>CM041782.1:34354758-34879639 GCA_023374045.1 Limonium bicolor
CTTGATATTAGATTCATTACAAGATATACCGGATTACGAAAATAACAGTAATAACTGTAAACAGTAAACAATCACATACAGTTCACCTGCCGCATCAGTGCATAACAGTTCACAACAACCAGATAAACAAACACCAATAATCCCAAAAATAACCAAACAAGATACGTGTATTAATTAACTGTACTTGTTAGTAGGTCTCATGACCCTTATCCTTTTAAACCAACCACTTAACCTTTCCAATTAATTCCACCTCAGGCGTCATGTCAAGACAACCCTTAATAACTCAATAATGGACAGTGTGTCCCCTGGGTTCCAAAGGAACAGTTACCAGCTGACCTTATGGCCCTGGATAATATTTGACCGATCCGGTTGAACCTGTGCACCAACGGTAGTGCCCTCCGCCATCATCGAATGTGACTGATGGATTCCCTTGAGTGACTCCCCATTGAAGTCCCTCGTAGTGATCACGATGCGCAACCAGAAAGCCGAAACAGTCTGGATTCCTCTCTTTATAAGTAAGCCCTTTAGTCAGTGGTTCAATAACCAATACTTGAATTAAGACTATAACAGTTGACCACCAGTTAGGTTCAATAATGCCTAAAGGTCAGTTAGTCTTGTTCCAGTTTAGATGTATAAACTTTTAGTCATAAGACGTTCACGTATAAATAAAACGCAACAGTGTTGAGCAATACAGTATACAAAATAATATACATAAAATCACAGATATCGCTCTTAACAATTAAACACATACGTCTGGACCTTAGGAAAATCCTTAGGACATTCAGACCACACAATTAACATACCGTTCACCGGGACAATAGCTAGCTTGACAATTCACGCTCTAGTAACTCTTTCCCGTACGCTGTTATTTATACATGCAATAACGGGTAGTATTATGACTGTCCACTAAATATTACAGTACTGTCACTGTAGAGTTTATAGTCGTTGTATACTAACCCTGTATGTTCTTTATTTCCTCTGTTATTTTAACAGTGGCTCTAGGTAGTTCAACAGTTCGTTATTTCATGTGGTATCCACATGTGATAATGAATTTCTACTTTGTAGTATATTTCTATTTCCTTAATTATTTATTCATAATTGTTTCCACTTATTCTTTATATTATATCCTTTGATTATTTTATTATAACCATAATTTTTTATAAACTTTATATTATATCCCATCTTATACCATAATACATAGTTTTAATTAAATTACAAAACCAACCATAATAATTCGGTATTTATATTTGTACCAAACACTTTTATAAATTACCAATAACCATATAACTTTTATAATTTATTAATTAACCACTTAATCATTTCGGTAATTACCAAATAAATATTCTAATCTTTATAAATTACAATTCAACCACATTTACTTTCGGTATTTATATAATGGGCACAAAACTTTCGTAAATTATTAAACAGCCACATGTAATTTTGGTTTTCATCAAATAAATTTCTTATATTTACATTTTAACCCTTAACACTTACATATGTTACATATTAACTTATAAACTATAGTTTTAACATTTAATTATCTTAAAATACCGAAAAGACCCATACCTTTTTATTATTTATGCTTTCGCCCCTAATTCATTTCGGTTTTATTTTTAAACTTTCATAAATTACCTTTTAACCCCAAAACCTTTATAAACTTATTATTTTATGTCATAAATCATTTTAACCCAAAGTTTTTGGTCAACACTTTGACCAAGACTTAATTTCATAAATAATACTTTAATATACCCATAAATTCACTTGTAATTCGGCTATACTCCTAAACTTTTCAGTAATTACAAAATAGCCCCAAAACTTTGTAAAATGTTATTTTAACACTTGTACACTTGTTTAAATTCACCAAAATTCATAATATAAATTCCTACCTTATATTTTACCATAAATACACCAAACAGACCCTTAAGCTCTCGGCTTTTATTTTTAATACCCTATACTTTTCAAAATTTATATTTTAGCCACATAACTTTATAAACTGGCCATTTAAATACTTGTAGCTATTTTTAATGTACCCAAAATTTGTAATATAAGTTAATACACTTATATACATTTCGAAAATCACCAAATGTAACATTTCATTCTCGGCTTTGATTATATTTTATTATATGGTTTTAAAACTTGTTTTATACCTTATAATAAATACATATAAATGTATATAAGCCATATAGCACTTCTAAAAATTATGTTAATGACTTAGAATGATTATAAACTCAAAATAGAACATTTTATCCCTAGAGTATTCGGTTTGAATATCTATGTATCCTATTTAATTTTTGTGACACAAATTTATACCTTAAGGTAATAATCTTACCTTATATGTTATAAATTATTTTCTTGACAATATAACCCATAGTATTTTCGGCCTTAATATACTAAGGCTTCTAAATAATTTTTATACCAAAGTTTGAAGCTTAAATCAAACTTAAACTTAATAAACCTTAACTATATAAACTTACTCCTTAAATCAAGATAATTCTTGTACTTGATTTCTCCTTGAATTCCAAGCTCTTCAAATGCTATTTTGATGTAGAGAATTCGGCCCCCTTGTATACATTTAGGAGATCCATTTGTTAGACTTCTATCAAGGATTCATAAATAATATTTGGAGTAATTTTACAAGAGTTTACCTTAGGAATTTTACAAGGTATTTTTGGTACACCTTGGGGTGATTGTAGATCCAAGTTTCCTTCATGAAATAATGAAGAGAATATAGGTTTAGCAGTTCCTAATTTTCGAAAATACCTTAAGGAATTTACTTAGGATTTTCAACATAAAAATATACCTTAGCTTGATCTTGTTGTTCCTCGTGTTGTTGTTGAATGTAGGGACCTCCTTGGAACATCTAACCTTGGCAAAAATTGTAGGAGTTGCTAGGATGATTTCTTGCTTCAAGACTTAGGAGATTTAACTAGGAAATTACATTAAAATGGTGTTAGAACTTAGAACCTCATTATGAGCTTTAAATCTCTAAGGGATTAACTTAGCAAGGGACGAAAAAAGAGAGAGCTTGAGACTTACCAATTCGTCTGCATGAGCAAGGGAGGAAAGCATGCTCACGTAAGTCCTTAAGGAAGGAATGATATGAATCAAATTTGATTGGTATTTGTTTATTTAATCAAATTGATTAGGCTTGCTTGGTAGGCTCCTTTCATTAGTTAATTGCTTGGTCCATGGCTCCATAAAATGCTCATTATTGAGCTTGCTTTTCGGTCACATGTGGAGGGAATTAAGAGTTTATTACTAAGTCTAGCACTAGCATATAGGAAGTTAGGCATGGTAATTGTTTAGGATTTAATAAGTTGATTAATGTTGCTAACCTTGTTTTACTCATGCAGGTGTTCAGCCATAATGGAGGTAGGCAGCTCCACATCCTTGTAGACTTACGGCTAAAAGGATTGTAGAAGACTAATTTAGATTTGTTTTATACTAGACATGTGATTAGGCTTAGTTAAGTGTTTATTTTTATTTGATTGATTAACAGCAATAATACTCCCTTTCTCCTGCATATGAATCGCAGCAATGTGGCTAAGTGTGGGTAGATTTATTTGGTTATATCAATTGTACAAAGGTAGGTCTAGTTAGTATAGTTAATGTCATTATTTTTCAATACTAACCTTCTTTGTTTGCTTGCAGGTCATACGATAATGGAGGTCCTCTTTGACTGCAATTACTTATTAAATTATCATATAATACATGATAGGATGAGTCATTATCCATAAGGCAATTTTCTAAGCCAAAACTAGTCTAAATAGACCTTAAATGGAGCCCAACATGGAGGTCAATTGGGACTGATTTTTAATTTGATTATTGTCACACTATATTTTATTAAGACCCTATTATAACATGTAATAGGTTCCAGCATTTATTTGGTACATTTATATCATGGTAAAAGATGAAAGTTTTAAGGTAAAAATACTAATTTTAGGTACCTTTTTGATCCAAAAATCGCCCCCACTTGTACTATGAATTTAGTACTGGATTTTATTGATTTAGATGGTAAATTTATCCCCTTTTAATATTATCAACTCGTGGCTCCTCAAAAACTTCAAGGCAATTGCGTAGAACGCATTTTTGTGACACCCAAAGGTGCGTTTTTGTGCTTTAAGGATTTTCTGGAAAATAAGTAGTCGCTATGTTTCCAAGTGTTATAAGCATTTTTATAGTAAATATAATATTTAGGTGTTACATTGAGTTATATTGGGGTTATATCAACTCGAAACATAATTCCCGGGCTAACCGGGCAAAAAGGAGCGTTAAGAAATTCTCCCGAGTACTTTGTTTATTTTTGAGAAATTAGCTCGACCATTCTCTTTAGAATGATTAATAATGATGTTATGAACTCTAAGAATTAATTTTATAGGAGTTCGTGCCACCTCGACACTCCTCCGGGGCATTCCCGGGGGTTTATGGGACCCCCTTAAGGCATCTCCTAGCACTTTGCGTTTAAATGAGAATTTAGCGTGAGGAATTCATCTTATATACCTTATAGAGTGTTATGGTGCATTTGGAATGAAGTGTAATGCTTTACTTCATCCTATAACGTATTTCCGGGACTTTCGGGCCTTAAGGGCCTTTAAGGGAACTCCCGAGCATTTTGCATTTCTACTCAGTTTTAGATGAGGTCCTATATTATAAAGGTCATATAATGATCCTTGATTAACTTCATATGAAGTTTATAGCTTATATAACTTGTTCAACTTAAGGTCGGGCTTTAACACACGTTTTTGACCTTAAGGAGTTTAGGTGCGTTTTTAACGCCAAAGTGTTTATATCCCTTCTTAGGGTTTAATAACCCCCTAAATAATATATATTTACCATTATTTAATTATTTAAATGTTAGGGGTATTTCATTTAATCCCCGCCATTTTTTTCTTTCATCAAAGTCGAGAACTTGATTGTATATATCGAGTCCAAATAGTAGTCTAACGCCAGTCTCGTTAGCTCAATCGTTGATTATGATTATTTTTTTTTTGTTTAGGTTAAGTAACTTGTAGGTAGTACACACTCTGGTGGGCATGCAGCGTACTTGATCTAAGAAGATTCCACTTTTTTAATATTGGTCTGGAGATCAGGAGGACTTTTGGGAAGTATTCACTGACTAATAAACTACTACAGGATGTTAGATAACAATGGTGATGATTTGTTCTTGATGAACCTTCACAGGGTCCAGAACCTCCCCAGTTCTAGAAATCCAACTTCTAAAGAACTCTCACCAACTAGATGTTGAGTGTCTTATACGTGCCATCATTCTACATACTCTGACTAAAGCTGGAAGTACTCAGTAGTTTTTTCGGCCCCATTTTGCTAGTATGGTTTAGAATCAGGTCAGTTTAGTAGTGCCATACCCGAGGATGCGGCTGTGACATAGACATTTCCAATTTTGACGTCATGATCTTTTGGCTATTGACATTTCTGATTTTTTTGTTGCTCTTATTCTTGGATTTTGCATTATGATAAATTTGACTTTTTAAAAGCTTACTTAGGTTACAACTTTTCTGAGATGGACCCTTCTTGTCCTAGTTCCAATTTGGAGCTTCAAGATTATAAACTTGTTTAAAGACTTCATTATATACAATGCAACCCAACAATGAAGACTTTGAGTTGAAGATATTTGGTTCTATTTTGCATTGGCTGATGTGGAGAAAAGAATTAGAGGTCTGCAAACAGGGTAATTGATCTACTAAAACTAAACAATTAATCTAGAAAATAATAAATCAATAAGTCTGTCGGGTTGCAAAAATCCCGGTCACTATAGTATAGAAAGTTAAGCAACCAAGTATCGAACCGTGGGACTTGAATAAATAAGCCTAAGTCCTATCCTAAATCCTAATAAAACTGCAAATTCAGGGGGGTTGTGAATTGTTTTTGAATCCGAATCGAATAAATGCAAATCAGAATTGAAATAAGCAATCAGTAAAATGAATGATGAGTTTGATTGTACGAGTGGAACTCCGGGTTCAGGTTGTTCTTTCTTGATTAAATCTAGTAACTTCTACAACTTAATTATGAGAACGGAAAGGCCAATTCTTTCTATCTCTTCAATGCTAAATCCTAGTTCATTGAAGAGCTCACCTATCAGGACATGTCAACTCTAATCTAGCAGTTGGCAAAACACATACAGGCGGAATAAGCACAAAGAATTGTTAGCGTTTGTAGGAAAGATTATCTATCCGACTAATCCTTCCCCAAATTCCCAGGTTAATTCGAACTCCCTACTAATCACCTTGTCTGATCTTAATAGGTTTCGCAGAACAACTCTATAACTCGCGAAATTAATAGAGAAGAAAATTGATAATCATTAACCTGAAAACAATCCGTTACAGCCTCATAATCAAATTGCAGAATTCTTAACTACATTGAATCCATCTTGAACAACCCTACCCCAGAGTTAAATCCCTACTAGCCAGACATTGCCAATGAAAAGATAAATACAATCAACATAGAACTATCTAAAGGAAGAAAAACCCTTTTGTTGATTGACTATCCAGAATCGTGGATGCAGGTGCAAGGTTGAAGATGATAGTCGCACTTCCCTCTGTCGATGCTCCTCCAGAACGATGATGGAATGATTGGTGAATGTGGATGAAGGCGAACCGATGCAATTGGCGTGGATGATTGGAGAGAACCTCGTTTATCAGTGTGGAAGGGAGTGTTGTAATGATCGATGATGCGTGAATGCCTTCTCCCTCTGATTAGGTCATTTAAATAGACCTTTCTCTCTCTCTTTTTCCCTTCAAAACGCCGAGTTTGTGCTGTAATTTCGTGCCGTCCGAACATTGGTCCGAACTTCAAAGTTCGGACACAATGCTTTGAGCGCTTCAATTCAGAAAGTTCGACCTGTGTCCGAACTTTGATGTTCGGACACAAGTTCGGACATGCTCCGTACTTCAGACCTCCGGCTTTTCTCGACTATGTCCGAACTTCGATGTTCGGACCGAAGTTCGGACACCCATCAGGCGCAGCATACAAACTCTCGACTTGCGTCCGAACTTGGAAGTTCGGACACAAGCTCGGACACACCTTAAAAATCCTCTAACTTCTTCATTTTGACTCTTCGACCCCCGTTTGTTGCATTACCTCCCTTGTGAGTTAATCTAGTGTTTCCTTGGCTTTTCTCTGCATTTAACATAGAAAAAGTGTATCAAGCCTTAACAAACAACAAACCACAGAAAAACGCAAGATAAGTGTGGAATAGTATCAATTCGCGTATACAAATTAGACATTAAAGACCATTAGAACCATTCATATTTCACACTCATCAAACCTCCTCACACTTAACCTTTGCTTGTCCTCAAGCAAAGCAGGAGTAAAATGTCTCAGAATGCCTCAGGGTCAAACCTTGGGATTGCATAAAATAAGGAGCTTAAGACACAATAATCACCCAAGAATCGATCTGCTCTTAACTGCATGTCTCTCAAACAATGAAGTACGCTTTTTAAAACAAAAGACTATGAAGAAGCTAAATCATGAAGTCAAAACGTAGAGTAACCCAGAACCTTCCAACCTTTTCTCTTCTCAAACCCGTGGATGACAAGGGGTGTGAAGTTATGCCATATTCCGCAGAACCTTTCAACACCACGTACTCATGATCTAATTTTAAGGAATTATCATAAACATAAGACTTTAAAGAACTTCCTTTGTTTTTCTTGCATATATATCAATTTTTCGCACATAATTCATCCCCCAGACTTTTCTCTCCATCCTTGTAACGGTATTGGGTCTTTTATCCCAGATCAGACGACCTTAGGTAAATGGGTGATGAAACACCCCTAGGACTTAATAACCGGATGGAAGAGGCCTGTTTTTGGTTCAGAAAAAGAAACTTAGATCAGAGGAGTACCTTGCCTTTATCCTTCATTCCAGACATTCTCATCATTCCCAGGGTTCCAAGTTAAACCAGTTCTAACTTCACAACCAACTTGTTCACAGATATTTAACAAAATTCAGCCATTTGAAAATATGATAAGAGAGCACACAATTTTTGAGCAAACCAACTCTAAAGGTCAGTACCGGACTCAACTCCACAACTAAAGATCCACCCAAGTATTCAACACTAAGAAGCACTCTAAGGGAATTACCCCCACATAGCCCAAAACCAAACAAAAATTAGGTAAGGGAAAAATGACTGACACATTCAGAAAGATCTCCCCCTTCCTCACACTTAATGAAGAGCAATGTCCGCATTGTTCAGAAATTAATCACAAGAAGGAGATCGGACTAAATGTGTCAGACTCACAAGGGTGAATTGAACAGTGACAAAGTTATTCACAATTTAAAGCACAGGCCGAACAGTAACCAAAAAGAAAAAAACTAAAAACTCCCCTGATTTCTTTTGTGATGCTTGAGGAAGTGATTCTTCCTCACACTTAGTGTCCTCGCAGGGAGAATGTTTCCTCACACTCGCTTGAAGCTAGGGTCCGGCATGGAGTCAGCCCAATAAGGTACACTTGCACACATTCAAACAAAACATAAAAGTGTGCTAGAAGCATCGATTAGTGACAGCCAATATTCAGAGTTAAGATTCAAATAAACAAAATCAAAAGAAAAATTACAACCCAATCGAAATAAAAGTAATGTTCAACACAACTAAAACAAATCCAGAAAGAAGTCCAAGAATGGCTTCTAAACAAAAAAGCAAGCAGCATCAATCACTGTGGAGGCGGATAGTACGCCTGCCACTGCTGGAACTGATCGAGCAGAGCCTGATAGTCTTCCTGAGAGCGACGGGCCTGCTGCTGCAGAGTCTCGATCTCCGCCTGATAGCGCCGATCCATGTCCTCGAAACGAGACTCCAGCTGAGCAAACTCATAGCGAGTGACGTACTCGCTCCCAGGGGCCGGCAGTGCAAGATAGGCCTCCTCCTCATCAGGTTAGCAGCAGGGCGGGCTCTGATGGTCCCTCACCCCTCTCTCTGGCGCTTCTGCGGTCGCGCTGCCCTTCTTCCTCCACACCCCTCTCTCAGTTCAAACCACATCTTCTTGAGAGCTCCCACATCAATAGGGGACCGCGCAGCGTGCAGTCCCGCAGACGGAATGGTAACCATCTGCCTCTAGGATGTGGCAGAGCATACTGGGTAGCCTAACTTGTGGCGATCCTGTGCTCCATATGCTGCATGTGCGAGATGACCCAAGGCAAATGTAACCTCAACAGCCCCAACAAACGACGGATTCAGCACCGCCTGAAGAAGTAGAAAGTCTGTTTGGTTGAGGTCGGAGCTCTGACGTGGGACAATGTTCGCCAGTAGTGCGAGCAGAACTCTCTCCTGGGGCTCTGAAGCGCATCAGCAGGGACGACCTGCTTTGATGGTCATCCCCCTGCGTCGTCGAGGCCCCTGAACCATAAGGGGGTGTAGTGGTGGATAGCTGCGTTTTGAAATCAACAGGGTTGAGGTGCTCAGGCGGTCGGGGCGGGAATCTCCATATATTGAGCAATCTCCATCGTGGACGTCACTCTCGTCTCCATCTACAAGGGACGTGATCTGACCATGCTGGTAGATCCATTGCATAGAACAACGCACAATCCTCTCAGAGTACGGGCCTCCCATATCCAAGATCTTCCCCAGCCAAATGGGTCCAATAAAGCCCGCAGTCCCAGCTGCTGCTCCAGTTCCCGCACCACACAGCGCTCAGCAATTATGTCTACCTCCTTCTCAAACCACACCCGGGCTTCATCATTTCTGAATTCCGGCTCCAGACCTCGACGGCTGGAGCTTGCACCAGCTCTTGCAGCCCTTTTACCTCGGCCTGTGATTCGGCTCAGCATCTGCTCAACAAGGGTGACAATGTCAAATAAAGGAAAGCAATGGAATAGTCTAACATGCACTGAATTTATCCAAAATTTGACAGAGTGTCCCCTAAAAATTCATCAATCTCCACAACAATGGTCAATCAACCTTTCAATTTGCAATGAGAAACCTCAACATTTAATGACCAGCAGAGACTTAACCGACAAAGATACATCAATTCCAATCGGCTGTAACAGCAGTTCAGTCAAACATAGTCTCAGTCATACAAAATCCACAGATTCAAGATATCATCCTAATAATACGGTTCAGCCACTTCTACTAACATTTCAACCTCAGCACAGCAGAAAAAGATAGTTACTAATCCAGATTTAGCCATGCACAAAAACCACCTCAAACGTCTTCAATGGAATCACAATAATGCACGTTTTAACAGTTCTAGCCAGCAAGTTACATCACAGTAGAAGATTAATCCCATGTATGCAAGTGAATCGCAGAAATCTTCAAAAATAACATCCTATTCTCGACTAGACATACCTCTGTTTTCAATTCTTGTCACAAATCCATTAAACGAAGTAGAAATGTAGAAAAATTACCTTGTTGAGTAGAATGAATGCTTAGGAGAGAGTAGAACAGCACAAATTTGCACAAATCGAACTCAAAAACCCCCAATTCGGAAGTTAGGGTTCGAACAGGAATGCTCCAAAATCGGGCAGTTTTGTGAGGGTTTCTGCTCGATTTTCAGGCCTAGAGTAGTAGAGAATCGAAAGATGAACAGATTGATACTAAGAATGGATGATTTGGTGGAGTTTTGAGGGAGTTATGGAAGATTGGAGAGGAGGAAGAATGGGGGCGCCGCGGTGTCGAGAGGAAGAAGATGGAGTTTGGGTATTTAATCCGCGCCCTCTTTAATTCCGAATTTTCGAGCTGTCCGAACTTCGATGTTCGGACAGAAGTTCGGACGTTCATACCTGAGATAAACTTCGTATTGTGTCCGAACTTCGATGCTCGGACCGAAGTTCGGACATCCGTGTTTGCCTTCCGTAGATTTCCCGTGTTGAGTCCGAACTTCAATGTCCGGACTGAAGTTCGGACATAGCCTCTTGCACAGCCCTCGGACTCTCGAACTGAGTCCGAACTTCAATCTTCGGACTGAAGTTCGGACATACTGGTTTGCGCAGGTCTCTATCTCTCGAACTGAGTCCGAACTTCAATGTTCGGACTGAAGTTCGGACATCCCCAAAAATGCACCTCTTTGTTTCTTTTCGAGCTCAATTCACTGCAGCAAAGACATTATCCTAAAGCAAAACTAAAAACAACATAAAAACACAAGATTAAGGTACCGAAAACACTGGGTTGCCTCCCAGTCAGCTGCTCTTCTTTAATGTCTTTAGCTAGACAATTCCTGCTTGATCAATCAGAAGAGGTGTGATGAGCAACTCCACACAGCCTACAGTGAATTCCTTCAGCCTTCTCAGTTCTTTTCGCATTCGCCAAGAGAATTTCTTTTTCACGTTTGAACTCGTCTCTTGAGAATTTATCTTCGATGTAGGCTTGGGTTCACTCTCCACAAAGAATATTGCCTGCAAGGGAAAAAGATTAAGATCAGTACCAAGATAGCTTTTTAAACGAGCACCATTTACCTTAAATGTTTCTCCAGCCTTATTTTCCAGCTCGTATGCTCCATACGATGTAACTCCTACAACTCTGAAGGGGCCTGCCCAGTGTGATTTTAGCTTCCCAGGGAAGAGACGTAGTCTAGAGTTAAAGAGCAGCACCAGATCCCCCACTTTGAAGTCTCTCTTTTGAATCATCCGGTCGTGGATCTTTTTGGTGCGCTCTTTGTAGATCTTAGAGCTTTCGTACGCCTGGTCCCTCAGTTCCTCCAACTCAGAAAGCTGAAATCGCCTCTTCTCTCCAGCGTCATGTAAATCAAAATTAAGAGCCTTTAAAGCCCAATAGGCTCTGTGCTCTAGCTCAACTGGGAGATGACAAGCCTTCCCGTATACCAGCTTGAAGGGGGACATCCCAATGGGAGTTTTAAATGCGGTTCTATAGGCCCATAGAGCATCATCAAGCTTGACAGACCAATCCTTCCTGGAGGAATTGACTGTCTTCTGAAGAATCCATTTGAGCTCTCGGTTGCTCACTTCTGCTTGCCCATTAGTTTGGGGGTGATAAGGCAAAGCTACCTTATGAGTCACCCCGTACTTAGTCATCAGCGAATTAAAAGCTTTGTTGCAGAAATGAGAACCTCCGTCACTGATGATAGCTCTTGGCACACCGAATCTGGTAAAGATGTTCTTCTTCAAGAATTTTACCACAGTTTTAGCATCAGCAGAAGGGCAGGGGATTGCTTCGACCCATTTGGAAACATAATCTACAGCAACAAGGATGTAGTGGTTTCCGTGAGAAGAGGGAAATGGGCCGGTGAAGTCAATACCCCAGACATCAAATAATTCCACTTCTAGGATTCCCTTCTGCGGCATCTCATGCCTTCTTGAAGTGTTCCCCATTCTCTGGCAGTTATCACAGTGAGTACAGAAGCGGTGGACATCCTTGTGTAGAGTGGGCCAGTAAAAACCACACTCTAAAACTTTAGCAGCAGTCCTAGTAGGACCGTGGTGACCACCTGCCTCTCGAGAATGGCAGAACTCTATCACACTGTTCACCTCTTCATCAGGGAGGCATCTTCTGATTAGACCATCGGCACATACTCTGAAGAGATAGGGGTCCTCCCAAACATAATGACGGGTCTCAGACAAAACTTCTTCCTCTGGTTGTAGCTTAGATCATGGGGAACCAACCCAGAGGCAAGATAGTTAGCCAGTCAGCGTACCATGGCTCTTTGACTTTCCCAATTACAAAGACCGTTTCGTCGGGAAAGAACTCATTTATGGGGACCCCGTCATCTGGAGTCTCAAGCCTTGATAAATGGTCTGCAACCCCATTCTGCTTCCCTTGTTTATCAACCACTTCCAAGTCAAACTCTTGGAGAAGCAGGATCCATCTCAATAGTCTGGGCTTGGAATCATTCTTTTGAAACAAATACTTCAAGGCGGAGTGGTCGGTGTGGGCAATTACCTTACTCCCCCAGCAGATAAGGTCTGAACTTGTCCAGAGCGAACACCACAGCAAGTAGTTCCTTCTCAGTGGTAGTATAATTCTTTTGAGGCTCCGTCAGAGTTTTACTGGCATATGTGATGACCCTCAAAATCTTATCCTTCCTTTGACAGAGAGCAGCACCTACAGCGAAGTCGCTAGCATCAGTCATTACCTCAAAAGGAAGGGTCCAGTCAGGGGGAACCACAATGGGGCAGAGATGAGTTTATCCTTGATGGTCTGAAAAGCCTTCAAGCATTCTTCTGAAAAATGAAATTTTACATCCTTCTGCAGGAGATCAGACAAGGGCTTCGTGATTTTTGAAAAGTCCTGGATGAACCTTCGATAGAACCCCGCGTGACCCAGAAAAGATCTGACTCCTCTGACTGAAGTGGGAGGAGGTAACCCCTCAATGACTTCCACTTTTGCCTTGTCCACCTGGATGCCATCTTTGGAGACCCTGTGCCCAAGCACTATACCCTCATGTACCATAAAATGGCACTTCTCCCAATTCAAAACCAGGTGGGTCTCCTCACATCTGCTCAGTATCTGATCCAGCTGATCCAGACACACATCAAAATTCTGGCCATACACTGAGAAGTCGTCCATGAAGACTTCTATGCTTTTCTCAATAAATTCGTTGAAAATGGCCATCATGCACCGCTGGAAGGTGGCTGGTGCGTTGCAGAGACCAAATGGCATCCTCCTATAGGCAAACGTGCCATAAGGGCAGGTGAATGTGGTCTTCTCTTGATCCTCTGGCGCAATGGGGATCTGGAAGTACCCGCTGTATCCATCAAGGAAACAGTAGTACTCCTGCCCAGCCAGCCACTCCAACATCTGGTCGATGAACGGCAGCGGGAAATGGTCCTTTCTCGTGGCCTCGTTCAACCGCCTGTAGTCTATGCACATCCTCCAGCCAGTGGTCTGTCTTTGAGGCACCAGCTCTCCCTTATCATTGGGTACCGCCACAATTCCTCCCTTCTTGGGAACGACTTGCACAGGAGAACCCAGCGGCTGTCAGAGATGGGGTAGATGATGCCCGCATCCAGCAGCTTTAAAACCTCAGCCTTCACTACTTCCTTCAGGTTGGGGTTCAATCTCCTTTGGGGTTGCCTCACTGGTTTGATACTATCTTCCATGTAGATTCGGTGAGTGCAGAACCCTGGACTGATCCCTTTTATGTCTGCCACTGACCACCCCCGCTCCCTTGTGCCTTCTCAATACCTCCAGAAGTCTGCTTTCCTGCGAAACAGACAAAGAAGAAGAAATAATAACCGGCAGGGCGCTACCCTCTGCCAAGAAAGCATATTTAAGATTTGAAGGGAGAGTTTTTAATTCAGAGTAGGGGGTTTCTCTACTGAAGGAATGAGCCTCTGAGTAGGCCTGTCCAGTGGCTCCACAGGAGGAGCATGAGGGCGAAAATAGGTTCGTCCCTGGTTAAGCTGCTGGACAACAGTAGCTACCTCAGTGCTCTCCTTATCATCCTCAATCGAATGGCATAACACCTGTTCTAACAGATCAGAATTCTCAAACAGGAAGGAAGAGTCATTAGTACTTTCAGCGACAAATGCATCATAATCATCAGTAGTCGACATCAATAGAAAGTACAGCATGAGAAGAAGCATTTGTTCTCATCATCTTGGTGATATCAAAACTAAGCTCCTCATTATTAAATTTCAGGGTGATTTTTCCTTTGTCAACATCAATGACAGTTTTGGCAGTTCTCAGGAATGGTCTACCCAAAATTAATGGCACTTCAACATCCTCATCCATATCCAGAATAACAAAATCAGCAGGGAAGAAGAAGTTACCAACACCTACCACAACGTTCAGACCTCCGGCTTTTCTCAACTATGTCCGAACTTCGATGTTCGGACCGAAGTTCGGACACCTCATCAGGCGCAGCATACAAACTCTCGACTTGCGTCCGAACTTGGAAGTTCGGACACAAGCTCGGACACACCTTAAAAATCCTCTAACTTCTTCATTTTGACTCTGATTCGACCCCCGTTTGTTGCATTACCTCCCTTGTGAGTTAATCTAGTGTTTCCTTGGCTTTTCTCTGCATTTAACATAGAAAAGTGTATCAAGCCTTAACAAACAACAAACCACAGAAAAACGCAAGATAAGTGTGGAATAGTATCAATTCGCGTATACAAATTAGACATTAAAGACCATTAGAACCATTCATGTTTCACACTCATCAAGGTCCTTCCCATTTCTTCTTATATGAGACTCTAGAAATTGAATCCTGCCATTTTCATAGTTGTACTAACCATGAGCTTTAAGGATCAATAATGAATCGTGGGTTTCCTCCTTTCATTAATGGGATCATCTAGAATCGACTCATTTCCAAAGCTAGGGTGCGAAATGACAATTTACCCACTGAAGTTGTAACACCCCTATATCATCAACACATCTTAATTACAATCTCAGCACAATTTGTCAAGCCCTCGTGGCTTGGTCAGTAGAGGAGTGGTATCCTCGAACCAAAGATCCTGGGTTCAAAACCTACCCCACTTATAAAAAAACAATCTTAGCACAATCTCTCCAAAACTTGGTTCAATAATCCAGCGGAAGATACAAAGTAATTCACTAACTCAGGTGCTACCGTTGTTACTCACTCATGTGAGTAACTAGGCTTCCAATTCTATATACAATAACCACTGTGATGACCAAGAGATAGATTCATTCTATACAATGTACTAAGTCCACAAACTAGTGATCATTCTAATATCCCAAATCTTATACATATCCTTACATGTGAATTTAATACAACAGTATAATTGAAGAGTAGTTCACAACTAACTACCCAAGATATCTCGCACTCCGGCTTCAGTCTCGATCGAGCTCCTGTAATATGTTTGCCACAACGGGCTCAACACAACCACTGAATATGCTAAGTATGACCCTCATGGACCTTCAGACTCCTTAAGTTAATTATTCGTCTTATCATGCGATTCATCACATGCTATTCCATTTTACATGTATATAATAAAAGAACTGTAATGCAATAATCACACAGTAGTTCATCCAATATTCACATCTAAAATCCATACAAGTTGCACACATATAATCTATACTATGAACTCGTGCATAAAATAACAATACGAGTGTTGTTTCATTTGAACAGTTCTAGTTTATTCGGTCTTCAAGGCTTTGAATAATTATCCACTATACGAGAGTTATTAAATCTCGTAATATTGAGTAGACTGGGTGTGATAGTTTAATTCACTTAATTCTTAACCATTGAAAGTCGTCATGTTAGTAGACGACATGTCTTCAACACTTACCCCTAAAATGGTGGGTCACCAACGGCTCTAGCCATCCCCTAAACGTGGGGACTCCGATTCCTCTTTATGACACCTATTATATGGCTGGTCACCAACGGTCAAAGCCATTCCCTTAACGTGGGAACTTCGTCCAATGATCAGTCTGATCGAATGGAATAACATACGAGTGGACCTGTAACAGTCATCCAACTCTATTGTGATCACTATGCACAACCAGGATTCCCTGGATTTCTCCTCATATACAATATGGTTCACAATGTGATTAAGTTATCCTAATCATCTCCTTAAGATCTATGCTTAGGTGATAGTGAATATAATACCATGAAGATGCCATTTAGGTCTTACATAATACTTAGAAGTCTTCTAGGTTATTTTCCATGTTTGAGTACTTATGCTCTAGAGATTGGAATTACCGAATCTCATCCTAAGTTAATTACTTAGGTCGATGCGAATAATATGATTGTCTTATTGATCGTTCATAAGTATCATCGAATTCCTTGTCTTACTCGTAATTTGTATCGAGTTTGCAATCGGTATCGTATTAGTTTGAAAGATGTTCATGCACAACTAATGACGCGTGATAGTCGGGAAATTAAATGCACATAAACATATCAATAATAATTCACACATATCACTCTTATCACCACATACAAACAAATCCGAACCCAAGGAAATCCTCAGGACATTTGGAGCACACAATAACATACCATACACCCGATGGTGAGAGAGAGAGTAGACGTCCGAACCCCGCCGTCCGTCCTCTATACACATGTCCTCTAGTGTATGTCCTCTAATGCACTCAACTCTGGAAGACGAGACTAAGCATTAGCTCTCTATAATATTAAGTCGGTATCCTGATTAGTTGTTAATCCCTCGATAAAAACCTCGTGATTGTTCAATTTTTATCATTCGGGTTTTAACAGTTCGGGATTAGTTAAATCATTCTCTAATTATGTTATAATAACTTGTAGCATTTATTTACTACTTAGGATTCAATCCAAATAACCTATCTCGTTTATTCAAAGGTTTATTATATATATAGATATATAAAATACACACATCCATATAGTTTGTTACTACATGTTAATTATATAATAGACCTTGTAGTACTATAAACTTTTATTTCTCATTTAAGTTGTGAGTTGGTCAACTTGACCCTCATTGGTCAATAGGTTGACTTGATCAATTGGGTTGACTTGGTTGATGTACACTAGTCAACACTATTACATGTATCACTTAATATAATTCCTTGAATTATATAATTCCATTATTTATTGTAACTTCTCAGACCATGACATTAAGTCTTAATGTTACATAATGAAATTTCCCACCTTACTATAAACTTCATCATACTTTAATTAATTCCTTAATCATGTTTTATAATCTTATAACATTCCAAATATTCACACACCTTTTGTATGAATTATAAAACCTCACAATACTCATAATTACCCCATTATTTCATGTGAACTACAACTCCTTTTAGTTTGTAATATTCTCACATATTAACACTTAGATCTTATATCTAATGTTATTTAATATGGTTCCTAACAATATAAATACTAATGTTAATTTATAACATTTTCAACCTTGGTATATAACTTATAATACCTTATAATATGTTCATATATTCCATATAAATTATAAAATTCCTATAATCAACACTAACTCCATAAATTGACATTATGACCATTGTCTAAATGCTATGTCATATAATTCCTCAACCATATTATATAACAACCCTTAATAATTCTCTAATTCTCGCCATAGCACACTAATTCCCATTAATTACACTTTTGCCTGCAAATGTAGTCTAAACTTTCAATATTATTACAAACAATATATTATAATCCTAACTCCTCATTTAAATCAACTCAAGGTGCTATGCTAACTTATAATATATTACCGAACAGACCCTAATGCCATTCCATGACTTTCACCACATTTTCCTTAAATTACCAAGTGGCCCACATATTTTATAAACTTTATAACTTAATTCTTAATCTAACTCTCTTATAAGTTCCAATTAAATTCCTAAATCTCACCCAATATTTTCAGAAAATTATGAACAGGCCCTCACATGTTCTATTATGTTTTTCACTCTAGTATTTTTCCATAATTGCATTTTGACCCCTTATACTTTCTAAACTTTACAAACAACCACTAATTTTTCTTTAACTTACATCTCTATCCTTAATTCCTCTTAATTGGTCAAACCATCCACTTTTCCTCCTAAGTTGACCATCAATCTGCCATTGACCCATATTTACCAATAATTACAGTTTGACCCCAATACTTTCCACACTTTACAAACAACTCCTAAATTCCTCCAAAATTGCAATTAAGCCTTTTGTTTTTCTTAATTTGGTCAAAGGCCCATATATCACCAAAGGTTAACCCTACCCTTGGTTTTGACAATAATTTTCCAGAAACTACAATTTGACCCCAAATGTGTTTCTATAATTTGCATTTAGCTTCTTAAACTTATAAATTTCACCAAATGACCTCCTAACTCTCGGCCAAATACATAAATTACACTCCCAACTTTATTTCATTAACCTATTTAGCCCAATCATAGGTTATACACCTACTTTACATTATATTTCTCCTAAGGTCATTTAAATTACCTTTTTGCCCCTTAGCCATTTCACTTACTTTCCAAAGTTTCCCAAACTGCCTAAGTGTACCCAAACCACTCTTGGTACACTTAAATAACCAGAAAATCATCCAAAATGATTTAAAACCTTAACCTATGTTATTAAAGCATAAAAAAGTGCATTAAAGCTCCAAAAGCAAGCCCAAACATTTGGCAAATGTAAAAATCATAACACAAGCTTAAATTATGTTATAAATGCACCAAAATACCATAAATTCTCTACCTACTTTTTCCAAGGCAGAATAGTTTTGGCTTATTACATTTTTACCCCATTTTCTTTATAAATTTGACCTTTAAGTCATTAAATCATTCACCAACTTATACAAATGGGTTTATAATATTTTATGTTCATTATTAGGTCTTAATAAACCATTTTAGTCAGAATCATTTTGGTCATAAATGTTTACCCACAATAAAAACACTTTAAATCCTTAAATGTGTTTTAAGGTTAGAATCTCACCCTTGTTGTTCCAAGCTTGTTTTTATCTACTCTTTACTCATAATCCTATTTATTTTATAGGGGGGGTTTATTTTATTTCATCAAACATCCATATATATGATGATTCAAGAGTTTAACAACTTAGATTAGAGTTTACCTTCACAAAAGTGATGTTTTTCACCAAGTTTGTTCCTTGAACTTTCAGCCACTTAACAGCACAATTGGCTCCACTTTTTGACAGATTTGAACATAGGGAAAAGGCAGCTTGTGTAACACCCCTACTACGCACATCACATTACTTGGAATCGCAGCGGAATATAAACGACTAAATAGTAACTAAACGATTGGTGCTACAACGCCGTCAACCACCCACGTGGTTAACAAGGCTGAATAAATACAAGTGTACCGGTCTGATGATCAGACTCCCGCATAGAACTAATAACCATATATATACATCAACAAAATACCGAGTGTTTACATAATCCTTCACTGTATACCGTCACTGTAAACCGTCATAATCAAGTATATAACACGCCACGGGAGCACAGGCGCATCCCGGGCAAACATCCAAAAGTACTCCAAAAGTAAACTACACCCTAGGATCTAGAGCCACTCCGCTTCTTCGATCCTCATCCTGCAGTAAAAGAAATATGGATCCCCCGAGGGGGTCAGCAACCCTTGGCTGGCATGGTTAACGCGCAGCCCATCGACTACCGGAATGCGCGCAACTATTTCATGATGACATGGTATTTATTTTAAAACACACAACTCATACATATATAACATAACATGGGTATTGTACACATCATAACACACATCACACACATACAATTCCTTTTAGGAAGAGAACCAACACAGTTAGTCCCCATTGAGAGCCTAGAGAATGTTGCCATGCTCATACTTAGCTCGTTACATAACTCGTTACCGTCCGGTTAGATTGAACGGTTAACTTAACACAAGGTGCCTCGGATATAGTGATCCAAGCACACCGAAATAACACATAGTATGCCCCTGTGGCCCGACGTGAGTCAGTAAAATAGCCTTGGTTAAGCTAAAGGGAAGGTTGGAAACCAAATTGGAAACTCAACCATAACATACAAGAGAATCGAACCGGTTATGACATCGACTCCCATACTCACACGCGTGGCCGGAACAGACCGGACTCCTCACTTCCCCCGTTAGCCCATGTTAGTAGTTCATCATTGAACACAACAAACAATTCACAATAATAGGTCAGTCTTGTTAGACACACACAAGGGAAGAGAGTCATACTCAACATAATGATATTTAACAACGTAAACTCTTTACATGGCTTAATCTTACAAAGTCATAAACACACAGAAAAACAAACAACACACAAGCCGGTGTAAACCGGTAGGCAACAGACTGCAAGAAAACCATACCTTGGTCCTTGCCTCGATTGATTTCCACCTTGAGAGAAACCTAAACACATTAGTAACGTCGGTTAATTATTTATTTAACTTCAAACTTACTAAGTATTTAACATGATTGTATGACATGTTTTAATGTCTATTCTACCCTAGGTTATCTTCATTATACACCCTAGGGTTAACTACATAAGTCACATTCTTTTCTGTTTTTTTTTTTTACAAATTTAGGTCCGACCGACCTTACCGACCGAACTTACCCAAGTTCGGTCGATTCCAGAACACATTTCCGTCAAAATTTTCTACTCCGACCGACCTTGTAAGTCCGGTCGCATGTTCGGTCTTTTCCCGAGAGTTTCTTCCCTTTGAAAATTTAGCCCGACCGAACTTGCCAAGTCCGGTCCTATGTTCGGTCGTTTCCAGTAGCTCAATCCGTACACAAAATACAAGCCCGACCGACCTTGCAAGTCCGGTCCCCAAGGTCGGTCCATTCCAGAAGCCAATTCTCGCAGGGTAAACTGGGCTCGACCGAACTTGCAAGTTCGGTCGCAAGTTCGGTCTGCCCCAGACCTTTGTTTTCCTTTTCACATTCAACTCCAAACTTCACCCCATATAACCTAGTACCCCCTAACCTCATTTGGGCACTTTAAACACACCTTAAGACATCCTTAAACACTCATAAACTCATTTCTAATTCCTTAAGCCTTTACTTTCTTCACAAAATTCCTAACACTTACAATTTTCTCCTAGTTTTTCAAGTGGTGTTTCATACCTATGATAACTACTATCCCAAAAGCTTTCTCCTTATTTTAACATCATCTCCCAAGCATCATCTCTCACAACTAACTCCTTATATCCATCTTGAAATTCTTTTCCAAGTTTACACTTTCTCCTTATTACCAAAGTTTGCCTAAGTATTTACCTAAGTCCCAAAGTGACTTTGGTACTTACTAAAACCTCAAGATCATGCCTAAGTCCTTGTTACACTCTAGAGCACTTCCTAGTTCACAATTCCTTTAAAACATCATGAACTCCTTATACATTTCCTAAATTTCGACATAAGTTCTCCTAGTATTTTGTTACACCTTAGCACACGTTTTCATCATTAAACATCCTAGAACACTAAGAACACCAAGAACACTTTCTTACACAACTTCACCAAATTCACACTACATCACAATGTAGTGCATAATTTAAATTGCATGGCACTTAGGCCCTTAAAATGCATGGCTCTTAGGCCCTTAAAGTGCTTAAATCATAAACACTGAATTTCCACAATATATATGCCTTTAACCTGCGATTACATACAACAAGACATATGTTATTTTACTAGTCTCCTTGAGAACATTTACTAGGTCATTCACCATTTGCTCTTTAGGTAGTTTTAAAGCATTTATAAGCTCATTTCTCCTAAGGCATTAAACCACATTAGGTTAGTAGATTTACCTCTTTTCCAAACAACTCCTTTCTTGTTTCACTACAAGACCGGTAGGGTATTTGATTCCTTGTCAAGTTCTAAACAATATACAAACATTATAATGAGTATTCAAGCTATAAGCTTCATCTCATTGTAAACCCTAATTTTTCATTGTTTGAAAACATTAATGTAGTTGTTTTACCTTGATCTTTGTAGAGTGTTTGAATATTTAACAAGAGAGGACTCCACCTAGTCCATGAAGAGTTGGAATGAAGCTAGAACAAAGTCACACAAAGAGCTATATCAATGTGTATTTTCGGTCAAGGCAAAAACATGGAGGAAACATGATTTTTCTTTGAGATTCCTTACCTAGAAGCAAAGGAGAGTAATAATATGTAAAAATACAAGCTCAAGCTCCTTCAATGGTGGAACTCCATGGCACCGAAATGGGGCTCTTGAAGCTTTGAGAAGATAGGAATGAAGAGCTTGATGAGAGGAAGAGATTGGTGGTGTTTGTTTTTGATTTGGACAAGTGAGCTAGATTTTACAAGTGGTCAAAGCTAGAGTTTCAATGGTGGTGGTGGTATTACCGTGAGAGAACAGCAAGAAGGGAGGAAGATGGTGTTTGGAACCGTGGGAAATGAAGGAAGGAAATGAGAATGAAGATAGAATTTGCTTTTAAGGAGATATTTGTAGTAATAAAGTAAAAAGTAGTTTTAATTAGTTTTATTTACTTACTTATTACATTAACTAGAGAGTGGTGAGTCACCACACTTAAAAACCGGCCCCCTTTATTAATATGAGGGTACTTTAGTCTTTGTTTGTCAATTTAATTACTTAATACAACATATGTTATAAACTAGCTTATAAAAAGCACTATTCATCAAAACAAGGCACTTAGAAGTGAAATTTTGATTTCCCATTAATATAGCCACCCAAATGTGATACTATATAGTACACATATATATTTAAGAGTAATGATGGACATTTAGCCATTAAAAAATTTACAAGACAATTTTTCAAAAATGTGCTTTAAGACTTCTTAAAGCACATTTTGTGTTTTAACTTGTTTTCAAGCTTGGTTTTCTTTGGTAATTGGTTTAATAAGTTCATTAGTATATAAATGAGGTCTTGGTAAGTTCATTAGGTCTTAACCAAGTTTATCCCAAGCTTAGAGCACATTTTGGCTCTTATTGACTTTAAAGCACATTTTGTGTTTTCTTTTGTTTAAATTTGTTTACTAATGTTTCTAAGACTCTTTTTAGTCTTATTACACCATATTTAGGTGTTTAAACAACATAACTAGGTTTGGGGTATTTCAATCTACCCCCCTTAAAAGAACTTTGTCCCCAAAGTTCATACTTCCACATAACCTAATATTAGAACATGAGAACACATATCAACAACACTTCTATATTACATTAACAACATCTTTACATCATATCGGACCCATGGTCCAAACAATAAAACATCACAACATCGTTCAGACTCAGAGGTCTGTAACATAACATAGACAATGTATACATATACATGTCGCACACAACCATAACCGAAACGGCTCTACCCCCTTAAATAGGGGTACGCCCCGTACCCTATACATACAAAGACTAAGAAGTAAACAATGACGGGTACTTCGCCTTCATCTTATCTTCCAGCTCCCAAGTGGCCTCCTCAACGTCCTGGTTAGACCAGAGAACCTTCACCAGTCTCACAGACTTATGGCGAGTGTCTCGAGTCTTAGTGTCCAGAATCCGTACCGGAGTCTCCACTGATCGCATGGTCGGCTCTAAAGTTAGCCTTTCAGGCTGAAGCACATGAGACGGATGAGACATATATTTCTTCAACTGGGACACATGAAATACATCATGTACCTTGCCCAGCTCGGCGGGTAAGTCAAGTCTATAAGCTACCGGGCCGATCCGCTCCGTCACAACATAAGGCCCCACATATTTTGGGCTCAACTTGCCTTTCTGGCCAAAACGAAATACTCCCTTCATGGGGGATACTCTCAAAAATACCTGATCGCCCACGGCGAACTCCAGGTCACGTCGGCGCACATCTGCGTACGACTTCTGTCTATCCTGAGCTACTTTCATATTAGCCCGGATCTGGCGAACTTCTGCCTGAACTTGCTCAAGATACTCTGGTCCTATAATGACCGTCTCACTCGACTCATCCCAGCATAATGGTGTGCGGCATGGTCTACCGTACAATGCATGGAAGGGAGACATCTTGATCGAAGCATGGTAACTGTTATTGTAACTAAATTTGATCAGATGTAACTTATCAATCCAGCTGGTCTGAAAGTCAAGTGCACATGCACGTAGCATATCCTCAAGTGTCTGAATGGTGCGCTCACTCTGACCATCGGTCTGTGGGTGAAACGCTGTACTCAATTTCAGTTCAGTACCCAATGCCTCTCGTGTAGACTTCCAATATCTGGATAGGAATCTGGTATCTCTGTCAGATACAATCGTCTTTGGTACACCATGATGTCTTACAATTTCTTTGTCGAAGAGCTCTGCAAGCTTAGCCACTTTCCAGGTGTCCTTCATCGGTATGAATCGAGCCACCTTGGTCAGTCGGTCTACCACAACCCAAATCATATTCAGACCTCCCCTTGTAGGCGGAAGCCCTACCACGAAGTCCATAGATATGTCATGGAACTTCCACTCCGGCACTGGCATTGGCTGCACCATACCACCAGGCCGTCGGTGCTCAAACTTGACCTTCTGACAAGTGAGACACCTCAACACATAGTCATTCACATCCTTTTTCATTCCAGTCCACCAAAAATATCTTTTCATACCTTTATACATCTTTGAAGCTCCGGGGTGAATCGAAGTAGTAGAACAATGGATTCACTCAATATGCGCTCCTTCAACTCAGCGCTACTCCTGGGTATACACAGTCGGCCATTAAGCCTAATCAGGTCATCATCGTGGAGTCTGAAGTCGTACTTCTGACCCTCGAATGTGCCATCAATAAGCTTCTGTCTAATCTCCATCATGTACTGATCCGTCATCTGAGCACTCCGCACCTCTTCAACCAAGCCAGTATGAGAGACTAGCGAATGAAGAGAGTGTGCTCGGCGACTCAATGCGTCAGCTACCACATTTGCCTTACCCTCCTTATACTGTAAATTGATGTCATAATCATTTAAGAACTCGACCCACCTCCTTTGCCTCATGTTCAACTCTTTCTGAGTGAATAAGTATTTCAAACTCTTATGGTCGGAATAGATTGTCACGCTTACCCCATACAAATGATGTCGCCATATCTTCAATGCGAAGACGATGGCACCCAATTCTAAGTCGTGGGTAGGGTAGTTCTCCTCATGTTTCTTCAGCTGTCGGGAGGCGTAAGCTACGACCTTCCCGTGTTGCATCAACACACAACCCATACCCCTGCCTGATGCGTCGCAATAGACCTCAAAACCATCTGGACCGTCTAGTAATGTCAGAACCGGTGCAGATGTCAGAGCATCCTTGAGACTCGCGAAAGAACTCTCACAGTCGACTGTCCACTCGAATGGTGCATCCTTTTTCATCAAGGAAGTCATCGGCTTCGAGATACTGGAGAAGTTCTTCACAAACCTCCTATAGTAACCTGCCAGACCGAGGAAGCTCCTAATGTCGGTAACTGTCTTCGGCCTAGGCCAGGTGCGCACTGCATCTATCTTTGCCGGATCAACAGCAATCCCGGCCTCAGAAATCACATGTCCAAGGAAGGATACTTGGTTCAACCAAAATTCACACTTAGAAAATTTAGCATACAGCTGATTCTTCCTCAACGTTTGCAATACATCTCTCAGGTGGCTTTCATGCTCACCTCTCGATTTCGAATACACAAGTATGTCATCGATGAAGACTACCACTGATTTGTCCAACTGATCTTGGAACAAACGGTTCATTAAGTCCATGAACTTTGCTGGTGCATTTGACAAGCCAAACGGCATAACTGTGAACTCATAATGCCCATACCTAGTTCTGAATGCTGTCTTTTCGATATCACTGTCACGGATGGCAATCTGGTGGTATCCGGAATGTAGGTCTATCTTGGAGAATACTGATGCTGCCCTCAGCTGATCAAATAGATCGTCGATGCGTGGTAAGGGGTAACGGTTCTTCACCGTAACAGCGTTCAGCTCCCGATAATCAATACACAGGCGGAGGCTACCGTCCTTCTTCTTCACGAAGAGGACCGGCGCTCCCCACGGTGAAACACTAGGGCGGATAAAGCCCTTGTCGAGTAGGTCTCTCAGCTGCTCCTTGAGCTCTGTCATTTCTGCTGGAGCCATACGATAAGGCGCTTTCGCAATGGGTCCGGTGCCCGGAACTAAATCAATCTCAAACTCAACCTCTCGTGCTGGCGGCATGCCCGGCAGTTCCTTAGGAAATACATCAGGAAACTCCGACACTACCGGCACATCTGGGCTAAACTCAGTCTCTCTCTATGTCCGGGACATATAGTATAATCACTCCCTCGTCGTAACTCACGATACATAGCCATGGCGGTGATGATCTGAGTCGAAGGCTCCCTGGGCCTCTGGCGGTAAGATATGGTAACCCCATATGGACTCCGAAGAAGCAGTCGATGCTCGGCACACAGGATTCTGCCCTTGTACCGCTCCAACCAGTTCATCCCGACAATCACATCAAAGCCTAGCCCGTCGAACTCTATCAAGTCGATCGGAAACTCTTCACCCCTGATTCGAACAATAGTCTCGGTAGTAGCGGGTACATCTGATCCGCTCTTTTCGACGGGAGAGTGACCACGAAGTCTGGCATCTCTTCACCGACTAACCCCAGCCTCTTCGCAAATAGAGCGAAATGAATGTGTGAGGCTCCAGTCGAACAAGATCGATGCATCCTCGCCATTCACTGGAAAGGTACCGGTGAGGATTGTGCCGCTCTTGCCATCTTCTGCCTTATTGCAGACAGTATACCTCCCGTTCCGAGTGCACAGGCCTAATTCATTGGCAAACCAATAAGTATTGAGTAACAACACGCTTTATATGCTTCAAACAACTCCACTTTATTCATTAACACACTCTTTTTACAACATTCATTGGCTTATACTGTCGCCATGATTTACACTTACAACATCCTTAATACACACTGGTTTATCGCATCACATAATTATACAAGGCTTAAAACTGTCTGAAGGTCAAATTCAAACATCCGGGTTTCATGTGTGTGGCATTGATCACTGCCGACGGTGCGGTATTCAGTTTGATCTTTCTGATGCCATGGTATAGCATCCTTGATTGCCCACCCATGATTAATACATCTCCCGATTTCAACAATAGTTTCCCTGCGAGGTCAGCACGCTTCTGCTCGCCATATACAAACACTGCGGTATCACCAATGGACCAAGACACCACGGGTACTCCCTTACTCAGAGACTCGGGTGACTCGTCCTTGTCTTGGTGTATACCTAACCGTCCACCTTTCTGGTAGAAGTTCACAATGCATAGATCTGCCTTCACACTTGGAATTGAATCCGTTTCAACTTGTTGAGCAATTCCCACGGCGTGATTAACGACCGCATGGAACTCCTCAGGTATACTTGGTACTGTTGCTCCATCTTCAGCTCGCATTTCTTGATATGACTTGGAGTAAGGGTTCCAGTCCTTACCCATGCACATCATCTTTAATTGCATCCTTGCTCCGTTCGAGTATTCGGGTGTGTAGAACCCTCCTGGTTTTGCTCCAAGTTCGTCGCATCGTCTGATGATATGGATTTGCGCTTCCGGTGTCAGGTATCCATTTAAGAGTATCATACCTGGCTGGATGACCTGACATTGCTCCAATGGAAAGTCGGTGATGTTGATGGTGGTTTCTTCAGGGTTTGGTGTGGGTGGGATTGGATAACATATATTGAAGGTTCCTTTAAGTTTGAGTACTCTAATTAGGTAAATCTCACACTATACTTTATTTATTTACTCACATGGTTTTTATTTAAACTCACTCACACACATGCATGCGGTATGCAGACACTTATTTCATTCAACAGTTTAGGCGGTACCTGGTCTAGAAGAGGGCCCTGGCGCCTCAGACCGGTCCACCACATTCAGGGTGGCCTTGTTGGACCCCGACCCCTTCCCCTTCTGGGACTCTGTGTACCTCTGATCTGGGGGTGGCTGGTTTGCCGTCTTCTGGCCATCGGTGGTCGCAGTGGCCTTACCCTTCCATTGCCCCTTGGGCCTGTAGCTTCTACTGTTTGGGTTCTGCCAGCATTCGTAATCGCGGTGACCCATCTTCTTACAGTATCGGCACTGAACATCGTTACCCTTGCAGTCCTTGCCGGGGTGGTCTCCGTTGCACCACTTGCAGTAATAGTGGCGCTCCGGTCCAGAGCCCGTGCTAGCTGCTATCACAATACACAATCAATACTTGTTCCACAACTTATCAACATATACTCTAACTTATCACACAGAATTAGACAATTACCCTTAGGTGGGTAAGAACGTAGGGGCTTGGCCGCATACGCATAGGTGAGCTGCAGAGGCTCCTCAGCAGTGGTGGTCTGGGTCTGGCCCTTGCCACCTTGTTGCTGTCCTTTCTGGGACTGGGGGTATGATTTCTTCTTCTTCCCTCCCCACTGCCCTTGCGTGCCTTGGCCCTCGTTCTGAGCCTTGCGCTTGAGCGCACTCTCCTCGTCCCTCAGACGGACGGTGATCTCCACAATAGCAGCGGCATGATAGCACTCCTATATTTAGGGTGTCAGTTATGCCCCGCCAAATAAACTCACAACACATTAACACATCGTACACACTTATTCACATTACATGTAGTTCCTTTACCTGCAAAGTGGCATATCCAGTAGGCCCCATGCCGTAGCGTAGGCGATAGTTCAGTCCGTTGTAGAAACGGTTCACAAGAATCCGGTCTGAGTAACCCAGATCCGGTAGCAGGTGGATAAGTCCGATGAAGGCTGAGTAGTACTCATCTACCGTCATCTTATCCCCTTGCCTCAGATTGTCCAACTCCAGGCGCTCGGCTTCTTGCACGTGTATCGGGTAGTATTTGGCTCGCAGCAGAGCCGTGTACTCCCTCCACTGAAAAGTTGGGTCAGCAACTCTGCCCTCTCGCACGAGCTTCCACCAGTTCTGTGCCGAGCCCTTCAAGTAATAAGCAGCAAGTCGTACCTTGACCTGCTCAGGTGGTGCTAGGGTTTCGAAGGCGGTCTCCATTTCGGAGATGTACGCCTCGAGCTTACGGGGATCGGTCTCCCCACTGAATGAGGGCGGCCTCAGATCAGCCAACGCCTTGACCCAATTGGTCTCTCGTGGCGGTGGTGGTGGTGGCTGAACTCCGGGCTGTTGCCCTTGCTGTATAGCAGCAACCAAATCGGGTACCAACTGGGCTACGGCGGCTGCAACTGCCTCAGCCATGGTCTGTGCCGTAGTATCATCGCCCTGGTCACCCATACCTCCAGTACTGCGCCCGCGGCCTCTACCTCGTGGTCTACCTGCCATCTGAATTCATATGAACATCTCATTAGCATTATGCTTGCACACTTATCGGTCCAACGATTGTAACGCTTCCCGATAATAAGGTATCTCCACACTTAGTTAGTGGTTAACCTTTCCAAATCTGTTCACTAAGTATCTGTAGTTAGGTTTCCTAACTCGGTATATCCCTAAGCTCGGTATTCTTGTCATCAGAGCGATACTTCGCTCTGATACCACTTTTTGTAACACCCCTACTACGCACATCACATTACTTGGAATCGCAGCGGAATATAAATGACTAAATAGTAACTAAACGATTGGTGCTACAACGCCGTCAACCACCCACGTGGTTAACAAGGCTGAATAAATACAAGTGTACCGGTCTGATGATCAGACTCCCGAGCATAGAACTAATAACCATATATATACATCAACAAAATACCGAGTGTTTACATAAATCCTTCACTGTATACCGTCACTGTAAACCGTCATAATCAAGTATATAACACGCCACGGGAGCACAGGCGCATCCCGGGCAAACATCCAAAAGTACTCCAAAAGTAAACTACACCCTAGGATCTAGAGTCACTCCGCTTCTTCGATCCTCATCCTGCAGTAAAAGAAATATGGATCCCCCGAGGGGGTCAGCAACCCTTGGCTGGCATGGTTAACGCGCAGCCCATCGACTACCGGAATGCGCGCAAACTATTTGTCATGATGACATGGTATTTATTTTAAAACACACAACTCATACATATATAACATAACATGGGTATTGTACACATCATAACACACATCACACACATACAATTCCTTTTAGGAAGAGAACCAACACAGTTAGTCCCCATTGAGAGCTTAGAGAATGTTGCCATGCTCATACTTAGCTCGTTACATAACTCGTTACCGTCCGGTTAGATTGAACGGTTAACTTAACACAAGGTGCCTCGGATATAGTGATCCAAGCACACCGAAATAACACATAGTATGCCCCTGTGGCCCGACGTGAGTCAGTAAAATAGCCTTGGTTAAGCTAAAGGGAAGGTTGGAAACCAAATTGGAAGCTCAACCATAACATACAGAGAGAATCGAACCGGTTATGACATCGACTCCCATACTCACACGCGTGGCCGGAACAGACCGGACTCCTCACTTCCCCCGTTAGCCCATGTTAGTAGTTCATCATTGAACACAACAAACAATTCACAATAATAACATAATGATATTTAACAACGGTAAACTCTTTACATGGCTTAATCTTACAAAGTCATAAACACACAGAAAAACAAACAACACACAAGCCGGTGTAAACCGGTAGGCAACAGACTGCAAGAAAACCATACCTTGGTCCTTGCCTCGATTGATTTCCACCTTGAGAGAATCCTAAACACATTAGTAACGTCGGTTAATTATTTATTTAACTTCAAACTTACTAAGTATTTAACATGATTGTATGACATGTTTTAATGTCTATTCTACCCTAGGTTATCTTCATTATACACCCTAGGGTTAACTACATAAGTCACATTCTTTTCTGTTGTTTTTTTTTTACAAATTTAGGTCCGACCGACCTTGCCGACCGAACTTACCCAAGTTCGGTCGATTCCAGAACACATTTCCGTCAAAATTTTCTACTCCGACCGACCTTGTAGGTCCGGTCACATGTTCGGTCTTTTCCCGAGAGTTTCTTCCCTTTGAAAATCTTAGCCCGACCGAACTTGCCAAGTCCGGTCCTATGTTCGGTCGTTTCCAGTAGCTCAATCCGTACACAAATTACAAGCCCGACCGACCTTGCAAGTCCGGTCCCCAAGGTCGGTCCATTCCAGAAGCCAATTCTCGCAGGGTAAACTGGGCTCGACCGAACTTGCAAGTTCGGTCGCAAGTTCGGTCTGCCCCAGACCTTTGTTTTCCTTTTCACATTCAACTCCAAACTTCACCCCATACAACCTAGTACCCCCTAACCTCATTTGGGCAATTTAAACACACCTCAAGACATCCTTAAACACTCATAAAACTCATTTTCTAATTCCTTAAACCTTTACTTGTATCTTCACAAAATTCCTAACACTTACAATATTTTCTCCTAGTTTTTCAAGTGGTGTTTCATACCTATGATAACTACTATCCCAAAGGCTTTCTCCTTATTTTAACATCATCTCCCAAGCATCATCTCTCACAACTAACTCCTTATATCTATCTTGAAAATTCTTTTCCAAGTTTACACTTTCTCCTTATTACCAAAGTTTGCCTAAGTATTTACCTAAGTCCCAAAGTGGCTTTGGTACTTACTAAAACCTCAAGATCATGCCTAAGTCCTTGTTACACTCTAGAGCACTTCCTAGTTCATCAAAACTCCTTTAAAACATCATGAACTCCTTATACATTTCCTAAATTTCGACATAAGTTCTCCTAGTATTTTGTTACACCTTAGCACACTGTTTTCATCATTAAACATCTAAGAACACTAAGAACACCAAGAACACTTTCTTACAAACTTCACCAAATTCACACTACATCACAATATAGTGCATAATTTAAATTGCATGGCACTTAGGCCCTTAAAATGCATGGCTCTTAGGCCCTTAAAGTGCTTAAATCATAAACACTGAATTTCCACAATATATATGCCTTTAACCTGCGATTACATACAACAAGACATATGTTATTTTACTAGTCTCCTTGAGAACATTTACTAGGTTATTCACCATTTGCTCTTTAGATAGTTTTGACAAGCATTTATAAGCTCATTTCTCCTAAGGCATTAAACCACATTAGGTTAGTAGATTTACCTCTTTTCCAAACAACTCCTTTCTTGTTTCACTACAAGACCGGTAGGGTATTTGATTCCTTGTCAAGTTCTAAACAATATACAAACATTATAATGAGTATTCAAGCTATAAGCTTCATCTCATTGTAAACCCTAATTTTTCATTGTTTGAAGAACATTAATGTAGTTGTTTTACCTTGATCTTTGAAGAGTGTTTGAATATTTAACAAGAGAGGACTCCACCTAGTCCATGAAGAGTTGGAATGAAGCTAGAACAAAGTCACACAAAGAGCTATATCAATGTGTATTTTCGGTCAAGGCAAAAACATGGAGGAAACATGATTTTTCTTTGAGATTCCTTACCTAGAAGCAAAGGAGAGTAATAATATGTAAAAATACAAGCTCAAGCTCCTTCAATGGTGGAACTCCATGGCACCGAAATGGGGCTCTTGAAGCTTTGAGAAGATAGGAATGAAGAGCTTGATGAGAGGAAGAGATTGGTGGTGTTTGTTTTTGATTTGGACAAGTGGGCTAGATTTTACAAGTGGTCAAAGCTAGAGTTTCAATGGTGGTGGTGGTATTACCGTGAGAGAACAGCAAGAAGGGAGGAAGATGGTGTTTGGAACCGTGGGAAATGAAGGAAGGAAATGAGAATGAAGATAGAATTTGCTTTTAAGGAGATATTTGTAGTAATAAAGTAAAAAGTAGTTTTAATTAGTTTTATTTACTTACTTATTACATTAACTAGAGAGTGGTGAGTCACCACACTTAGAAAACCGGCCCCCTTTATTAATATGAGGGTACTTTAGTCTTTGTTTGTCAATTTAATTACTTAATACAACATATGTTATAAACTAGCTTATAAAAAGCACTATTCATCAAAACAAGGCACTTAGAAGTGAAATTTCTGATTTCCCATTAATATAGCCACCCAAATGTGATACTATATAGTACACATATATATTTAAGAGTAATTATGGACATTTAGCCATTAAAAACTCATTTACAAGACAATTTTTCAAAAATGTGCTTTAAGACTTCTTAAAGCACATTTTGTGTTTTAACTTGTTTTCAAGCTTGGTTTTCTTTGGTAATTGGTTTAATAAGTTCATTAGTATATAAATGAGGTCTTGGTAAGTTCATTAGGTCTTAACCAAGTTTATCCCAAGCTTAGAGCACATTTTGGCTCTTATTGACTTTAAAGCACATTTTGTGTTTTCTTTTGTTTAAATTTATTTACTAATGTTTCTAAGACTCTTTTTAGTCTTATTACACCATATTTAGGTGTTTAAACAACATAACTAGGTTTGGGGTATTTCAGCTTGTTAGGGTCTTTAATACTCCATAACAATAGAAAGAGTTTAAAGTAAAATTGTGTTTTTTAAGAAGAAGAGATTACCTGTGGAGTTATAGGTGTTATTCTCTCACCAAGTTTTGAGCAACCTAAGGTATTTATGTAAATAATCAGACTTTAGGTGGATCTAAGAGTATAAGGGAGTGGAAATACTAAAAAAGCCTTTAAAATGTGATTTACCTTCTCTTGAAGTCTAGCTTGGTTCAAGCTTTGTTTCCTTGTGGTTTTCGGTCACAATATGGAGTTAAGAGAGCTCTAGTTCTTGCATTAAAAGGGTGAAAAAATGAGCTTAAAAGAAATAGACTTATGGACATAGAAAGACTAGGAGTTTTAGTGCACATTTTTACCTTTAGTTTTGTTGATCTTGGCTTGGCTTCTTCATGACTTAACAACCAGATTTATCTCCCCCAACTGAGCAAATTTTTGGCTGTATGGATGAAGGAAAAAGAAAACTTTAGTTCTTGGTGAAGAAAGAAAAATAATGAAGGCAAAAACAAGTGTTTTAAGCATTAGAACTTAAGAACATCAATGGAGACACAAAGAGAGGGGACCACTACTGGAATATAGATTTTTGGTAACAACAACAAATCATTACCGAAAATCAAAATCATTACTAATTTAATTTATTGTAATGATAAAAGTCATTATATGTCGTTACACGTGATGGCGTAACGAAATATCAATTTATTTATTGTAACAAATTTTATTTGTTACTAAAAGTTATATCGTTACTAAAAATATGATGTTGTAACAAATATATCATTACTTTAGTCTCAGTTTTTTTAAGTCTTTAGTACTATCTTTGGTAACAAAATACTTGTCACTAATAACAACTATGATAACGTTATTAAATCGTTATTTGTAAGTAAAAAATTGATTTTTACTAGTGGAAAGGCACTTACCAATTGGATGGAATGGAGAAGAGAGGATGGCTGTCACATGGAGTGGGCAAGGAAAGAGAGAATGTGTGTGAGAGAGAGTATAAGGTAAGTGTGTATGGTGGAATTCCCTAGGTAAGTTGACTAGCTTTTAGGAAGCTTCTATCTTGAAAGTAAAAGCACTTTTGAGCCCCCTTTTCCAATTCAAAATCGGCATGGTATGAGGAGGAGTTTACTTTTGCTTTATTTATGTGTAAAGAGTAATGAGTGGTAAAAGCATGTCTAAGGTAGTTTAAGTACTGTTAGATCCTAGACTTTACTTTTGCTTTTTGCTTTTGTTTTCCCTTGCTGCCCAACTAGATGTCAAATGTGGGGTTTTTTTGAAATTTTTGAAACTTGTAATATTAAGGTGTTACATGCTGTGTCCTTGGACTTGTTTCATGTGTGAGGTTGTGACACATGTTGTTACTATGTTCTAAGGTGTATTTCTAGGTGGTTGTTGCACTTATAAATTATTTTGACTTTATAAAATATTGTACATAATCTCATCACATTGTTTATGATCTTAATTCATGTGTTAATGTGTTACATTTTACATTAATCTTAGGAGTTTCTCCTTATTAATGTTCCCTCTTTAGTCCATTATTTTAGGTGAGACTTTATGCTCATTTTTAGACTATACATATTTGTTTATATACGTATGTTTAGAGGTTGTGAAATACCTTAATGAATTTGGCTCATTAGCCTTTCCTTTAATGATTAATCTTATGTTTAAACCCTTTGATTTAGGTGATTAATGTTTAGGGTATTTCAGAAGTGGTCAACATCAAGTGGCTCATCTTGGCACATGCTTAAACATTATTTGGATTTCTCACTTCCAGTTGTCATGGATTCTCAAATGACTTTACTAGTCTCTTACTCCGTTCAACAATATTTGTCAATTTGGAAACTTGCACACTTATTAAGGAAAGTAGAAAAATGACGCATGTATCCCTATTTTTTACTTTTCCATGTAGATAATAATTACTTTTATGTTGAATAGTAGGGTTAAAAGTGGAAAAAAGTGTGCCAAAAAGCTAGAATGACATACATTTTTGAACAAGAATCACATCCTAAAACGATAGATATTAATTAACGGAGGGAATACTATCTAGGTTTCAATGAATTCTTCAACCTTTGATAACAAGTCAAGTGGTCTACTCTTCGACCTTACAACATTGAGCTAAATGTGGATATAGTGTTCAATTGGGTAAACCAAAGTTCATTTGATTGTTTTATGAGATACTCCAAAAGTGTAGTCTTGGTGGTTTTTATAAGATCTTAAAGAGGTGTTTGTTTAAGTACATGACTATTTTGAAATCTGTCACCTTTGATATTGAAGTATCAGATTGCTAAGATTCAAGTGTTGCTATTGAGTCTAACAATTATTCTCTTATTTGTAATCTTAATGATATTGTGACTATTCTTTATGCTTAAGTGTTCATGTGTTGCTAGTGTGTATACTTTCCTATGCATCTTTCGAATTTGGCATAAGTTATTATCAAAAACTGACTTAAAACATGTTTAAGGTGTCCTATGGCATAGGGTTCCAAATTTCCAAGGACTATAATTTTTACTACTCAGGTTTATTATTTACATAAATATACATAATCTTACATATATAATTAGATTGTATATTCTAAGTGTTTGAATGTTAATGTATCGAAAGAAGTTTAATTAATAATTACTTAGAAAAATATTACATATAAAAAGATATGTATGAAATAATAAAATTATTTGTTGTAGGTAATGTACAGGATGTATATTTTTAAAAATCAAAATCTCGTATGAAAAAAATATTATTTTTAGTTTTAAACGTATTTACTATGATAATAAATTTATAACATTAAATCAATTACAACTCTAATTAAGAATTTAATTTTAACTTTATACAGGGTCTACATAAGATGTAGTACCCCAGTGCCTTTAACTTTTGACTTTCTATCCAGTATGTCAACCTTGATAAGTAAGTTATGTTGATTATAGTTTAACAGACTGTCTTACCTACAACTAAGTGTAGGCAGATGGCTACATCCAAGCACGTGGGAGCGCTCCCGACACTTTTTTTTTTTTTCAGGGCCTCCGGCGCCATTGTCTTTAGTTTTGTTTTTTTTTTTTTTTTTTTTAATTTTTGTAATTTTTATCATAAAATTTTAAATTGTTATAACTTTTAATATATAAGTCCAAAATGAAAAAAAATTATATCATTGTTCATCTAAATTCAAGTTCTTCAAAATAAGACCAGTTATGGATATATTTTGACAACTTAAAAAAAAGTTATTTTTACATGTATGGAGCATAGAATGTAAAAGAAAACTTGTACAGATTGTCATACAAACCTGTACAAATGTTCACTAAAACATGTACATCCTCACGTAAAAACATGTACATCCTCGCATTAAAAACATATAGATAGTCATCTACACCTGTACGAATAATTAAATATGTACATCCTTAAATTAAAACCTGTACATATAAGGAAGAACACTTGTACAGACGGTCATACAAACATATACATTAAAACATATACATTCTCATAATTGAACATGTACATTCTCACATTTGAACATGTACATCATCACATTAAAACATGTACATTCTCACATTAAAATATGTACATTCTCACATTAAAGTATATAATGTATGTACATCCTTAAATTAAAACATGTACATATAAGGAAGAACACTTGTACAGACGGTCATACAAACATGTACAGATGTTCATTAAAACATATACATTCTCATACTTAAACATGTACATTCTCACATTTGAACATGTACATCGTCACATTAAAACATGTACGTTCTCACATTAAAATATGTACATTCCCACAAGTATATAACGGTTTCCAAATAGATTACCCTAACCTCACACGCCTTAAACCCACCCTAGAAAAGCTAAAAAACGTTGAAGGTATTTTTAGGGTTTGTAGTGGCAGGCCCTAAATCCGTGACCACAAACCCTAAAAACCTGTCGAGTTAGTTGCTACAATGTAAAGTATAGAATGGTTTCCAAATAGATTACCCTACCCCCCAAAACACCCAAACCACCCTAGGATAGCTAAAAACGTCGAAGGCATTTTTAGGGTTTGCAGTTGCGGGTTTAGGGTCTAACGACCCTAAACCCGCTACCACAAACCCTAAAAACCTGTCGAGTTAGTTGCTACAATATAAAGTACAAAACAAATTCCAAATAGATTACCCTACCCCCAAAACACCCCAAAACCCACCCTAGGATAGCTAAAAAATGTCGAAGTTAGACCCTAAACCCGCCACTATAAACCCTAAAAACCTGTCGAGTTATTGCGATGATGTACACGTTTTTACGTGTGGATGTACATGTTTTAATGAACATTTGTACAGGTGTGTATGATCATATGTACAAATTTTTTTACATTTTGTGCATTATACATGTAAAATATTTTTTTTTAAAGTTGTCAAAACATATTCATGATTGGTCTTGTTTTGAAGAGCTTGAATTTAGGTGTACAATGATATAATTTTTTTTTCATTTTGGACTTATATATTAAAAGTTACAACAATTTAAAATTTGTATGATAAAAGATAGAAGAATAATAAAATATTAAAAATGAAAAAAATGAAAAAAAAAAAAAACGAATCAACGACCCAGTACGCGAGGTAAAGAAATGAAAAAAAATGAAAAGCAAAAAAAAACAGAGCAACTACTCGTACGCGAGTTAAAAAAATGAAAAAAATAATCTGTTATCTGTATGCTAACGCGCGCGTGTTCCTCCTCTCTTTCTCATATGTAGCCAGTTGGCTACATTTAGTTGTAGGTAAGAAATTGAGATAGTTTAATAACATCGAAAAAACAGTACTTATCGTTTAGAGCATAAGAAACTTTCAAAATCCCGGATGCGTAGATTTTACTCTCATCTGCTGATCACCTCGAGCGAATATTCCTTGAGGTATATGACATTTAGTGTGCTTCGGGAGTAGCAAATAGAATATCATGTCCAGATTCTATTAGTATATCCCCCTAGTAACAATGCTATTTAGCTTATAAAAATATAGTATTAACAAGGACTCACGCGGTTTAAAGATAAGCATTCATTAAGTCAAATTCGTAATTCATTTCTTATTAAGGATGGAGGAAGAAATCTCTCTTGTTTAGTATTTGCTAAAAACACAATACTCTTCTTTTATTATTTTAAAAATGCCAAACGTTATCTTATACTTTATATTATCTGACATAAAAAAATAAAAAAGATAGCTCACATGTAATGTCACGTAGTTATCCCATTGCCAACTTACAAACTGCACAAACACAATCCCTGTTATTCTTCGTTTTTTTTTTTGTATTTTAAAATTCAATTCCCGTACTCTTTTTTTTTTTTTTTTGAAAAACACTATATATTGATATATTAAGATATGAGAGTACAAACAAAGTCTGGAAAGTCAACTACAACGGGGAAGTTGTGACTTCCTAGCTAGCACTGGAGGCTAGGTGATATGTCTTTAAATTGGCCGAACGAGGTACATAAAACCATGAAATATCATGAAAATGACTCAAATTAACTAAGACAGAATCCAGAATCACAGTAGATTCCGGAAGCAGTGATGTCGTAGATGTAGCAGAGAGATAGCGTATCATCTGTTGACTGTCCGCCAAGAGCCGGATATGGGTATGACCTTTATGATGTGCATGGGATAGGGCAAACTGAAGAGCCAAGCATTCAATTGTTGAAGGAAGGAGATCAGTAACAAAACCATGAGTGCCAGCAGAAAGGGGAGCCTGATGGCGAGATACTACAAATCCCAAGCCCAGGTGCTTATGCCGTTATGCGTACTCTTTATTATTAAGGTTGATGAGAACCTGTTTTATTATCGGAAGCTGACGGATCATGGTTATGTCCACATGGAGGTGGCCACGGGTCCGGTTCCATCGGTTCCGGTTCCAGAAAATGTGTATTTGTATTTGGAACTGGTCTGGGCGGTTCCGGTTCCGGTTCCGGTTCTGAAATCTGGATTCGCTTCGGATTCGGTCAAAAAACCGGTTCCGGCCGGTTCCAGCCGGTTCCGGTTTCGGATCTGATCGGTTCCGGAAAGATTTGATCGGCTCCAGTTGCTTCGTTTTAGCTCCGATTTGAGATCCGTTTGAGTGCACATTGCTCTTTTCATCCACTTTACTCCTAGATAGGTTATTCTTCAAGTTTATAATCTTAAATGTGTAAGAAACAAAGACTTAGGAATTTTTATTGCATTTACAAAAAATAAGGAACAAAGAGAATTTTATTATATGATTCACTGCCTCATTAAAACCTTATTAGGTAAAAATCCATTGAGAAAACCCTAATAAGGAAAAAGAGTACAGCTACTAAGACGTTACATTTTAAAAACCCAACGGTAACTTCAACCGGTTCCGGGGCGGTTCCGGTTCCGAATCCGACGACGGTTCCAGGCGGTTCCAGGCGGTTCTGGTTCCGGTTCGGGCCCGAATCTCAAAACATGTATTCGTATTCGGAACCGACTAAGGCGGTTCGGTTCCGGTTCCGATTCCCACCGGTTCCCGGCCGGTTCCGGTTCTAATCGGTTCCGGATAGAACCGCCAGTTCCGGGTAGAATCGGACCCGATGACCACCATTAATCCTAAGTTTACATGTTCATAGAGATTTCTTTTTTTCTGAAAAACAAAGTTAATTCATAGAGATATTATCTGGATTAAAACACCACGCGTAACATACTCATCTAATGATTAATAAGATCCTCCTCATCTTATCTACGACAGCGAAGTAGAGGACAATATTATCAATTCGGACGGTGGAAACTTCCAGATAAATCAGGAAAGAAAATTTGCTTATTGGAGTCACGTACTATAATTTTATTTTGTGCACTTGTGTGGTGATGTGGGTACGTAGTATACGTACATCTAGAGACCATGCTCTGATTTTAAGTGTAAGGTTTAGAAAGAAATCAAAAAGAAGATACCCTAAGAGTAATATATTTCAAAGCGTATAAAAAAATTTAACAAGTATTTTATAAATAATTACTTCCAAGCATGACTTGTTCATTACAGTTTGTTGTATGGTAATTAGGGGTGTTTTGGTATACCGGTTAATCAGGTAATACGGTTTTTAAAAATTCGATACCGTTACCATTCCGTTAAGATCGGTTAACCGCATTCAAGTTAATCATATAAAGCAGTACGGTAATTCAGGTAAACCAAAACCGGGTGTAGATTTTTTCATGTAAATAACCTTGTATAATTATAACAAACTAGATAAAAATGAGCCAATAAAAACAATAAAAAAACTAGAAAGCACCAAACATTTCATATCGTGTGCAAGCATAGTTTATATACGTAACATATAGCACAAATACTGAATCCACCATTATATACAATGCTCAATCATCTAATAAATGCATTATATAATATATAACCTGCACATTTATAATTGCAATGACACGAAACAGTCCAAGAATGTAAGGTAAAATCAATTCACGTAGATTCGAACAACATAATTTACAAGCTACTTTATTAACTGAGTGATAGCAAAATACATTTTAAAAGATTTAACAAAACATAATTACAATATACACTATCTATAGTGCTTACCTTGCTCTTCAATGCACATAATATATGATATCATAGATAAGCAGTGTTCTTTTTCTAGATCTAGATTATCCTTGTTTAAGTTATCAAAATATAAGTTAAAGGATATACAAAAGACTAGCATATAGCAAATAATTTTGAAATATCAAAAACCAAAAAAGAAGAATACATGTATATATATAACCGGCTAACCGCGGTTAACAACAGTATAAAAGTTACATACCATTAACCTAAATCGCAATTGTCTGATTATAACGGTTCGGTTAACCGTGCCGCCAAAGACGGTATGGTTAACTGGTTAAGGTTTTTCACATCCCTCTCGATGTTATGGACACTAAGTCAGTATCATTACCGCAAGGCATAGAGGGGGAGGTCATAAGCGTTGATACGGTATAAACAGGTTTTGGTACAGTACCGAGGTAATGGTTTTTTTAGGCACCCCTAATAGTACTCCGTCCCACCAGCAGTGTCTGATTTCACTTTGGCACCCTCCCTCAAAGAGAAATCGATAAGCAAGATTACAGGCGGGGCTATTCAAACGGTTATGTTGATTCTGTTATGACTTTTCTTTAACCATTTTTTAAAAAATTCAGTTTTCTGTTAACCGGATTTTATTTCAGTTTGATTTTTGCTTATAAAAGATTTCAGTTATCGAATTACCAAAAAAAAATTTAATGCAGGGAAGGAAAAACGCGGTACTTATGTGAGGGTATTAGTTTTTTTAAAGCATGCAACATATATTATTAAGAGCAAAGAGTGTGAACATAGTCAAGGAAGTCACTGGACTTCCAACAACTCATAGGGAGTTGTGCTTTTTTCGCATGATATGTTAGGTTGTGAGCTATGACATTTTTATCACGGTGTACATGAAACCATACAACATCAGTTATAGGTGGTAAGTGTGAGGGTACTAATGAAGCTTCAAAGAAGTAGAAGACATACTTTTGAGACATTAAAAAAAGAGAGAGAACCGGACGTTGTATTGGGGACGAAGGGAGCATCTAACTTGCATAAGTCCTATATTTTCCTCAATTATCATATTAGCACATATAAAATAATTGACTCAAAAGACTAAAGACTATAGCATATACAAATATAGCATATAAGATCAAATGATTTATCTTCAAATGAATACAAGAAACAACACTCAATTAAACATAAAAAATTATCTATTGTAAATAATATACAAAAAATATAGAATTATACTACTAACTTAAGGATATTTATAAATCTATTATCTAGTCATGGATATATTTTTATAAATTAAAATTTTTATTTTGTATGTTTTAGAATGATACAACTTTCTCTAATGTATGAATTTTCAGAATAGATGGTTGATTATTACTATTTTGTGATGTATTTGTTAATTCTTATACGATGAATTACAAGTCTTGTTAATATATACAAATATAGATGCACGTAAAAAAATATAAATTTTTTTAACTTATATCACAAGACCTTGAAGTTAGATGAATATGATACACAATTTTTACTTTTTAAAGGTATATTTTAAAAAATTATAGTTAATTTAATTTTAACATTTTATCTCACTCCTAATGAAGGGCCTGATTTTATCTCCTGGTATCCTGAGGATAAAGGGGAATACAGTGTTAGGTCTGCTTATGGTTTGCTTACAGGTAATAGTTATGTGTGGGATCATGATGCACCTAGTATATTTTCTGCTATCTGGAAACTTCCGGTCCAGGAAAAAGTGAAGCTATTCCTCTGGAGAATTGTGCTTGGCAAGGTTATGACAAACTCTAGGAGGGCTAGATTGGGTTTCACTGCAGATAGCTCGTGCCACTTATGTGGTCAGGAGGAAACTATTCTGCATGTCTTGAGGGATTGTATTGTTGCCAAGCGCATCTGGTCAAATCTAATTTATCATAACAAGTAAACACATTTTTTTGGTTTAGATTACAGGAATGGCTGAAAGAAAACATCCAACAGAGGAACCGGCTCTTGATTAATATTAGCTCTAAAATTGTGTTTCCTATTGTGTGTCATCTACTGTGGACCTGGAGGAACAGTAAGGTTTTTGGAAAGGAGAATAGGTGCTTTCTTCCTTTCAGGAATGTGGTATTAACTTGCAGGCAGAATAAAACAGCTAGATTAAATGCTAGCAGCATTTCGGATACATGGAACAGCGCCAACAGCAATGCTCATCCAAATAACAGGGAGTTTCTTTATTACATTAGAAGTACCCAATATATTATCATTAATATTGATGGATCTGTTGTTCCTGGTTCAGAATATGCTGCTGCTGGTGGAGCTTTTAGAGACTCTCAATGAAATACCCCGAACTTAAATATAGGGATTAAAATTAATCTAATACGTATTTAAGGACCTAATGGTACCTAATTAATACTAGTAAGGAAAAATAAATCCAAAAGAAATAAAGAAACGCTTAAAAAGCGGAAAACGCTAAATAAGCGTTAAATAACCATAGGAGGTATGAGACCTCGGTTAGAGTATTATATGGATTCTAAAGGTTTAATAAGACCTAAATAATATATGGGAACAAATCCCGAAGAAAACGGATCCTTAAAATGGATTAAAAACACTAATGAACCTTAAAGCGCGTTTTTCGAGGTAACCGGGAAAACATGACTTTAAGCGGGTCAAATGGAATCGTAACAATCTTGGTCAACTAAATAATCATTAATAAATATTAGTGAAGCTTTAGGGCCAATAAAATCAATAAAATGAGAAATTAGTAAAAACTGTCAAAAACGGGAAGTTGTGGGGTAGAAACATAATTAACGCAAACTTATGTGTCCACTTTGAAAATAAAAAGTAAAAGTAATATGTGTGTGCTGTGTGTGTGCGATGGGGACTCCCCCTCTCTCACACTCCCTCACACACCCACTCTCATATTTACAAAACAACAAAACTAATAAAGTAAACTAACCTACTTTATTCTACCTCACACTCTCACACTCTCTCTCCTATCTCTATTCTTTCCTCTCACGTAGAACCCCCACCCCACAATCTCTCTTTTCTTCTTTCTTCTTCCCCATGTGATTTCCATGGAGTTTTGAAGACCCCCTCACAAACTTTATCTTCTCTCATCTTGTAACCCTCTTGAACCTCCTCTAAAAATTATAAAGACTACACCATTGGAATCCCCTCATCAAGAGCTACATTTCTATCTTTTCAAAACTCGAAAAGGAGAACTTTCATCTCCATGGGTGTGGAGCATTAGGAGCTTCAAGACCACCATTAGAACCACCTTCTTCTCCTTGTTCTATTGAGGTAAAAATATTCTTAAAAACTCCATCTTTTTATAGCCTTAAGGGCAAAACAAAATCTAGCTAAAACCTTGTTGGTTCCTCTTGTACCCAGCCGATTTTGGCACTCTTGGAAGGTGGGAAACATTATTCTTGAGCTATTCCAAACAGCACTTGTACCCTTGCAAGGTAATGAAACTTCTAAACCCTAAAACCTACATTAAAGCTTAAATAATGTTTAGGGTTAGTTTTAGTATTGAAACGGTGTGTATGTATAATGATAGATTGGGTGAAGTACTATAACCGGTAGAGAGGGAAGGAAGGAGCAAGAGGAAGAAAGAAAACTAGAAGGAGAAACAAGGTAAGGATGCTCTTCTGTGTAACTTTGTATATATATGTATGTAACAGATTTTTAGAAGTTGAAATTAGTAATGAAAATGGTAAAGTAGTAGTAGTGTAATGTGTAGGAGAATATGAGTATTTTGGACCTTTAAAAGACATTTAAAACTTGTTGAAACATGGATGGGAATTAATGGTTGAGTGCAGGAATTTAATATTGTTAGTGTGGTATTTTGTGTATGAAGATGGGTATATTGATATTGATTATAACAGGTGGTGAGGATCATTTATGTGGGTAAAACAATGCGGTGAGAGTGTAAAATTATAGGGGAGACTATGGTGAAATTTTGGTAGGAATTATGTATTCAAGAATGACTTGGTAAATGGGAGAACCAAGGTGTATATTGGATTGAGGAGGTATGTTAAGTAGTGATGAAGTGGTAGTTGTAGTATGAGAGTAGAGTGTGTAAAAATTTGTAGCAAACAACATGTGAAATGCATTGGAGAAACAAGGAAAAGAGTGAGTGTTAGTAACCTCGGAAATGGAGATTTGACTTGGATATAGGTAGTACATGTGTCTAGGAGGTAAAGTAATGGATTGAGGATACTAGTAATGGCATTGGTAGAGGGAGTAATAAATGGTAAATGGTAAACTGAAAATCTGTAGCATAAGGGGGATGAAAACTAATGTAAGTGTGGGAAGGTAGCGAGGAGAAATTGTGTATGTGATGAAGGAATGAGTAAGGAATTGATGAATGAACTAAGGTGTATTAAGAGGTTTATTTAGTGGTAAAACATGTGGGAAAAAGTGTAGGAACAATGGGGAAGTAATGGGTGAAAGAGAGAACTGAAAACAGAAATCAAAAATGCAAATACTGGGCCGGACCGACCTTAGGACCGAACTTGCAAGGTCGGTCGAGCCCAGATTTACAAAGGACGGAAACCTTCTGGAATGGACCGACCTTGGGACCGGACATGCAAGGTCAGTCGGCCAGAAGAATTTCCCGTAATGCAACCTACTGGAATGGACCGACCTTGCGACCGGACTTGCAAGGTCGGTCGACTCAAAAATTTTCCGTCTTGGAAGCTACTGGAATGGACCGACCTTGCGACCGGACTTGCAAGGTCGGTCGGGCTAAAATTTTCCGTTAAGTAACTCACTGGAATGGACCGACCTTGGGACTGGACTTGCAAGGTCGGTCGGCCCTGTAATTTCCCAGCGTAATTTCTTACTGACTTCGACCGACCTTGGGACCGACCCTGGGTAAGGTCGGTCGAGTCAAAACTTGCAAAAAAAAAAACTATAAGACTATGGTTAGTATTTATATATATGTATATGTATATCCACCTATACATATGTGCATATATATGTAAGTATAGCATTGTTATGCAATGAAAAGTAAGTATATAAAATGTAAGTATAAGAATGTGAAGACTTAGTAAGTATGAGTTAGGAAGCGTAAGGGTAACCGAATTAAATTAATGATAGTTAGATTAATTATTCGGTAGTATGTATATCATAGGATTTGAATTGTGAACACCGGAGGAACGTTGGGATACAAGTACAACGGTGAAAGGTATGATTTCTTCATGCCCTGTATCCTAATCTGGTTACCCCGATTTGTGTGCTTATTTGATCACCTAAATAAGATAAATGCATGAATCGGACTATATTGCACTTACCTGTGCTTGACCTATGTGGTTCTTGATATTTATTGTCTTGAACACTAGTTTGTATAATTCATGAAATATATGAATGATGATGAATGGTATTCGAATCTTGTATTGTACTTAAGTATTGTATTGTATTTTGTATAAATGAGTATTGAGCATTGTAATTGTGTATGTGGCTTGTATGAATGACTTCTGTTAATTCCTAACTACCTAACTCCTAACTTAAGTGAGTAAACTGGAATGAGTAGAAGTCCGATATAGCTTCGGCCACGCGTGAGGATGAGGAGACACAAGAGGTTGGATCCGATTCCTGACTCTTAAACTGGTCCGTGGCCCAAATCCCTTAAATGGGTACCATCCCGGATTGGTGAGTCAAGTAAATCCCGGTGGTGGGACGGAGTAGTCCCCCGGCCGGAGGTCCCGACGACTTAACATGAGTAAGAGTAAGAGTAAGTAAGTATGGATCCGTAAGTATGTATGAGTATGAGTATGTATGCGTATGTATGAAGTAACGAGTAAAACAGTAATCTCCACCCGATTAACCCGGGTGGACCAATGAAGCTAACAAGTCTTGTATACTGTGTATGTAATGAGTATGTGCATTCGGAAGAAGGTAAGTATGTATTGGATGGTTATATTGTATTCCTTGTATGTAATGAAGTGTATGTATGTATGCTTGCGTAAGTATTATTGTACTGTGTATAAGAGCATGTATGCATGTATGTTTGAATGAAAATGAACTGCATGTATTCGACCAAGTGGTCGGCGTACCCTCACTAGTACGCGGGGTATGTGGTTATCATGCGCAGCGAAAGCTGACCCCCTAGGGGGAACGTTTTTAGTGTGCAGGTACCCGAAGCGGATGTGGTCAAGGTAAGAGACCGGCGGCACACCTTTGTACTTAGAAAGTAAGTAGTTGTGAGGAATGGGTAGATGTAGACTCTTAGTGAGTATGTATGAACTTGGAAGAGATATTATCATTGTATAAGGATCCTAGTAGACTCGGTTAAGTATATTGTACTGTATGGATTATGGAGGAGTAAGTATTGAATGGAGCATTGTTGTATTTGATTGATGAATGGAATATGTATTATAGATGTGTAGTACTCGGGATTCCGGTCCATCATACCGATGCTGTATGTAGAAGTAGTAGCCTTGTTAGTCACGTGGGTGACTAACGGCATTGTATCACCCACTGTATGTAAGTATGTATCCGCTGCAAGACTCTGAAAGCACGAGGAGATTGGACGGTAATGTTCGTATTAATAGTAGGGGTGTTACAAAAAGTGGTATCAGAGCGAAGATGACTGGAAATACCGAGTTTAGGAATACCGAGTTAGGAATTAGAAGCTTAGGGCTAAGGGCTGAGTGTTAGCATTAGTGATATGCTAGTTAGGAACTACCGGTGAGTACCGGATACCTACAATACCAGTCCCGCCCGCCGCAAACCCCACTGTATAACTTGGGAAAGGACGCCAGAGAGAAGAAAAGTCTTCTCATACTCGGGGAAACCCGATCTGGCAGTTGTGAAGCAATCACATAGTAACAGGAACCGACATATGGTAGATTCCAGGAATTGGGAGTCCCGGGTATGGATCCCGGTTGAACAACAATACCCGCACTTAATGGCGGAAGAATGAGAACTCCAACCATAAGGAGACTACAACATGCAACAACATGGGGCGACGTGCTTAGCAGTCGCAAAACCTGGCTAACCAACCAGCAGCAGGAAAAGGAGCACTAAGCGTGCAACGACGCGGAAAAGGGGGAGTAATAACAGAACCCGAGACACAAGTCTGCGGGATAGTAATACTTGAATAATACCACCAACGGTACGCTAGCTGACTAAGGACATAGTCAGAAGCGGTTAACTCCAAGCTACAATGCCATTAAGGTTGCAATACCTGGCCAATATAGCTCAGACAACTACAAGAACAACCATGAGATATAATCCAATAGGACTACAAGAGTTGTGCCTAAACAAGGAAGGCTCAGTGACCACCACAAATGTGTGGGAACGAGCCACAAGGAACGACACTAAACCAAATAGAGTGGGAATCTCCCAGGATTGGAGAAGTACCCAGATCTACGACAGCCATGTCTAGACCACCTAGAAGCTACCTAAAGGATCGAGTATACCAATTGTAGATCAATAAGATCAAAGGAAGAGTCGACAAGACTACCAAATGCAGGCGGAAACCCTACCAAGATTGGTATAGGATTACCCAAAAACCAACAGTACCACGCACTTGCCACAGCAAGTGCAGTAAGGACAGGAACCTGTAGAGGAACACTAACACACCACAAGTGCATAGTAATGTACCGAGATCGCAAGGAAGCGACTACCAGATCACGTATCATTAGAACAGGAAGAATGGAACCTTGGAAAGGCCTAACGGCCCGACCCTTGTATTAAGGACATACCAGTCAGCAAGAAGCTGGACTTGGTCAAGACCTCGAACATGGCTATGCCATGAAGAACTTCTTTTAACACCGAACTATAACTTTCAAACCAAGTTTTCTTTCAAAACCACAAACCTCCTTTTTAAAACCTTGGATTTTAAAAACCGAGCCAACATAATTACGGTGAGTGTCAAAGAATGATACAAGAGGAGTTGACAATAGAATACTTCACCTAGGCGTGTGACGAACACTACGAGTGTACCCAATTACGGGATGTGGGACAACTGCACTCCGAGGGAGCTTGCGGGCCAGACATATAGTTGGGTAAGTGGTAACGTACCAACATGGTACCCCACGTATGTATACATGTAGTGTACGAAACACGGGAAGTAGTCAACTCCGTTCTACGGACCATGATTAAATTTTAACCAGAACTACTGGACACCGCAGACAATCAAGGAGAAGGAAACTCAGTTAGGGAACAAGTGTAAGGAACTCAGAGAATCCATCTGAAGATAAGGAATGAAGACTGAGAAGTGCAAAAAAGCACAGAATAGTAAATATAGACATTGGATATGTCTCGAGGACACCAAACAAATATGTGATAGCTGGAAGGTATACCCAGCTTAAACACAGTATGGTAGTTGCCTAACGTGAACACCACAATGCTTAACGAACGGGACAGAACTCCCAAGAGCAATCACAAGATTACTACGAAGCACAATCCATAATCGGAGAGGATATTTAAACCTAGTCTCAAGCACTGGGAGCAAGTACAGACGGTCTACCCAACGATAGGAGACGTTATAACCCAAAAGGGGAATAACTTAACTACAATACCGCAAGGCGGTATAATGATAACATATCGTAAACATTAGCCGGAGGTAACGGCATAATCTAACAACACCCGAGAGCAATCCTTGAGGGTGACTGGATTAACAACAGTCAAACAAAGCGTCAAGACAAGAATACAGGAGCTGGAACGAGCACTCGGTTAAGACACCGAAGGGATTTCACTTGACAGGAAATACCCTAGTCTACAAAGGCACTGATCAGCACCAGATTGCCTAAGAGTCTCCTATGAACGGAAGCGTGATGTCACGACTTACCACGGAGCCCAGCAATATCTCCAACCTATGACGGTATACATGGAGTGGAAACATGTATAAGCAGCTTGCAAAGGGCATAGCTTGCAGCAATACGGCTCAGAAGTCGTAAACCAAATACGTTATATAAACTTAAACGGTTGCAAAACCGGCACCAATTGTTAACAAGACCTGCAAGAGATATTGCCTCATACGACAAGAAATCAACAACTGGACCATCGATCCAAACCCAACCTTATGAGTGGCTTGGAGTAATGGCCAACTCAGTGTCACTGTCACTAGAGCATCAGTCTAGTATACAGTTGACAAGCTTTTAATTACCTTCATGCCTTATGTAGCAATGGTAGCACAGAGGCATAAGAATCATGATAATACCAACATTGGCCTAGTCCACACTTGGACACTACGAGAAACCCAAGGGAAGGTACCCCTCGTTAGCCAAAGACCACCAATGTGGTGAAGATGTGAACCCTTGGAAAGGCTTCCATCTATTATAACAGTAAGCCTGCGCTTATGAATATTGTCAAGGGGCGATGGATTAAGGAAATGAGATTTCCAAACCATTACGACTTAAGGAGTAAGCATACTCCATATGCACTCAAGCATGTAGTGAACTGTTGTATAAACACCAACATGATAAACCTCGTCATGAGACCTATGAGTGGAGACAACCCCTCAACAAGAACTCTCACCTATCGGTGATGAAATACCTTCCAATTGAAGAACGGGACCGGAAAACCCTTCCGGTGAGGTACATACAAAAGTAAAACTACACAGCGGGAACCTATAACCGATGCTCGGCACTGGGAAGATAATAGTTGTCAAAAGCAATCAATGCGTGTGCACATTGCACACCATGAATGACCAACGCTCAAGAGAGCTTGTAACCCGATAAACCACTTCATCCTTGGGCAACCAAGATACTTGGCGAGTTGTATCATAAATGATGATGGAATGTGAGGTAAGTTAACCTACACACGAAACCTAAAATGGAAGAACATCCCCACATTGGGAGGATATTAATATTGCGGTATGCTACGACAACCGTCATACACACGAACATTGGAAACCCCAGGGTATTCATACCATAAGGGAATGGTGCCAAGGACAATGGCAATGAGTAAAGAGAAACTATCACAGTAACAGAAACAGTAAAAACGATGTTGTATAATGAGTAAGAATACGGTGCGCAACAAGCGACCGATATGAGGAAGTAGCAGATAATGACACGGAGTATAAATATTAGATGACAGGCAGAAATATTCTTTCCTATCACATAAGTGACTTACTGTCAAGCGTTTACGCCTCTGCACTCTGTATGACTGAGTGTTTTGGCATTGCACTTGTTCAGCTAAGGATCTAATGAGATGGCTAGGGATATGGAGAAGGTAAACCGTAGTAAATATTTCCTTTCACCACGAACATGGCATAAGCCAGTTAAGCAAGCTTAGCAACAAACCGTGCGGCCTAAGGCCAAAGAAGCACGAAGAGTGTAAAACACACTAACAATCACAAAATGTGAATCCCAATGGAACAAAAGGTAAAAGGAGACTTAAGGAAGTCACTAGGACCAACGCATATCAATGCAAGGTCATACAAGTAAAGAACACTTGTACTGAACCAGGAGGACTGGTATAATTCAGAAGCTATTGACAACAGAGGAAGCACTACAACTAAGTAGTGACTTAACCTCGCCCGACAATAAGTCGGAGGAACTTAACGAATAATCGTGGAAGCACAAATAGCATGTGCAGTAGATTACCAGAGAGCTGGTTACAATCTTTAACTCATAGAGTTCAAACAACGGTAAAAGAATACCACACTGTTAGTAAACCTTATTCCCACAACGAAGGGATAAAGAGGCGATGAGTAGCACATTTGGGATAACCAAAGAGCAATAAAATACTAGGATTATAAGGGTCGCGCAGCAGAAGCTAGTGGGCCCTAACTAGGAGATAACATACCTAGTAAGTATAATGGAATGGCTATTAATGCCTTGAAGCCGGTTACGCTAGAACCGAATTAATTATGAGTTAAATAAACTCATATAGGAATTCTTGGTGCAAAGACTAAACCATTGGTATGGTTAAGATCCCTTTGACCAGAGCATATTGTATAGTATACGGTAGTGAAGCTAAACGCTTCAGTTTGCCCAGACTGATTAAACCAAAGTTTAATAATAATAAAATATGGTAGATTACGTGGGTGTAATCCCTTTTAAGGGGGGTAGAGCGAAAACCGCTTAATGTGAGTTTTGTGAATAAAACACATAAACCATAATGTGCATAGCACAATGAGAACCAAATTGATGATTGATACCATGTTAAATAAACATAAGAACTCATTCATATTGTAATTATGGTAACTAGGCATTAGACATGCAAATACCATAGGAGGAATACACCCATCTTGTAACACCAATGTAAGAGTATTAGTAAAAGAAAAGTAATGAGTAGTGGACGGAGCTCCACAAGTATTGTAGCCTTTGAATAAGTAGTACGAAATGAATGAGGATAGTAGATGAATGAAGTTTATGAGTAGTGGAATCGTAAGTAAAATATTTGAAGCAATTGAAGCCAACTAAATCTTATAAGTATAGTATTCCTTAGTTAGAATATTGGAGATGATGGTGAGTAATGGATGGAAGTAGTGAAGGTTGATGAAATGATCATTAGGTATTGAACCATGGAGTAAAGCATTCGGGAAGTAGAGTGAGGATGATCGATGGAGTGATTCCATCCGTTGGAGATGTATGAATTCGTATCACGACTAGAAAGTAAAAAGATAGAAAATGAAAACAACTAATTAATTGATTGTTTGAAACTGATGTGGGAAGTCGAACTTGATCCTGATCAGATCAAGGGAAACCAAACACAAATTGGGGGTGGAAAGATAGTTCAACACTGGTGCTGATCACATCAGGGTCGAACGATTCTTGAAGCTCCCCTCAAGTGGTCACAAGAATCACGCATAGGATAGAAGTAATGAATGTAACTTGGAAATTGGAGTTGGATGCTTTAGAAAGATTTCTAATTAGCTATTGGGAAGGATTTTCCTTAGACTGAGAGTAAGGATTTGGCTAGAAGCTTATACCGGAGAAAATAGTGGTGTAGCAGGTTGTATTATTCCAAGGGCAGCGGGACATAGAGGAGTCCTGTGTCTAGATGACCTGAGTGCCTGCGGGATTGTAATGTGTATTGCATTGCTTTGGGGATAGCTTTGCACTGTGTGTATGTATAAATTTGGTAATAAGGAACCGGATGGTTGGTAGTAATGCGAATTGGAGTAATTATAGTACATTGGTATGGTATGGTATGTAGAGACCCTGAGTAATGGATTTGGGAATTGTAAGGAGGAAGAAGGTATGGCTTTGGTATCAGACACGTAAGAATGAGTAAGCATTGTAAACCTATAACCTCGAACAACTTTGAGGAAAAAGTTCTTAAGGGGGGTAGATTGAAATACCCCGAACTTAAATATAGGGATTAAAATTAATCTAATACGTATTTAAGGACCTAATGGTACCTAATTAATACTAGTAAGGAAAAATAAATCCAAAAGAAATAAAGAAACGCTTAAAAAGTGGAAAACGCTAAATAAGTGTTAAATAACCATAGGAGGTATGAGACCTCGGTTAGAGTATTATATGGATTCTAAAGGTTTAATAAGACCTAAATAATATATGGGAACAAATCCCGAAGAAAACGGATCCTTAAAATGGATTAAAAACACTAACGAACCTTAAAGCGCGTTTTTTGAGGTAACCGGAAAACGTGACTTTAAGCAGGTCAAATGGACTCGTAACAATCTTGGTCAACTAAATAATCATTAATAAATATTAGTGAAGCTTTAGGGCCAATAAAATCAATAAAATGAGAAATTAGTAAAAACTGTCAAAAACGGGAAGTTGTGGGGTAGAAACATAATTAACGCAAACTTATGTGTCCACTTTGAAAATAAAAAGTAAAAGTAATATGTGTGTGCTGTGTGTGTGCGATGGGGACTCCCCCTCTCTCACACTCCCTCACACACCCACTCTCATATTTACAAAACTAATAAAGTAAACTAACCTACTTTATTCTACCTCACACTCTCTCTCCTATCTCTATTCTTTCCTCTCACGTAGAACCCCCACCCCACAATCTCTCTTTTCTTCTTTATTCTTCCCCATGCGATTTCCATGGAGTTTTGAAGACCCCCACAAACTCCATCTTCTCTCATCTTGTAACCCTCTTGAACCTCCTCTAAAAATTATAAAAACTACACCATTGGAATCCCCTCATCAAGAGCTACATTTCTATCTTTTCAAAACTCGAAATGGAGAACTTTCATCTCCATGGGTGTGGAGCATTTGGAGCTTCAAGACCACCATTAGAACCACCTTCTTCTCCTTGTTCTATTGAGGTAAAAATATTCTTAAAAACTCCATCTTTTTATAGCCTTAAGGGCAAAACGAAAATCTAGCTAAAACCTTGTTGGTTCCTCTTGTACTTAGCCGATTTTGGCACTCTTGGAAGGTGGGAAACATTATTCTTGAGCTATTCCAAACAGCACTTGTACCTTTGCAAGGTAATGAAAATTCTAAACCCTAAAACCTACATTAAAGCTTAAATAATGTTTAGGGTTAGTTTTAGTATTGAAACGGTGTGTATGTATGGGTTATAATGATAGATTGGGTGAAGTACTATAACCGGTAGAAAGGGAAGGAAGGAGCAAGAGGAAGAAAGAAAACTAGAAGGGGAAACAAGGTAAGGATGCTCTGTTGTGTAACTTTGTATATATATGTATGTAACAGATTTTTAGAAGTTGAAATTAGTAATGAAAATGGTAAAGTAGTAGTAGTGTAATGTGTAGGAGAATATGAGTATTTTGGACCTTTAAAAGACATTTAAAACTTGTTGAAACATGGATGGGAATTAATGGTTGAGTGCAGGAATTTAATATTGTTAGTGTGGTATTTTGTGTATGAGAGATGGGTATATTGATATTGATTATAACAGGTGGTGAGGATCATTTATGTGGGTAAAACAATGCGGTGAGAGTGTAAAATTATAGGGGAGACTATGGCGAAATTTTGGTAGGAATTATGTATTCAAGAATGACTTGGTGAATGGGAGAACCAAGGTGTATATTGGATTGAGGAGGTATGTTAAGTAGTGATGAAGTGGTAGTTGTAGTATGAGAGTAGAGTGTGTAAAAATCTGTAGCAAACAGCATGTGAAATGCATTGGAGAAACAAGGAAAAGAGTGAGTGTTAGTAACCTCGGAAATGGAGATTTGACTTGGATATAGGTAGTACATGTGTCTAGGAGGTAAAGTAATGGATTGAGGATACTAGTAATGGCATTGGTAGAGGGAGTAATAAATGGTAAATGGTAAACTGAAAATCTGTAGCATAAGGGGGATGAAAACTAATGTAAGTGTGGGAAGGTAGCGAGGAGAAATTGTGTATGTGATGAAGGAATGAGTAAGGAATTGATGGATGAACTAAGGTGTATTAAGAGGTTTATTTAGTGGTAAAACATGTGGGAAAAAGTGTAGGAACAATGGGGAAGTAATGGGTAAAAGAGAGAACTGAAAACAGAAATCAAAAATGCAAATATTGGGCCGGACCGACCTTAGGACCGAACTTGCAAGGTCGGTCGAGCCCAGATTTACAAAGGACGGAAACCTTCTGGAATGGACCGACCTTGGGACTGGACATGCAAGGTCGGTCGGCCAGAAGAATTTCCCGTAATGCAACCTACTGGAATGGACCGACCTTGCGACCGGACTTGCAAGGTCGGTCGACTCAAAACTTTTCCGTCTTGGAAGCTACTGGAATGGACCGACCTTGCGACCGGACTTGCAAGGTCGGTCGGGCTAAAATTTTCCGTTAAGTAACTCAATGGAATGGACCGACCTTGGGACCGGACTTGCAAGGTCGGTCGGCCCTATAATTTCCCAGCGTAATTTCTTACTGACTTCGACCGACCTTGGGACCGACCCTGGGTAAGGTCGGTCGAGTCAAAACTTGCAAAAAAAAAAAAACTATAAGACTATGGTTAGTATTTATATATATGTATATGTATACCCACCTATACATATGTGCATATATATGTAAGTATACCATTGTTATGCAATGAAAAGTAAGTAAATAAAATGTAAGTATAAGAATGTGAAGACTTAGTAAGTATGAGTTAGGAAGCGTAAGGGTAACCGAATTAAATTAATGATAGTTAGATTAATTATTCGGTTGTATGTATATCATAGGATTTGAATTGTGAACACCGGAGGAACGTTGGGATACAAGTACAACGGTGAAAGGTATGATTTCTTCATGCCCTGTATCCTAATCTGGTTACCCTGATTTGTGTGCTTATTTGATCACCTAAATAAGATAAATGCATGAATCGGACTATATTGCACTTACCTGTGCTTGACCTATGTGGTTCTTGATATTTATTGTCTTGAACACTAGTTTGTATAATTCATGAAATATATGAATGATGATGAATGGTATTCGAATCTTGTATTGTACTTAAGTATTGTATTGTATTTTGTATAAATGAGTATTGAGCATTGTAATTGTGTATGTGGCTTGTATGAATGACTTCTGCTAATTCCTAACTACCTAACTCCTAACTTAAGTGAGTAAACTGGAATGAGTAGAAGTCGGATATAGCTTCGGCCACGCGTGAGGATAAGGAGACACAAGAGGTTGGATCCGATTCCTGACTCTTAAACTGGTCCGTGGCCCAAATCCCTTAAATGGGTAGCATCCTGGATTGGTGAGTCAAGTAAATCCCGGTGGTGGGACGGAGTAGTCCCCCGGCCGGAGGTCCCGACGACTTAACATGAGTAAGAGTAAGAGTAAGTAAGTATGGATCCGTAAGTATGTATGAGTATGAGTATGTATGCGTATGTATGAAGTAACGAGTAAAAGAGTAATCTCCACCTGATTAACCCGGGTGGACCAATGAAGCTAACAAGTCTTGTATACTGTGTATGTAATGAGTATGTGCATTCGGAAGAAGGTAAGTATGTATTGGATGGTTATATTGTATTCCTTGTATGTAATGAAGTGTATGTATGTATGCTTGCGTAAGTATTATTGTACTGTGTATAAGAGCATGTATGCATGTATGTTTGAATGAAAATGAACTGCATGTATTCGACCAAGTGGTCGGCGTACCCTCACTAGTACGCGGGGTATGCGGTTATCATGCGCAGCGAAAGCTGACCCCCTAGGGGGAACGTTTTTAGTGTGCAGGTACCCGAAGCGGATGTTGTCAAGGTAAGAGACCGGCGGCACACCTTTGTACTTAGAAAGTAAGTAGTTGTGAGGAATGGGTAGATGTAGACTCTTAGTGAGTATGTATGAACTTGGAAGAGATATTATAATTGTATAAGGATCCTAGTAGACTCGGTTAAGTATATTGTACTGTATGGATTATGGAGGAGTAAGTATTGAATGGAGCATTGTTGTATTTGATTGATGAATGGAATATGTATTATAGATGTGTAGTACTCGGGATTCCGGTCCATCATACCGATGTTGTATGTAGAAGTAGTAGCCTTGTTAGTCACGTGGGTGACTAACGGCATTGTATCACCCACTGTATGTAAGTATGTATCCGCTGCAAGACTCTGAAAGCACGAGGAGATTGGACGGTAATGTTCGTATTAATAGTAGGGGTGTTACACTCAAGGTGACTGGATGCTAGGATTTGGAGCTTCGTTTGGACAGCGTGGTGTGCTTGATGCCGAGGTAATGGCTCTAGTGTATGCGAGCAGGCTGGTCCGCAACAAAAGACTGAGTAATGTTAGAATCTTCTCAGATTCGATGCAGTTAGTAGAGCTCTTCAAAGATTGTCCCAGTACACACCCTTTGAAACCCTTAGTAGAAGAAAGCAGAAGGCTCTTGAGTTCTGAGCAGGACAACAATGTGTTATTTGTACCACGTAATTGTAATGCTGTGGCTGATAGGTTAGCTAAGTCCATGTTGGGTGTCTCTATGAGTTTTCATATCTTAGAGAACCCTCCCCCTTGTATTGGCCCTCTAATTCTAGAGGACAAAAACTCTTGGTTTGCAATAAGAGTTGAAGGCTAATAGCTTCCGTTTTCTGATCAAAAAAAAAAAAGACATAGGCCATGTCATCAAGCTTACATTACTTGACAATCAAAAAATTTTAAGTTAAGAATTTTAAATTTTACAATTGATACCTTTAAAGTGTAAACTAAACACAAAAATAAAATTATGCTAAATTTATTTTATAATTTATAAATTGTTAAAACACTAATTTTTATTTTTATATTAATATTAGGATCCTTAAATTAGTTTCTAATCGCCTAATTTTTATGGCCAAACAACTTGAATGTAATTAACTATAATAGTGCTAAAATTATTGTTGATATATCTATAAAAGTGTAAAAAATAATGTCTATAAAAATACCACATCAACAACAATCAATAACTATAGTTAAAGCCGTTGCACTATGTTCCGGTGTTGTTTTAATACAAGGTTGGTGCTTTTAGTTACATTGAATTATATGATTGCACAACACGAATAGCATATTGGGAGTGAAGTATAATCATGAAAAGGTAATGAGTTCAATTCATGTATACTCAAGAATATTAGTAACTCCCATCCTTTGAAAAAGAGTAGCGCGCTTAATTAGTGCATTTGATGCAACTTCCTATGAGGGCCTTTTGGGTTATTTATGGTCAGTTTTTTTTTTAAGAAAGAAAATCATAGCTATGATTAGTCACAAATGCTTAAATCTTGGTTTGATACATTGTTCTTCACCCAAATTACAACCTGGTTCTCCCTTAACCCAACTCGAGCCAATACACGCGCCTCACAAACGTCCTACCTAGGCACATAAACAAAATGTACATCACTAAACAACCGTGTTTGATCCTAATATGTTCAAAAGAAACTAACATCACTTGGGACCTTCCCCCCACCCATCAAAAAACTAACATTAGCTTTACAATCAGTGAAGACATAAATTCGATCAAAACCCGCTGCCAAAGCACATTGCAGCCCTAATTCCAACGCTAGTGCTTCAACCTCTTATGCTGATGATGCACCATAACCACCAATACCCCTGTTACATTCACCTTCCTATCTCCGTCCTAACAGACCACACCAACCTAAAACGCCTTATCATGAAAACAACTACCATCTATATAAAATCGGGCATAAGAATCATCCAACTGTTGCTGCTGCTGCTACAAGACCCGAGATTCTGCTCCCTTCATTGCCACCTGAAGAAAACCTGTTGCCTGATACCATCCCGCCAGTATATCAAAGACATGGCCATGGGCCAATTGACACTTCGCAAACCAAAATTTCCAGAGATGAATAATTAAAGCAGATAAAGAAGACATGGAAGAGTGAATGCATGAATCAAGCACCCATTCTACGAAAGCCATGCCATTGTAAATATATGAAGGCAAGGTAATACTAGCCAAGCCCCGAAAGTCCTGCACTAAATCACAATGAAGAAAAACATGGGCTAGAGAATCTAGTTACCCACAAATACAATCATGGTCAATATGCCCTGCAAACCGAGAATGCAAAATTGCCTTTGTTGGAATTATATCATGCAACAAACGCCACAAAAACACTTTTACCTGTGGTGGTAAGTTACATTTTCATGCCTTACGTAAAGCAACTCCTACAGGATGAGAAGTTGCACTTCCCTGAGTGGCTTTTCCTACAACACAAATAGCATAGTAAACAGGCTTAACAGTAAAAGAACCATAAGAAGTTAAGCCCCACACCCATTTGCTCTCTATATCCTATCCATTAACTAGTGGAATTTTGATAATGGCATCTGCATCATCCTTAGAAAACCATTCCCTAATAAGAGATTCATGCCACATTAAAGTATTTGCATCATACAGCCAAGAAATCAATGCATGAACTTTGAAATACCCCGAACTTAAATATGGTGATTATATTATCCTAATATAGTATTTAAGGGCCTAATAGCGCCTAAGTAATTTTGGTAAGGAAAATAAATCCAAAAGAAATGAGACGAACGCTTAGAAAGCGGAAAACACTAAAATAAGCGTTAAATAACCATAAGAGGTACGAGACCTCGGTTAGAGTAGTATGAGGATCCCTAAGGCTTATTCATGCCTAATTAGTATGCGGGAACGATTCCCGAAGAAAACGGATCCAAGAAATGTATTAAAACGCTAAAAGAGCTTTAGCGCACGTTTTTCGAGGAAACCCGAAAACGTGACTTTAAGTGGTTGAACAGACCCGTAAAAAATTAGAAATCATTAAATAATAATTATTAAGCATTTATGGAAGCTTAATAGCCAATAAAAATAAAGAAACGAGAAAATTCCAGAAAACGGGCCCGGTTAGTGAATAGTATCAAAACCGGGTAAAATAACGAGCGTTTTCTGTAAAAGACGAAAAACGCTCCAGCTAGTATTACAGTGGGGGCTGGTTTTAACAGATAAATAAACCCCCTCTCACACACACACACTAGCTAAATAAATAATGAGTCAAAAAGCAAAAGTAGAATAAAAGGTAAAAGCAACTTACCTTTTCTCTCTCCCCTCATTTCTCTCTTCTCTCTCCTTCCCTCCTTCATTCTCCATCGTTTTCTCCCTCCTCTCTCTCTGATTTGGGCGATTTTTGGGAGCTCTCCCATGGCTTCCATGGCAACTCCAACTTCATCCTCATGCTCCATCCACATATAAGCTCCAAATCAAAAACAAAATACATATTTGAACTCCTCTCTTCAAGCTCTACATTTCAATCTTTTCAAAATTCGAAAATGAGCAACTTCATCTCCATGGGTTTTCCCCATTTGAAGAGAAAAGCACACCATTGTGAAGCTTGGAGTCTCCTCTTTCCAACAAGGTAAAAATCTCCATGAAAGACCTCATTTTTCTCCATCTCTTGGTATGGCCGATTTTGGTCTCCCTCTCTTACCTTGTTTTTCCTCTTGTTTTGGAGCTTTGCTTCAACCCTCCAATGGTGGTGAGAACACCTTCTTGAACCAAGGGCTAAAACCCCTCCTAAAGCACTCCAAAGGTAAACCCTAGAATTTGTATTTCAAACACTTCAATGAATTAGTGTTAATGTGAGGGCTAGTAGATTAATCATGCTTGTCTTTGTGTGCTTGGGTGATGGGAATGGAGTTTGGCAACTCCATTCCCCATAAAACCGATTTGGACAAGAAAGAGAGCAAGAGGAGAAATGGAAAAGAAAAGAAGGAAGTATAAGCTCAAGGTAAGAGCTCCTTCCTAATGTAAATTCTATTTCATTAGAGTAATGGGAATGGGTAAAATATTTAAACAACCCAAAACCTTATACTAGTATTGAGAATTGTGAAGTTGAGTATTTAAGAGCAAGTATGTGGATTGTAGGCCTTAGAGCCAAATAATTGTATATGAGTATTTGTATTGTGGATTGAGGAAATATTGGTGTATTGGGATTTTGTATGTGTGCTGGTAGAACCCTTGTAGTTTGGCTAGAATAGGGATGAATTTGATGAGAAAGGATGTGTGTGGATAAGTAAGGAAAGTAGATGAACTATGGTAAAATTTTAGTAGGAATTATGTATTTTAGGATGACTTGGTGAGTGGGAGAACCAAGGTATGTATTGGGGATAGTAGAGATGTTTAATGACCATTGGAATGGTAATTGTAGTATGAGAAATAAGAAGTGTAAAATCTGTAGCAAAGTGTATAAGAATACATTGGAGAAGTTAGGAGAATTTAATGTGCAAGAATTGGTAAAGGAATGTTGGACTTGGGTATAGATATTGTATTTGCTTGGAAATGTATTTGGGATACTAGGAGTAGCATTGGTAGAGGGAGTATGGAATGGTAAAGGGGTAAAATGAAAATCTGTAACATGAGAGTAAAGAAAACAATTGTAAGAATTGAAAGGAAGTGAGGAGAAATTGTGTATGTGGATTTAGAAAGAGTAAGGAATTGTTGGATGAACTAAGGAAATTTGGAGGGCCTAGATAGTGTTTAAACATGCGGGATTACATGTAGGAAGATTGGGGAAGTAATGGGTAAAAGAGAGGACTGAAAACAGATTTTAAAACTGAAGTACTGGGCCGGACCGGACTTGCGACCGGACTTGCAAGTTCGGTCGAGCCCAGATTTACAAAGACGGGAAACCTTCTGGAATCGACCGGACTTGCGACCGGACATGCAAGTTCGGTCGTACCAGAAAATTCTCCCGTCAGAAACCTTCTAGAATGGACTGAACATGCGACCGGACTTGCAAGTTCGGTCGAGCCAGAAAATTTCCCGTACTGGTAACTACTGGAATGGACCGGACTTGCAAGGTCGGTCGCAAGTCCGGTCGAGTCAAAAAAAAATTTACTATATGAGTATAATAATCATATGTATATATATATATGCCTATACACATATATGCATATATATGTAGTAGTACACTACAATTGAAATAATAAAGGTAAGAAAGTAAGTATATGAGTATGAAAACAAGTGTAAAAGTAACCAAGCAAGTTGAGAGTATAAGAACATTAAGTACACCGGGATAACGGGGTAAGTACGGGAGTAGTAATTATTTGTGTATCGTAAGAGTATAGTATTAATAATAATGTTGAAACATTATCAGTGGAACAAGTGTGAACCAAGGAACAAGGGAACACGTGTTAAAGCTAACTCCGGTGGAAGGTATGATTTCCTCATGCCCCATATGCTAACCGAGTTACGTAGATTTGTGTGTTGTATGCCGGCTAATCAAGACTAAAGCATGAAAACGGATTGTTGCCTTTCGTTGCATGTCTTGTTGTATGTTGATTGAGCTAACCTTTCTTGATTGATTGTGTGGCCTCACTTAGTGCGTAGACCGACTCATAGATGAGTCTTATTGTGTATAGACTCGTGGTAAGAGTCATGCGTGAACCAATGGAACCGTAGCAACGCACTAAACCAACGAACCAATAAACGATAACATAAATCAATGAACTCACCAGAATGTGAGAGAGTGTACGGGAGTAATAACCTCCCGATAACGGTAGGAGAAACGAAATGAGTAATCCACAAACGAAAAGTAGTGGAAGTATATAAGTAACCTCTATTAGAGGAATTAATCTTGGTGCAAAACATGAACCATGAGAGTAGTAAAGAATGATGAGGGATCTCCAAACCCCTTAGCAATTAGTCGACCCATTATGAGAGGACCCGACTGATGTACGTATGTCCCGAACATGAGAGTATTCGATATGTTGGGGAAACCCTTAAATCTGAGGATACTAGTCGGTAGTAATTCCCTAAGATGGTGGAGGTTATCAAGAGAGATACTTCTAGGCTAATCCATGAGATTGTATTGTGCTCTGAGAGAAGAGTGTTGGGAATTTGAGTAGTCCGGTAAGAACGGACATTGAGTATTTGAGGAGCTAAGCGTATAGCCCTCGTATTGTAGGTCCGGTGGCGAGTCTTGTGTATGACTCCGCCCAGAGACCAAAGTAATGAGTATTGCGTATGTATGAGTAAAGTAATGAGTATCGAGTAAGAAGCAAGTATGAGTATGTAATGAGTACCGAGTATTGAGTACGTATGAGTAAGTATAGAGTATTGAGTATGTAAGAGTAAGTATGGAGAATTGAGTAGTGAGTATGCACTAGTACGGTAACGAGTACAGAGTAAGGATCGGGTACGAGTAAGGCATTGAACATGGAGTGATGAGTATGCAAGAGTAAGGAGTAAGTATGAGTAGAGTAATGAATATCGATCTCAGTACGAAGAAGTAACGAATGTATACAAATATGAACGGTTGACTATGAATTGTCTCCTCAGTAAGCATTGAAATTGTATATTATGTAGGTATCTTTGATTGTATTGTTGTAGTAGAGTATGTATGTATGCATGTAAAATGAACTCCATGTAATCCGACCCAAAGTAGTCGGCGTTACCGCGTTAGCACGCGGTATATGCGGATTTCATATGCAGCGTAAGCTGACCCCCTCGGGGGACCGTTTTTAGTGTGCATGTACCGAAGCTGTTCACCGTTCGAGAGAGTAGGACGGGGACTGCTACATAAGCATGGGTAGTAAAAAAAAGGGAATTGTAATTGTAACGTAGTATGAATTTTGGAAGTCTAAACTGTATCGGTAACGTCTTAAGGATTGTAGTATGCTCGGTATAGTATTGTATTGGAGTTTTGTATCGATTATGGATTGGTATCAAGGGAAAGTAATGTATTGTGTGGAGCACTCGGTATGTTCATATTCATCAGACCGAAAGTATGTAGTATTGTAACTCGCCTTGTTAGTCACGTGGGTGACTAACGGCATTGTACAACCCGCCGTTGAGTAAGTAATATCCGTGGCGAAGGTAAGTATGGTACGGTAATGACAGTATTAGCGGTATAGGGGTGTTACAAAAAGTGGTTATCAGAGCGAAGTATCGCTCTGATGGATGAATACCGAGTTAGGGAAATACCGAGTTAGGAAATAGAGACTTAGGGCTAAGGGTTGAGTGCTAGTGTGCGAGGACGCTAGATAGGAACTTCCCGCGTGAACCGGAAACCTACAACAACCATACCCCGCCCTCCGCAACCCACGGTATTAAGCTGGGAGAAGAACGCCAGAGAGATGGAAAGACCTCTCACACTCGGGTAAAACCCGATCTGGCAGTTGCAAAACAAACCTTATTAGAAAAAGAACCTGTCTTACGGTAGAGTCCAAGAACTGGAAGTCCCAAAGACGTTTTCCGTTAAATGACAAGAACCGCACTTAATGGCGAGATGAAGATGAAGATCATGAACACAAGGATAATGGAATTTATGGCACCATGGGGTGACATGCTTCGCAGTCGCGAGAACCATGTGTAGCCAGCAAGAAGAGAAGCACAATCGTGCAATGAAGCAAGGAAGATGGGGAGTAGTAACAAGCCCGAGACAAGGGAGTCTACGGAATGTAAGTTCGATAATACCAACAACGGTATGCAAAACCGACTAAGGAATTAGTCGAGGTCGGTTTTAACACCAAACCTGTACGCCAAGAGGCTGCAACAACCAAACGACATAGTTCAGGTGACAATGGAAGTAATCATAAAGCATATACCCATAGGACTACAACGTGGTTCCTAAGGATAAGTCAAGTCTCATTAACCACAGTGAAGGTGTGAGGCACCCGGATGAGACGACGACCATGTCAAGTACTCTGAGAAACGACTCAAGAGATCGATCACCAAGATCAAAAGATCGAGGGAAGATCTAATAAAAACCACCAATCATATGGATGGAAACGATACCACCACCGGTATACATTAACCGAAAAACAACCTACCCGCGCACTTGCCTAGGGCAAGTGCAGCAACTACAAGATGGTTGGAAGACTTTTAACAACCCGCAAATACTTGCTAAAGTACCGCTATGACGAATGGAGCAAAAATAGGATCACCAATCCTGAATATTTGAATAATGAAACCTCGGAAAGGTCTAACGGCCCGACCATTGTATTGAGAGTATACGGTCAGCGAGAAGCTGAACTTGGTCAGGACCTGAATCATGGCAACGCCATAAAGGATTTCTTTTCACACCGAGCTATACTACAAAACCCAAATTTTTCTTTCAAAACCACAAATCCTTCTTTTAAACCTCGGATTTTTAAAACCAAACTAACGGAAATACGGTGAGTATCATAGAATGATACAAGAGGAGTTGGCAATAGAATACTTCACCTAGGCGTGTGACGAACACTACGAGTGTACCCAAATACGGATGTGGGACGACCGCACTCCGAAGGAGCTTGCAGGCCTGACATGTAGTTAGGTAAGTGGTAACGTTCCAAGACGGTACCCCACGTATGTATACATGTAGTGTACGAAACACGGGAAGTAGTCAACTCTGTTCTACGGACCATAAGTAATTTGAAACAGAACAGTTGGTTATCTCAACCGAACAAAGGAAACTCAGATAAGCTACAAGCTAAGGAGTCAGAAACTCATTTCAGGAGAACCATTAAGAGTTGAAAGTTCAAGAAGCACTAACAACGGGATAAGACATTGGATATGTCACGAGGATATCTAAAGTAAAGCATGATAACTGGAAGGAATACCCAGTCTAAGCACAGTAAGGCAAATGCCTAACATTAACACATCAGTGTTCAATGGACGGGATAGAATTCCCAGATCAACTACCACAACACACAGGGTGATGTTATAAGGTACCCGAAATACCATTCATCACCGGAAAGGATATCAATCCGTTATAACACAAGGAAGAACACCAATGGTCTACCCTAAGAACGAGAGACGTTACGACCCTAAACGGATAACTCAGATCCAGAACCGCAAGGTAGGACAACAAACTGGAAATACTCACACATACCAGATGCTACCACATAATCGGTACTACCCAGGAGCAATCCATAAAGGGGAGCAAGTCAACACAGTTGAACGAGATGTCGTGGCAAAAACACCGCAATCGGAACGAGTAACCGGTTAGAACACCGAAGGGATCCCACTTGACAGGGGATACCCCAAATCAATAAATGGTATCGATCAATACCAAGCTACAAAAAGGGTCTCCAACAGACGGAAGCGTGACGTGACGATCGTGTCAGGGAGCCCGGTATCACCTCCAAACCCAGCGATGGTTTATGGAGAAATAATCACTTGGAAACAACCTATGATGAGCAGAGCTCTAGGCAATATGGTAGTAGTAGACCATGAAACTATTACCACACAACCCACGGTTATGGAAGGTTGTCAAGGACGACACCGATAAAGAGTAACAACCGATGAATGAGGACGCCCCTCATAATATGAGACCACAAGAGTGGAGAACACATGGATCTCAAGAAGGGGATACCATCAGTAACTGTCGGGAAATATATTCCTTTCAGAACTACTAATGTAGTCAATCTTGAGCATACAACTACTGTCAAGCAACGTGAAATAAGCTTCAACAGCAATTGTTGACAAACAAGGAGTAATCGGTTCAGAAGGAACATAATCACTGTATAATGATAGAGACGCATGAGCTGAAGCTAGCAACAGTGGATGCCATGTAGACCAATACCGTGAAATCAGTAAGACATGGTGCGCAACAGGCGACCAACGTATGTGAATAACACCCAATACTATGGGGTTGTTAATACAAGATGGTAGACAGACGAGAGCAACAAGCCGGAAGTCTGCACCAAATGATGAAGCACCACCTGAAAGAGTAACGATCAGTCCTATTGCGACCTCATAAGAGACTTACTGCCAAGAGTTTACGCCTCTGCACTCTGTATGACTGAGTGTTTTGGTATTGCACTTGTGCAGTAATGATCGAGTGGGATAGCTAGGAATATGAGGAAATGTAAATCGTGGTAAATTATTCCTTTCACCAGTGAACAGGGCATAAGCCAGCTAAGCAAAAGCTTAGAAACAAACCGTGCGGCCTAAGGCCAAAGAAGCACGAAGAGTGTGAAACACACCAACAATCGCAAGATGTGAAATCCATTGGAACAAAAGTGAAAGGAGACTTAAGAAAGTCACAAGGACCGACGCATTGAAAATGCAAGGTCATACAAGTAAAGAACACTTGTAATGAACCAGAGAAACTGTGGTATAATTCAGAAGCTACTAACAGTAGAGGAAGCACTACAACTAAGTAGTGACTTAACCTCAACCGACAATAAGTCGAGAAACCAAGTGAATGATCACTACAAAACACAACAGTGTGCATACGGATTGCTAGAGAGCTGGTTATGAATCTAAAACTCATCGAGTTCGAGCACGGTAAGAGAACACCGCATTTGGTCAATAAACCTTATTCTCACAATAAGAGGGATAAAAGGTGATGCGTAACACGTTCAAGATAACAAGAAGGGCGAATAACCCAAGTTATCGGGGTCGCGCAGCAGAAGCTAGTGGACCCAAAATTCTAAGCGAAATACACCTAGTGAATAAAAGGCTAATCACCAATGCCTCAAAGCCATTTAGGCTAGAACCGAATCCGGTTAAGAGTTGAATAACTTCGATGAAAATTCTTGATGCAGGGACTAACCGATAGTACGGTTAAGACCCGTTGATCAAGGAACATTGTATAATGGACCGCATGGAAACTGAACCACTCCATGACGGCTGAATGCCTTCGACCAATGTCCAATGTTGACACATGGTAGATTACGTGGGCGAAATCCCTTTTAAGGGGGTAGAGCGAAACCGCGAAATGTATGTTTTACGTGATAGGTGCGTAAACTACAATGCGCATAGCGCAAAAGAATTTGTTTTGATGATTGATACTTATATTACATAAACATTTGTATTCACTCATCGTGTAATTGTAGTTATTTGAGGAACAAGAATAAGAAAGGAGTGGAGAAACTCCAGGGGAATGAGTACCCCGATTGGTAATAGTATGAAGAATGAGTATGTATGGGAGACTTGAGGAGTATAAATCGGTGTGGAACTGATGTATGTAATGAGTATGAATCGGTGTACAACCGATGTATTTTATGAGTATAAATTGGAGTATAGTAAACTAATGGGATATTACACCCATGAATTTCTTAAGTATAGTAGTTGGAGATGATGTAGTGATAATTGATGAAATGATTAGTAAGTAAGTAAGTGAATCATATAAATTGGAAAATGTATGTGTATGATTATGAGTAGAAAGATTAAAAAGATAGAAAACGAAATAATGTTTGACAATCTGTCTGTTTGTATTGAGGTGGGAAGTGGAACTTGATTTGCTAGTGATCAAGGGAAGCCGAACACAAATTGGGGTGGAAGGATAATTCAACACCAATGCTGATCACATTGGGTTGAAGGACTCTGGAAGCTCCCTTAAGTGGCCACAATAATAACACTAGTAATAGGAATAATCATCATAAATTGAACTTGGGAGATGTATGCAAAGTTTTCAAAATGAATTTCCAAAACTAATTTGGTACAACGTTTTCTTCAAACTTGAGAATGAGGATTGGTTTTAAAACCGCTCCCACGGGCGCTAGTGGATCTTCCATGCCTAGGCACGGGTATCCGGTCGAAAACATAGGAGGTGAAGCTAGTTTTGAGTCTGTGGAAGTGTAGAGTAGTTTGAAACCACTACACCGGGTGTACGGTAACAGTGTGTTTTGTATTTTTCCAAGGGCACTGGGGCAGTGTAGTCCCGAGTAAGTATGAGTAAGTATAGAGTAAAGTATGAGTAAGTAAGTAAGTATGAGTAAGTGCCTGAGGATCTCTATATGTGCAAATGAATTTGATCAGAACCAAAGGACTGTAGAGCCAGAAAGCGTAAGTGCTCAAGTCATGACGGCCGTGAACCAGAAAGCGTAAGTGTTCAAACGTGACCGGTACCTGAGGGATCACTCGCCATTGGGGGAGGATTATACCTAATTGTCTTCGGATGGACCCCTTGGAGAGAAGTAAAACGGATATTTTTTATTGCTATGCATGCAGTAGTGACATACTGTTTGGATGCGTAGTATGCATCATGTCAGACATTTGGAGTTTGACAAGTTATATATATGTAGAGGTCATAACCTTAGCATAGAGTATATGTACAAGTAACAGTATTAGATACACCAACTTTGAGGGCAAAGTTCTTTAAGGGGGGTAGATTGAAATACCCCGAACTTAAATATGGTGATTATATTATCCTAATATAGTATTTAAGGGCCTAATAGCGCCTAAGTAATTTTGGTAAAGAAAATAAATCCAAAAGAAATGAGAAGAACGCTTAGAAAGCGGAAAACGCTAAAATAAGCGTTAAATAACCATAAGAGGTACGAGACCTCAGTTAGAGTAGTATGAGGATCCCTAAGGCTTATTCATGCCTAATTAGTATGCGGGAACGATTCCCGAAGAAAACGGATCCAAGAAATGTATTAAAACGCTAAAAGAGCTTTAGCGCACGTTTTTCGAGGAAACCCGAAAATGTGACTTTAAGTGGTCGAACAGACCCGTAAAAAATTAGAAATCATTAAATAATAATTATTAAGCATTTATGGAAGCTTAATAGCCAATAATAATAAAGAAACGAGAAAATTCCGGAAAACGGGCCCGGTTAGTGAATAGTATCAAAACCGGGTAAAATAACGAGTGTTTTCTGTAAAAGACGAAAAACGCTCCAGCTAGTATTACAGTGGGGGCCGGTTTTTAACAGATAAATAAACCCCCTCTCTCTCACACACACTAGCTAAATAAATAATGAGTCAAAAAGCAAAAGTAGAATAAAAGGTAAAAGCAACTTACCTTTTCTCTCTCCCCTCATTTCTCTCTTCTCTCTCCTTCCCTCCTTCATTGTCCATCATTTTCTCCCTCCTCTCTCTCTGATTTGGGCGATTTTTGGGAGCTCTCCCATGGCTTCCATGGCAACTCCAACTTCATCCTCATGCTCCATCCACATGTAAGCTCCAAATCAAAAACAAAATACATATTTGAACTCCTCTCTTCAAGCTCTACATTTCTATCTTTTCAAAATCCGAAAATGAGCAACTTCATCTCCATGGGTTTTCCCCATTTGAAGAGAAAAGCACACCATTGTGAAGCTTGGAGTCTCCTCTTTCCAACAAGGTAAAAATCTCCATGAAAGACCTCATTTTTCTCCATCTCTTGGTATGGCCGATTTTGGTCTCCCTCTCTTACCTTGTTTTTCCTCTTGTTTTGGAGCTTTGCTTCAACCCTCCAATGGTGGTGAGAACACCTTCTTGAACCAAGGGCTAAAACCCCTCCTAAAGCACTCCAAAGGTAAACCCTAGAATTTGTATTTCAAACACTTCAATGAATTAGTGTTAATGTGAGGGCTAGTAAATTAATCATGCTTGTCTTTGTGTGCTTGGGTGATGGGAATGGAGTTTGGCAACTCCATTCCCATAAAACCGATTTGGACAAGAAAGAGAGCAAGAGGAGAAATGGAAAAGAAAAGAAGGAAGTATAAGCTCAAGGTAAGAGCTCCTTCCTAATGTAAATTCTATTGCATTAGAGTAATGGGAATGGGTAAAATATTTAAACAATCCAAAACCTTATACTAGTATTGAGAATTGTGAAGTTGAGTATTTAAGAGCAAGTATGTGGATTGTAGGCCATAGAGCCAAATAATTATATGAGTATTTGTATTGTGGATTGAGGAAATATTGGTGTATTGGGATTTTGTATGTGTGCTGGTAGAACCCTTGTAGTTTGGCTAGAATAGGGATGAATTTGATGAGAAAGGATGTGTGGGATAAGTAAGGAAAGTAGATGAACTATGGCAAAATTTTAGTAGGAATTATGTATTTAAGGATGACTTGGTGAGTGGGAGAACCAAGGTATGTATTGGGGATAGTAGAGATGTTTAATGACCATTGGAATGGTAATTGTAGTATGAGAAATAAGAAGTGTAAAATCTGTAGCAAAGTGTATAAGAATACATTGGAGAAGTTAGGAGAATTTAATGTGCAAGAATTGGTAAAGGAATGTTGGACTTGGGTATAGATATTGTATTTGCTTGGAAATGTATTTGGGATACTAGGAGTAGCATTGGAAGAGGGAGTATGGAATGGTAAAGGGGTAAAATGAAAATCTGTAACATGAGAGTAAAGAAAACAATTGTAAGAATTGAAAGGAAGTGAGGAGAAATTGTGTATGTGGATTTAGAAAGAGTAAGGAATTGTTGGATGAACTAAGGAAATTTGGAGGGCCTAGATAGTGTTTAAACATTTGGGATTACATGTAGGAAGATTGGGGAAGTAATGGGTAAAAGAGAGGACTGAAAACAGATTTTAAAACTGAAGTACTGGGCCGGACCGGACTTGCGACCGGACTTGCAAGTTCGGTCGAGCCCAGATTTACAAAGACGGGAAACCTTCTGGAATCGACCGGACTTGCGACCGGACATGCAAGTTCGGTCAGACCAGAAAATTCTCCCGTCAGAAACCTTCTGGAATGGACCGAACTTGCGACCGGACTTGCAAGTTCGGTCGAGCCAGAAAATTTCCCGTACTGGTAACTACTGGAATGGACCGGACTTGCAAGGTCGGTCGCAAGTCCGGTCGAGTCAAAAAAAAAAATTACTATATGATTATAATAATCATATGTATATATATATATATGCCTATACACATATATGCATATATATGTAGTAGTACACTACAATTGAAATAATAAAGGTAAGAAAGTAAGTATATGAGTATGAAAACAAGGGTAAAAGTAACCAAGCAAGTTGAGAGTATAAGAACATTAAGTACACCGGGATAACGGGGTAAGTACGGGGAGTAGTAATTATTTGTGTATCGTAAGAGTATAGTATTAATAATAATGTTGAAACATTATCAGTGGAACAAGTGTGAACCAAGGAACAAGGGAACACATGTTAAAGCTAACTCCGGTGGAAGGTATGATTTCCTCATGCCCGTATGCTAACCGAGTTACGTTGATTTGTGTGCTGTATGCCGGCTAATCAAGACTAAAGCATGAAAACGGATTGTTGCCTTTCGTTGCATGTCTTGTTGTATGTTGATTGAGCTAACCTTTCTTGATTGATTGTGTGGCCTCACTTAGTGCGTAGACCGACTCATAGATGAGTCTTATTGTGTATAGACTCGTGGTAAGAGTCATGCGTGAACCAATGGAACCGTAGCAACGCACTAAACCAACGAACCAATAAACGATAACGTAAATCAATGAACTCACCAGAATGTGAGAGAGTGTACGGGAGTAATAACCTCCCGATAACGGTAGGAGAAACGAAATGAGTAATCCACAAACGAAAGTAGTGGAAGTATATAACTAACCTCTATTAGAGGAATTAATCTTGGTGCAAAACATGAACCATGAGAGTAGTAAAGAATGATGAGGGATCTCCAAACCCCTTATGAAATACCCTAAACCTTGATATGAGGTTTAAATATTAAACTATGGTATGTAAAGGCTAAAAAGTGCCTTAGAAACATCAGTGAACAATTTAAACCATAGTGAAGTGCAATAAAGCACTAAGATACAGTTGAGCAAAAACATGCTCTAAGCTTGGAGTGAACTTGGTTAGGATCCAAAGAACCTACCAAGACTTAATAACATTCAATTATGATTTAATAAGGCTAATTAAGTCCTTAGAAAACCTTGGTAGACAATTAAACCAAACAAAACACAAATAAATGCCTTAAAGTCAATATGGGCAAAATGTGCTCTAAGCTTGGGATAAATTTGTATAAGACCTAAAGGTCATATCTATACCTTATAAATATGTTAATAAGCATATTAAGTGAATTACTAAAGAAAACCAAGCTTGAAAACAAAGTTAAAACACAAAAAGTGCTTTAAGGAGTCTTAAAGCACATTTTTGAAAAATTGTCTTGTAAATGAGTTTTGAGTGGCTAAATGTCCATCATTACTCTTTAATTAACATGTGTACTATATAGTATCGCATTTGGAAGTCTATATCAGTGGGAAATCAAAAATTTCACTTCTATGTGCCTTGTTTTTATGAATAGTAACTTTTATAAGCTAGTTTGTAACATATGTTATTATAAGTAAGTTAATTGGTCAACAAAGACCAAAACACCCTTCTTATTAAATGGGGGGCGGTTTTCATGGTGTGAGTCACCACCCTTGCTAGCACTTATCAAATAAATACATAAAGGATAAAGCAAGTTACTATTTGATTTTAACAAATAAAATATCTTAAGCTAGCTACTTACCTTCTCATTCTCTTCTTCCTTCTCATTTCACACGGTCTTCATTCTCTCTTCTCTTCTTCAAAAACGATGGGCTATAGTAGCCTCTCTTCTCCATCTTCATTTCCTTGCCAAATCCAACTCCATGCTCCAAATCAAATTCTAAGACCATATTTGTCTTAGTTAGACCAAGCTCTACACTTCTACCTTTTCAAATCTTCAAGAACTCAATTTTGGTGCCATGGAGATTCACCATTGAAGGAGCTTGAGCTAATATTTTCACACCTTGTTGTTCTCCCTTGCTTCTAGGTAAGGAATCTCAAAGAAAAATAATGTTTCCTCCATGTTTGTATGATGTCCGAAAATTCACCTCACCATGGTGTCTTTACCTTGCTTGTTTTAGCTTCATTTGAATCTTCCAAGGGCTAGGAGGAGTCCTCTCTTGATACTTATTCAAGCTCTCTTCCAATTCCAAGGTAAAACAATTACCTTAATGTGTTAAGACAATATATGTGCCTAGGGTTTACAATGAGATGAAGCATAATGCTTGAATACTCATTCTATTATTTGTACATTGTTTAGAAGTTGTCAAACAACCAAACATCCTTACCGGTTTTACAAGGAAACAAGAAAGAAGTTTGTGAGGAAAAAGAGGTAAACAAACTATCTCAATGTAGTTTAAATGCCTTAGGAAAATGAGCTTGATTTGCTTAATAAAATACCTAAGGAGCCAAAGGTGAATGACCTAATAAAATGTTCTTAAGGAGATTATTAAAGGGCATATGTATTGTTGGGTGTATTTGCAAGACAAAGGCATTATTATGTGAGAAATTCAGTGTTTAAGGTTTATGCAATTTAAGGGCCTAAGAGCCATGTTATTTAAGGGCCTAAGTGCTAAGCAATTAAGTTTATGCACTATATTGTGATGTAGTGTAAATTTGGTGAAGTTTTGTGTGTGAGGAAGTTCTTGATGGATTTTTAGGTGTTCTTGAATGAAATAAGGTAAAAACCTAAGTGTTTGGATGTGAGGATATACAAGAGAAGCTATGGCAAAATTTGGGAAATGTATAAGAAGTTCTAAGTGATTTAAACAAGTTTTGGTGAACTAGGAAGTGTTAAAGGTGAACAAGTGTTTTACTAGGGAAGAAAGCATGTATTAAGGTGATTTAGAGTGATACAAGGACTTTGGTATTATCTTGGAAGTTCTAGGAATCAATGAGTGTGTTTTGGGATGTAATAAAGTCTTGGAGAAGTTTGTTTAAGGTTTAGGAATGTTGGTGTACAAGGAAGAAATGATGTTTAGGTAAGATGTGAAAAAGGAGATTTAGTTAGTAAGAAAAGAAGTTTGAGAGATGATGTTAAGGTGTAGAGGAAACACCTTGGTATAGTGGTCATTATTGGTGAAACACCACTTGGAAAACTAAGGAGGAAATAACATAAGTGTTAGGAATTTCGGTATGAAATGAGTAAGTGTTTAAGGTGATAGATAATGAGTTTCATGGATGTTGTATGAGGATATAAGTGTACCAAATGATGTTAGAAAACATTAGGAGGCCTTAGGAGAAGTTTGGAGTTAAATGGGCAATGGAAAATAAGGGTCTGGAGCAGACCGACCTTGCGACCGAACTTGCCAAGGTCGGTCGAGCCCAGTTTACCTTGCGAGAATTGGTTTCTGGAATGGACCGACCTTGGGGACCGGACTTGCAAGGTCGGTCGGGCTTGTATTTTGTGTACGAATTAAGTTTCTGGAATCGATCGAACATGGGACCGGACTTGGCAAGTTCGGTCGGGCCTGAATTTTCAAAGGGAAGAAACTCTCAGGAATGGACCGAACATGCGACCGAACTTACAAGGTCGGTCGGAGTAGAATTTTTGACGGTAATGTGTTCTGGAATGGACCGACCTTGTGTAAGGTCGGTCGGTAAGGTCGGTCGGACCAAAAACGTTGTTTAAGGTTATAGGATGATGGGGATTATTAAGTAATGATGTTATAAGATTGTTGAGGACATATTAAGTGAGTTATGATGACAATATAGTGGGGGAAAAGTTGTATCAAATGTAAAAGTAAAACAAGTTAAAATGTGAAGTTATGTAACTAAGTTAACGGGGAAAATTGTAAGCATTAGACTTTAAACAATCATGTTACCCCGATGTTAATAAAAGTAAATGTAATGTTATCAGTTGTTCGAGAATTGCTCGAGGAACATAAGTGGACATGATAAAGTGGACTCCGGTGACAGGTATGGTTTTCTTGCAACCTGTGTCCTACCGGATTACACCGGCTTGTATGCCAACGTGTTTTTCTGTGTGTTTGCCACGTTATAAGATAAATCATGAAACGAATTACAGTCGTTATTGTTGAGGTATGTTTACGTGCTGATACTGGTAACCTCAAATGCGCTTGAAGGGCTAGTTAATCACTATTAGGTAAACGTAAGAGAACGGTATCCGGTGATAACGTTTCCGACCTAAGGAACGTTCTAACCACGGCTATGCGTGAGTGAGTTAGTTATGTGATGTTTGTGTGTGATGTTTGTGTGTGATGTTGTGTGTGTGAATGTATGACTTCCCTTCCCTTGTGTGTGTCTAACAAGACTTAACCCAATGTTGTGATTGTTTAATTAAGTTCAATGTTGAACTTCTAACAAGTGCTAACGGGGGAAGTGAGGAGTCTGGTCTGTTCCGGCCACGCGTGTGAGTATGGGGGTCGTTGTCATATCAGGTCCGATCCTCTCTGTATGTTATGGTTCTTTTCCAATTTGGTTTCCAACCTTCCCTTTAGCTTAACCAAGGCTATTTTACTGACTCACGTCGGGCCACAGGGGCATACTATGTTATGTTTGTTCGGTGTGCTTGGATCACTATATCCAAGACACCTTATGTTAAGTTATCCGTTCATTTAACGAGAAGACGGTAACGAGTTATGTAATGAGCTTATCATGAGACTGGCAACATTCTCTAGGCTACAAGTGAACTGACAATGTTTGGGCCGGTTCATAAGGGGAACCGTACCCGTTATGTTATGTATTGTTGTTATGATGCAATATCGGTTACGATGTTATTATGTGCACATTGTAACATGAAAAGTGTTGTTATGTGTTGTCATGTGATGAATGTTATATGTTGTAAAATGTGGAGTATGTGGTTCATGGAAATGAATCCCAGTTTGTGATAAGAGGCGTGAAAGGATAACCCGATTAATGGGTAGTTGTCGTCTATTAAGGAAGTAGCTCCATTAGAGGAGAAACACTCTAGGGACAATGAATACCATGAGTGACTTATCAAGTAAGGATGTACTATCCGTTTGTTGAGCCCATTGAGGCGAAATGTTATGTGTTGTGTGTTTACAGTTGCATGCATGATTTGAATATAATCAACCGCATGCTAAGACGACAATTAGTTGTGCGTGGCCCGGTAGCATGTGGGTTGCGTGATTACCATACCAGCAAAGGTGCTGAGCCCCTTGGGGGCCACCCTTTCTCTTCCCTTCCTATTTCAGGTACAAAGAGCTGGAAGCCGTTCGAGAGTAGGACGAGGTAGTCGTTGTACATGGGTAATCACTTAAGTTTATATATATGCAGTAGGTGTAGTAAGACCGAAATTGTTATCGGCATCAGTTTGTGAATACTCGGTACAGTTGGAAGGTATGTTTTGTTGTTAATGAAAAGGGATAATAATGTGTAGACGCTCGGGAATCTAGTCCATCAGACCGGTACAATGTTTATGTAATAGCCTTGTTGGCCACGTGGGTGGTTAACGGCGTGTAACACCAACGAGTTAAGTAATGTGAAGTAGTATGTTTCCGCTGCAGGATGTTGTTATGTGTTTGTGTGGATGGGGGTGTTACAAAAAGTGGTATCAGAGTGAAGTATCGCTCTGATGACTGAATTACCGAGCTTAGGAAGTACCGAGTTAGGATTTTAGTACCTTGGGTTAAGGGTTGAGTGATAGCGTGAGAGATACGCCAGTTTGGAATTACCAGCGTGTACTGGAAACCTACTATATCCTTCCCGCCCTCCACAATCCCTGTTATATAACTTGGGAAATAACGCCAGAGAGATGGAAGTCCACTCTTACTCGGGAATACCCGATCTGGCTGTAATTAAATACCTTTAGAGTAAGGGAGAACCTGTCATACGGTAGATCCCAAAAACTGGGAATCCCGGAGACGGTTTCCATCTGGACAATGTTGACTGCATTAAATAGCGAAGAATGAGGAATTTTGTGTATAAGAGAATAGAATTTCCGGCAACCTGGGTCGACATGTCGAGCAGTCGAGAATAACCAGCTTGCAACGCACTAATCGTGCAACAGGCAAGAAGTGGATTGATGAAACCGAGACAAGTGTCTACGGAACCACAATTGTTAAGTGATACACCAACGGTACACCAACCGACGAAGGAACTACAACGTAGTGCCCAAACAAGAGACAAGTCTCAGTAACCACGACAAATACGTGGAACGGGCTACGAAGAGGAAACAATACAAAAGAAAAAGGGGGTCTCCCAGAGTGGGAAACACCCTAGTTGATGATTATCATGTGAAGACAGTGAAAAGTCACCTAGAGGAGTTGTTATCAAGACAGTAAGATCAGTGAGGGCCAACGAGGCCACTGATGACAGTGCGGGTAAAAACAATACCACAACCGGTATGTGTTAAACCGATAGCCAGTTAGCATGGCGCACTTGCCATAGCAAGTGCTGCTATAACAGGGTTGTTCGGGAAATTTATAACCACTACGAAGTACATGGTAAAGTACCATGAAGTTAAGTGAGATCATTGTAACCATGGAAGGGCTTAACAGCCTAACCTCTGTAATTGTGAGTACACCAGTCAGCAAGAAGCTAGACTTGGTTAAGGTAAGAAGATGTTGTGAAACCATGAAAATTTTCTTTCAAACTCAGATTTATTCAAACTCTTTTCCTTCAAAACCAGATTTTCTTTCAAACCAATATTTCTTTCTAACTTCTTCTAAACCAAACCAGTAAAACCAAGGGCAGTTGATAAGAATTCAACAATGGATAAACTTTCCCTCGATTAAGTTCGGGAAGTATGAAATGAATATTGTCACGGGACAATATAAGGGAGTTGACAACAGAATACTTCACCTAGGCGTGTGACGGACACTACGAGTGTACCAACTGAAATGTGGGGCGACCGCACTCCGATAGGAGCTTGTGGGCCTGACAGACCTACTTATGGGTTAGTTGGGTAAGTAGTAATGTATCAGTAGGGTACCCCACATATGTATACGAGTAGAGTCCGAAACACGGGAAGTAGTCGACTCCGTTCTACGGTCAGCAGTATAAGTCAAAACAACAGCTAAGGACTACCATGAATGGTTGAAGTAAAGGAACCCAGTTAAGATAACTAGACTAAAGGAATTAGTGAATTCATTTCAAGGAAATGTTTAAAAGTCAGGAGGTGCGAAGTGCACTAACTGTAATATAAAGACAGCGTATATGTCTTAAGGATCCTCAGGGATAAACATAATAGCTGGAACGGTGACCCAGCCTGTACATGGCAAGCAGATGCCTAATGTGGACACATTAATGTGCAATGAACGGGATGAAACTCCCAGAATGATACCTACCCTACCAGGAAATGTTGATCTTCGCAAACGGCGTGGCTAACTGAATATACCAATAAGTGCAAGCCAGATGTAACGACATAACTTAGTAACACCCAGGAGCAATCCTTGAAGGGTGTTCGCATCAACAATTGTTGAACGAAATGCATGACAGAAACACAAGGGTTGAAACTAACACCCAGTTTAGACATAAGTTGTCAGGAGACGGACTGACAATCCTAAGGGGCATTCCATGAAAGGAGACGGAATGCAACGACCATGTCATGGAGCTCAATATAACATCCAAACCATGTAATGTTGTACAGAGAAGTACATGTGTGTGGACAGCCTACAATGAGCGCAGCTCAAGGCAAATAAGGCTTATAGGCCACAAGTAAAATGTGTTATGTAAATTAGATTGATTGCAGAAGTTTATGTTATATAAGTGAATAGAGTGGAGAACGAACCACTGCACTAAGAGTGGGGATACCTCTCGATGCTGTGTGAAACCGCGGAGCGGTAGGTGTTATGTGAACCAAGCTCAAGAAATATGTTAAGGATGGACAATATTATTATTATTTGAGAGCAGTTAGTTTAGTAGTATGTGTGTATAAAGTGAAGCACCAAGCTAAATAACGTCGGTTTGAGACTCGAGTGAGCAACGCTCAAGGAGCATTCGGTAGTCATCCAAATGAATGACGAACCATAATGTGAATAATATAAGTATAGGTGTGGAAGTTAATGTGACAGTAAATACCATGTAAGTTATTGTTATGCAATGAGTAAGAGCACGGTTCGCAGTGGGCGACCGTTGCATCAATGTTATTGAGTAATAATGTGGCAGATAAGACCAGTTATGAGTTAAACTTAGTAGAGATGCAAGATAAGCGATGTTAAACAGACTGGGCAATAAGCTAGTGGTAGGTACTGTGTGATGAGGAACTCAGTGTGAATTCCATGGCGAATCGCATAAGGGATTTACTGTCAAGAGTTTACACCTCTGCACTCTGTATGACTGAGTGTTTGGTATTGCACTTGCGCAGTAATGATCGAGTGGGATAGCTAGGAATTGGAAACATGTTAATTGTGGAGGAATAATGTTATAATGGCCGATGCATAGGAAATGCAAAGACATACCATGAAAGAGTACTTGTACAAAACCAAATGTGGAGACATGATTAACAGTAAGTGACTACAGTAGCACTAACTGCCAAATATCGGTATGGAATATACCCCAAATGTTGTAAATAGCTGAGAGAGCACTACACACTAGGTAGTAGCTCAATCTCAACCGACAGTAAGTCGGAAGGGAACAAGTCAATCATTGTGAAATACATAGCTGTATATACAGTAAATTACTATGGAAGTGGATAGAAAGTTTATAACTCACCGAATTCGCTAACGGTAAGAGATACCACGCGTTGGTTAGGAAACCATTGTTACCAAGATAAAGGTGACAATTGGTGATGTACAATACAGTAAGAATAACAAATGGGGCAATTAAGCTCTACAGTTATTAGAGTTTCGCAGCAGAAACTAGTGAGCCAGTGATTCAAGTGTTGAATGTACATGGTGAACATGAGTGAATGGCTAATTATTAACGCCTAGAAGCCTAACAGGCCAGAATCGAAACCAACTAAGAGTTTAAACAAACTCCAATGAGAATTCTTGGTTTAGGAACTAAACCGCCAATATGGTTAAGATCCTCTAATCAGAATCCATTGTGTAATAGACCGCGTGGAAGTTAAAACACTTCACGACGGCAGAACATTTTAAGCCAATGTTTAGTGATTGATTACGTGGGTGTAATCCCTTTTAAGGGGGGTAGAGCGCAAAACCACTTAGTGTGTATTACCGTACAAGTGTACGTGACCTATGTTGTGCATAGCACAAAATACAATTTGTTTTGATGATTGGTGTGTGGTGTTACGTAAACATACGCATTCATTCATAGTTTAATGGTGGTAATGTGCACATAAGATGCGAATACCTTGTTGTGATAAGTGTGTTTGTTTGTTAACAATGGTGTGTGATAGTACAAGTGTGGGGGTAGAGAAACTCCCGGGGAACAAAAACCCCGACAGTGTATAATGTGGAACTGTGTGTTGTATTTGATAAAATATATGTGTATGTATACAATATAGTGATTCATGAAAAGGGTATGAAACCGACATAGGACCTAGTGAGAATAAGATTCCCTAGGTAACAACATTAAAGTGTATGGAAGTAACTGATAGACGAAGTTCTATCCCTTGGAGATGTTATGATCATGACTAGAATGATTTAAAAGATAGAAAATTGGAAATGAGTGATTTATTTGATGCTTGAAAATGAAGTGGGAAGTGGAACTTGATTTGCATGCGATCAAGGGAAGCCGAACACAAATTGGGGTGGAAGGATAGTTCGACACTGATGCTGATCACATTAGGGTTGGATGATTCTTGAAGCTCCCTATAAGTGGTCACAAATAACCACGCTAAGAAAGGAAGCAAAGAGCATAAGTTGGACTTGGAGTTGTATGTGTTTTCAAAAAGGATTTTGGATTGGTATTTATAAAGCGTCGATAAATACTTTACATAATTAAAGTTTTCTTACTTAACCTCACAAGGAAAAATTTCAAATTTAAGTGATTGTTTTGATCTCCCAAAGGCACGGGGACGGAAGGTGTCCATCGCGACCGGGTTCTACGGGATCACAGTGTATATCAAAGATATTTTTGATTGCTATACATGCTATGACATGTTGTGTGGTATGTGTAATATATTATTTTGACCTTGAGTTCCTAAAGTGTATGCTATTAAGACCTATGAGTCTAAATGTGTTGTGTTACATAGACCTATGTGTCTAAAGGCTGTTATGTTATCAAGACCTATGTGTCTAAATGTTGTTATGTTACCCAAGACCAGAGAGTCGAAGGGTTGTTATGTATGTGTAAATGTTGTGAAGATACCCGGACCATTGAGTCCGAGGTTATCTTGTGAATATGTTATGTTATGTATGGATGTGAATGTGTTACCCGGACCATTAAGTCCGAGGTTGTGATGTAAAGTGTGTTTGGTTATGGAAGTTTTATTTCTATAAGTAATCCCCGTATTCTAATCCAAGATGTGTGGGAAGTGTAAACTTCGAGGACGAAGTTCATTTAAGGGGGGTAGATTGAAATACCCTAAACCTTGATATGTGGTTTAAATATTAAACTATGGTATGTAAAGGCTAAAAAGTGCCTTAGAAACATCAGTGAACAATTTAAACCATAGTGAAGTGCAATAAAGCACTAAGATACAGTTGAGCAAAAACATGCTCTAAGCTTGGAGTGAACTTGGTTAGGATCCAAAGAACCTACCAAGACTTAATAACATTCAATTATGATTTAATAAGGCTAATTAAGTCCTTAGAAAACCTTGGTAGACAATTAAACCAAACAAAAACAAAAAAATGCCTTAAAGTCAATATGGGCAAAATGTGCTCTAAGCTTGGGATAAATTTGTATAAGACCTAAAGGTCATATCTATACCTTATAAATATGTTAATATGCATATTAAGTCAATTACTAAGAAAACCAAGCTTGAAAACAAGTTAAAACACAAAAAGTGCTTTAAGGAGTCTTAAAGCACGTTTTTGAAAAATGTCTTGTAAATGAGTTTTGAGTGGCTAAATGTCCATCATTACTCTTTAATTAACATGTGTACTATATAGTATCGCATTGGAAGTCTATATCAATGGGAAATCAAAAATTTCACTTCTATGTGCCTTTTTATGAATAGTAACTTTTATAAGCTAGTTTGTAACATATGTTATTATAAGTAAGTTAATTGGTCAACAAAGACCAAAACACCCTTCTTATTAAATGGGGGCCGGTTTTCATGGTGTGAGTCACCACCCTTGCTAGTACTTATCAAATAAATACATAAAGGATAAAGCAAGTTACTATTTGATTTTAACAAATAAATATCTTAAGCTAGCTACTTACCTTCTCATTCTCTTCTTCCTTATCATTTCACACGGTCTTCATTCTCTCTTCTCTTCTTCAAAAACGATGGGCTATAGTAGCCTCTCTTCTCCATCTTCATTTCCTTGCCAAATCCAACTCCATGCTCCAAATCAAATTCTAAGACCATATTTGTCTTAGTTAGACCAAGCTCTACACTTCTACCTTTTCAAATCTTCAAGAACTCAATTTTGGTGCCATGGAGATTCACCATTGAAGGAGTGAGCTAATATTTTCACACCTTGTTGTTCTCCCTTGCTTCTAGGTAAGGAATCTCAAAGAAAAAAAATGTTTCCTCCATGTTTGATGTCCGAAAATTCACCTCACCATGGTGTCTTTACCTTGCTTGTTTTAGCTTCATTTGAATCTTCCAAGGGCTAGGAGGAGTCCTCTCTTGATACTTATTCAAGCTCTCTTCCAATTCCAAGGTAAAACAATTACCTTAATGTGTTAAGACAATATATGTGCCTAGGGTTTACAATGAGATGAAGCATAATGCTTGAATACTCATTCTATTATTTGTACATTGTTTAGAAGTTGTCAAACAACCAAACATCCTTACCGGTTTTACAAGGAAACAAGAAAGAAGTTTGTGAGGAAAAAGAGGTAAACAAACTATCTCAATGTAGTTTAAATGCCTTAGGAAAATGAGCTTGATTTGCTTAATAAAATACCTAAGGAGCCAAAGGTGAATGACCTAATAAAATGTTCTTAAGGAGATTATTAAAGGGCATATGTATTGTTGGGTGTATTTGCAGGACAAAGGCATTATTTATGTGGGAAATTCAGTGTTTAAGGTTTATGCAATTTAAGGGCCTAAGAGCCATGTTATTTAAGGGCCTAAGTGCCAAGCAATTAAGTTTATGCACTATATTGTGATGTAGTGTAAATTTGGTGAAGTTTTGTGTGTGAGGAAGTTCTTGATGGATTTTTAGGTGTTCTTGAATGAAATAAGGTAAAAACCTAAGTGTTTGGATGTGAGGATATACAAGGGAAGCTATGGCAAAATTTGGGAAATGTATAAGAAGTTCTAAGTGATTTAAACAAGTTTTGGTGAACTAGGAAGTGTTAAAGGTGAACAAGTGTTTTACTAGGGAAGAAAGCATGTATTAAGGTGATTTAGAGTGATACAAGGACTTTGGTATTATCTTGGAAGTTCTAGGAATTCAATGAGTGTTTTGGGATGTAATAAGTCTTGGAGAAGTTTGTTTAAGGTTTAGGAATGTTGGTGTACAAGGAAGAAATGATGTTTAGGTAAGATGTGAAAAAGGAGATTTAGTTAGTAAGAAAAGAAGTTTGAGAGATGATGTTAAGGTGTAGAGGAAACACCTTGGTATAGTGGTCATTATTGGTGAAACACCACTTGGAAAACTAAGGAGGAAATAACATAAGTGTTAGGAATTTCGGTATGAAATGAGTAAGTGTTAAGGTGATAGATAATGAGTTTCATGGATGTTTTATGAGGATATAAGTACCAAATGATGTTAGAAAACATTAGGAGGCCTTAGGAGAAGTTTGGAGTTAAATGGGCAATGGAAAATAAGGGTCTGGAGCAGACCGACCTTGCGACCGAACTTGCCAAGGTCGGTCGAGCCCAGTTTACCTTGCGAGAATTGGTTTCTGGAATGGACCGACCTTGGGGACCGGACTTGCAAGGTCGGTCGGGCTTGTATTTTGTGTATGAATTAAGTTTCTGGAATCGACCGAACATGGGACCGGACTTGGCAAGTTCGGTCGGGCCTGAATTTTCAAAGGGAAGAAACTCTCGGGAATGGACCGAACATGCGACCGAACTTACAAGGTCGGTCGGAGTAGAATTTTTGACGGTAATGTGTTCTGGAATGGACCGACCTTGTGTAAGGTCGGTCGGTAAGGTCGGTTGGACCAAAAACATTGTTTAAGGTTATAGGATGATGGGGATTATTAAGTAATGATGTTATAAGATTGTTGAGGACATATTAAGTGAGTTATGATGACAATATAGTGGGGGAAAAGTTGTATCAAATGTAAAAGTAAAACAAGTTAAAATGTGAAGTTATGTAACTAAGTTAACGGGGAAAATTGTAAGCATTAGACTTTAAACAATCATGTTACCCCGATGTTAATAAAAGTAAATGTAATGTTATCAGTTGTTCGAGAATTGCTCGAGGAACATAAGTGGACATGATAAAGTGGACTCCGGTGACAGGTATGGTTTTCTTGCAACCTGTGTCCTACCGGATTACACCGGCTTGTATGCCAACGTGTTTTTCTGTGTGTTTGCCACGTTATAAGATAAATCATGAAACGAATTTACAGTCGTTATTGTTGAGGTATGTTTACGTGCCGATACCGGTAACCTCGAATGCGCTTGAAGGGCTAGTTAATCACTATTAGGTAAACGTAAGAGAACGGTATCCGGTGATAACGTTTCCGACCTAAGGAACGTTTTAACCACGGCTATGCATGAGTTAGTTATGTGATGTTTGTGTGTGATGTTTGTGTGTGATGTGTGTGAATGTATGACTCTCCCTTCCCTTGTGTGTGTCTAACAAGACTTAACCCAATGTTGTGATTGTTTAATTAAGTTCAATGTTGAACTTCTAACAAGTGCTAACGGGGGAAGTGAGGAGTCCGGTCTGTTCCGGCCACGCGTGTTAGTATGGGGGTCGTTGTCATATCAGGTTCGATCCTCTCTGTATGTTATGGTTGTTTTCCAATTTGGTTTCCAACCTTCCCTTTAGCTTAACCAAGGCTATTTTACTGACTCACGTCGGGCCACAGGGGCATACTATGTTATGTTTGTTCGGTGTGCTTGGATCACTATATCCGAGACACCTTATGTTAAGTTATCCGTTCATTTAACGAGACGGTAACGAGTTATGTAATGAGCTTATCATGAGACTGGCAACATTCTCTAGGCTACAAGTGAACTGACAATGTTTGGGCCGGTTCATAAGGGGAACCGTACCCGTTATGTTATGTATTGTTGTTATGATGCAATATCGGTTGCGATGTTATTATGTGCACATTGTAACGTGAAAAGTGTTGTTATGTGTTGTCATGTGATGAATGTTATATGTTGTAAAATGTGGAGTATGTGGTTCATGGAAATGAATCCCAGTTTGTGATAAGAGGCGTGAAAGGATAACCCGATTAATGGGTAGTTGTCGTCTATTAAGGAAGTAGCTCCATTAGAGGAGAAACACTCTAGGGACAATGAATACCATGAGTGACTTATCAAGTAAGGATGTACTATCCGTTGTTGAGCCCATTGAGGCGAAATGTTATGTGTTGTGTGTTTACAGTTGCATGCATGATTTGAATATAATCAACCGCATGCTAAGACGACAATTAGTTGTGCGTGGCCCGGTAGCATGTGGGCTGCGTGATTACCATACCAGCAAAGGTGCTGAGCCCCTTGGGGGCCACCCTTTCTCTTCCCTTCCTATTTCAGGTACAAAGAGTTGGAAGTCGTTCGAGAGTGGGACGGGGTAGTCGTTGTACATGGGTAATCACTTAAGTTGTATATATGCAGTAGGTGTAGTAAGACCGAAATTGTTATCGGCATCAGTTTGTGAATACTCGGTACAGTTGGAAGGTATGTTTTGTTGTTAATGAAAAGGGATAATAATGTGTAGACGCTCGGGAATCTAGTCCATCAGACCGGTACAATGTTTATGTAATAGCCTTGTTGGCCACGTGGGTGGTAACGGCGTGTAACACCAACGAGTTAAGTAATGTGAAGTAGTATGTTTTCCGCTGCAGGATGTTGTTATGTGTTTGTTGTTGGATGGGGTGTTACACCTTAGCAATTAGTCGACCCATTATGAGAGGACCCGACTGATGTAAGTATGTCCCGAACATGAGAGTATTCGATATGTTGGGGAAACCCTTAAATCTGAGGATACTAGTCGGTAGTAATTCCCTAAGCTGGTGGAGGTTATCAAGAGAGATACTTCTAGGCTAATCCATGAGATTGTATTGTGCTCTGAGAGAAGAGTGTTGGGAATTTGAGTAGTCCGTGAACGGACATTGAGTATTTGAGGAGCTAAGCGTATAGCCCTCGTATTGTAGGTCCGGTGGCGAGTCTTGTGTATGATCCGCCCAGAGACCAAAGTAATGAGTATTGCGTATGTATGAGTAAAGTAATGAGTATCGAGTAAGAAGCAAGGATGAGTATGTAATGAGTACCGAGTATTGAGTACGTATGAGTAAGTATAGAGTATTGAGTATGTAAGAGTAAGTATGGAGAATTGAGTAGTGAGTATGCACTAGTACGGTAATGAGTACAGAGTAAGGATCGGGCACGAGTAAGGCATTGAACATGGAGTGATGAGTATGCAAGAGTAAGGAGTAACTATGAGTAGAGTAATGAATATCGAACTCAGTACGAAGAGTAACGAATGTATAAAAAATATGAACGGTTGACTATTGAATTGTCTTCCTCAGTAAGCATTGAACTTGTATATTTATGTAGGTATCTTTGATTGTATTGTTGTAGTATGAGTATGTATGTATGCATGTAAAATGAACTCCATGTATATCCGACCCAAAGTAGTCGGCGTACCGCGGGTAGCACGCGGTATATGCGGATTTCATATGCAGCGTAAGCTGACCCCCTCAGGGGACCGTTTTTAGTGTGCAGGTACCGAAGCTGTTCACCGTTCGAGAGAGTAGGACGCGGACTGCTACATAAGCATGGGTAGTAAAAAAAAGGGAATTGTAATTGTAACGTAGTATGAATTTTGGAAGTCTAAACTGTATCGGTAACGTAAGGATTGTAGTATGCTCGGTATAGTATTGTATTGGAGTTGTATCGAATTATGGATTGGTATGCAAGGGAAAAAATGTATTGTGTGGAGCACTCGGTATGTTCATATTCATCAGACCGATAGTATGTAGTATTGTAACTCGCCTTGTTAGTCACGTGGTGACTAACGGCATTGTACACCCGCCGTTGAGTAAGTAATATCCGCTGCGAAGGTAAGTATGGTACGGTAATGACGGTATTAGCGGTAGGGGTGTTACAAACTTGAACTATAGGAGGTAAAGACCACATGAAAGGTTTTCCACCAGGTCTTCCTGGTATCCAACTCTCTAAGATCGTAACCTGCATACCTAGAGTTATACGATGACAAGCACCAAGAGCAAGCAAATCCTTAGCCCCCCAAAGGGCTATTCACACCAGACTAGGTCTACTACCCAATTGGGAATTTAAGAAGTCACCATCAGGAAAATATTAAGCTTGTAGCACCTTAGATAGCAGAGACATTGGGGAACTAAGAACATCCTAACATTGTTTGACTAAAAGAGCTTTTTTAGATTATTCCAAATCCCTAAAACCTAAGCCTCCATGGTCAATGTTATCACACAGTAAATCGCATTTTTTCCAGTGGATACCTCTCTTAGATAACCCTCCTGTCCACCAGTATCTAGCCATCAGTCGATTAAGATCTTTAATAACCATGATAGGCAACTTGAAAATGCTCATGACATATGTAGGGAGATCTTGGAGAACAGTTTTGATCAACACTCCCCGACCAGCTTGTGAAACTAACCTGGACCAACTATGAATTCGCTTGACCACTCGTTCTTTTAAGTATGAAAATAACTGAATCCAACTTCCACCCACTTTACTAGGAAAGCCTAGGTACAATCCAAAATCATGAACCTCATGAACCCCAAAACACGCAAAACATCTTGTCTAACACAAGGAAGCACCCTTGTAGAGAACATTAGCCCATATTTATTCAAATTAATACATTGACCTGAGGGCTGACTAAAATCTTTAAGAACATAAGCCAAAGTTTGAGCATTAGCAGCAGATGCCTCACCAAACATCACACAATCATCAGCAAAAAAACAGATCTGTAAAATCATGCCTCAACCCCCTGATATTAAACCTTTTATATAGACCAACATCTGCAACCAACCGTAGAGAAGAAGCTAGGACTTCTATGCAACAGATAACCAAATAAGGAGATAGTGGGTGTCTTTGCCTCAACCCTCGCTTAGGATAAAAGTATTGCTTGGAAATCCATTAATTAAAACAGCCATTGAACAAGTTGTGATACACTTGTGAACTAACTTAACCCACGAAGGATGAAAGCCCATCTGCATAAGAACATTAATTAGAAAGTCCCATTCAACCCTATCAAAATCTTTTGACATGTCCACTTTATAAGCAAAAGACCCTTTCCTCTTAGCTTTTGAGCCTCTCATAGCATGGAGAATTTCATGAGCAACAACAATCTGATTTGTTATCAAACGACCACCCACAAATGCTGCTTAGCAATCAGAATTAACCATGGGCATATCATGCTTATCTCTATTAACCAAAACCTTAGAAATCACCATGTACACTGTATTACATAAAGAAATCGGCCTGAAATCAACAACAGAGGATGCACCTTTCTTCTTAAGAATTAAGATAATGTGAGTATGATTAATATTGTTGGGTAACTCATCATGTGTTTAAAAAACGTAAGGCAGTATCAACAAAATCATTCTCAATAAGATCCCAATAAGAGTGCAAAAATATAGCACTCACACTGTTTGGGCCGGAAGCCTTGTGCGGATCCATGCCCTTCAGAGCCTACAGAAACTCTTCCTTAGAATGAAGAATACCAAGAGCATCATACACATTAGCTGGGACTCAACTTTTAACACATGCAAGTAAATGATCATTTAAAAAAAGATTAGAGGATGTGAAAATACTCTCAAAATAACCCCTTGCCACCCTCTCAATACCATCCCACTCAGAAAAACATACCCCATCTTCCTAGACAGAAAATAAAGATAATTACGTCTAGAGCGAGCCCTAAATCTACTAAAAAGAAATGAGAATTCTGATCCCCTACAGATAACCACTGCTGGCAAGATCTCTGGCACAGACACACCTCTTCCTTGTAAAGCAAATCATATAAACGATGAGAAAGAGTTTTCCAGCATAAATTAGGAACATGTTGTCCCGAAGAGGAGGATAAACTATGCAAGTCTTGTTTGATCTTGGCAACCGCCCGACGTTCCTCCCTCAACTTCTTAACTCCATAAGCACGAAGGCGCACCCCGCAAGCTGCGACTTTCTTCTTATAATCCCAACCAACATTCCAAGCCTCCAGAACAATTTATGACATTTAGAATCATTAACCCAACAAATTTCAAAACAAAATGGTTTGGAACCACGGCATACTGAAGGAAGCAACAACAGTTTGAGAGGACGATGATCTAAGCGTCCCCATTTTAAGTGAAAGTTACGGGAATGAGGAAATAGATGCAACCAGGACTCCAAATACAGAAAATGGTCCAGTCTACACTTAGTGTTCCAAATTCCCCGCCTTATATTAGTATATGTAACCCTACCTCCAATATATCCTAAGTCATACAAATCACAATCTGAAATAACGAGTGAATATCTTGCATTCCCCTTCTATTACGAATACGACAACTCCTTTTCTTCGAACTATACAATATCATTAATATCTCCCCCTACTAACCATGGGCCTTGCCAAAACCCAGCAAGCTCATGAAGGAGTCGCCAAGTCTTTCAACACTCATGAGCCGCCGCCCACCATACAGACTCGTAAACCGCCATTGTACCCCCACCATCTTTAACCAAGAAATCCATATGGTGCCCCGAAAAACATAATAAAGTAACATCCCTACCCACATCCCAAAAAAGGGCAACACCGACACATCTCCCTACACTATCCCTGGCCACCCATTTATTTGAACCCAGAATTGAAGTAAAATGACGTACCTCATACCCCCGCCAACTTAGTTCTGGCAAGAACACAAGTGAAGGTGAATCTTCATGGACCAAAGCCCGAATCCAATGAACTGCACTGGGGTCACCCAGTCTTCAGCAGTTCACAACTAACGCCAACATTTTGCTAGGCGGCCTCGGGTTCCCCCAGGTTGCCTCTGGAATGAATGTAGAAACCTCCCCTTTCCCTCGCTTAAAACAATCATCAGCCACCTCAGACTCTAAATATTCTTCTAACGTGGAATCAAAATCAAAAACATCCAACTTGCGCTTTTGAACCTAGGGATCTGGAACAACCCCCTCATTTTTAATAACTACTACTGGATCAGGCGGTATCTCACCCTCCTCCAAAACCTCCTCATTCCAGCGCTTGATCTTGCGGTACACCCGCCTCTGAGCCAATTCTCTGTATCTCTCATCATCACTCTCTTTAACATCAACATGAATATCATCCCCCAAAGAAGGAGCATCAACACGCTATATACCAAACCAACTCCCCCCACCCTCAACCATAATCCGTACGACAATTCAGCAAATGTGTAGCATTGCGACTAGCACACTCCCTCAAATGATAAGTGAACATTCCACAGTGGAAACATAAAATTGGGAACCTCTCATATGAAATCCTCAAGACGGTAGGCTTTCCTTCGATTAAGATTGAAACTTCACTTAAGATCGACTTGGGAACATCAATCCATGGCCTAATTTGTATGTAACCTCCATTGAATTGATGGTCCTAATCCTGATAATGAATGAAGCTACCAATCCGATCTTCAAATTAATGAGCAAAATCTTTAGTCATTAGCCAAAAAGGAACATCATGAAGGTGAACCCAGAAAGGCGTCCACTTGATCACATGAATCTTTAGGAGACTTGGACCTATTAATCTCCATCAACACCAACAAGAAGCCGTCAAAGGTCCATGGCCCCTCCCAAGAATGTTATGCAGTCGCTCCTCATCTTCAAATTCACGTAAATAGAACCCAGATCCTAGATTCCTAATTTTTAGCTCCTCCTCTGACTGCCACACTTTACCTAGCATATGTTCCATCATCTTAACGTTCACTGTCTAAGCCAAGAACAATCAACTTATAAGACATCGCTCTAAAGGCAAAGTGGAGGGAGCCTTCAATAAGTCTCTAACCTCCATGCACTCCTCTTCTGCCGACGTAAAATCCATGTCTATATACCGGTGCACCAGCTCATCTACTGAACCGCCTTGATCCGCCATGCGCAGAGAAAACAACTATTCACAGGGGAGGGAGAAGAAGGAACAAGCGGGAAAACCAAGTGACGGAGTCGTATGTAGAGAAGGTTGATGGAAAAAAGACTGAGTATTCAAAATGATGGAAGACAAAAGGACCACTATAGAGATTAGCTATCTCTAACCTAGCCCAGACCCATAATGATTTGCATGCCTAGGAACCTCAAATGATCAGCAAACAGGAACAAAAATTAAGAGGAAGAGACTACAAAACCCTAACAACATGCAAAAGGAAGACATAACAATTAAGAGGAAGAGACTACAAAACCCTAACAGCATGCAAAAGGAAGACATAAAGCCAGACACACAAGAAAACTAACTGACATTTAAATCTGCAGGTAAACAGTCGAACCCAGCCTGGTAATGATACTTTGCCACCACATTTAAGTAGGGAAGAGAAGCATAAGAAGGAATTTCACCATCTAAGGGCCACCGATGGTGGGAAGGTATGCACAAGAGCAACATCACCGCCGAGAGAAGGTTCTGGAGATACCAAAATTTAGAGTTGACACTGAGCTATACTTTTTAGATTTTAAAATAAGAGAAAAAGTTAAGTGAACTTGTAATTTGAATTGTGCTTTTGTTGAATTTAGATGATCTTATCTGACCCCGACTAACAAACACTAGCACTGCTTCTCTAGCACTGGTCAGCTGTTCCGATTAGCTGTCTGAGCTAGTTGCGGAAATATAATAGAAAAAATAGTAGAGAAAAAAGTGAGTCCCAGGAAGGCTCGGTATCAAACTCCATGGAAGAGAGAAAAAATATGAGAGATATAGTCAAGAACCTCTTTTTAGAGGACCTTGACAGATAACAAAGAGCATAATAAAAAAATATTGGGGAAATTCAAAATATGCTCCTCAAAAAGTTTTATAATTCGTTATGTACCCTGATTTAAAACTGGTTTTGTATATGCCCCTAAAAAGTGGTATATGGAAAATGAGTTTTGAAATCAGTAGCGAATTATGAAACTTTTTAGGGATGCATTGTGAATTTTTTTCAAAATTATTTGTTAGTGGAATATATCCATTTTTTATTATGGATGTCTTAACAATACAACTTAGATCAAACAAAGCCACTAATGATACTTTCATCACATAGTATTAATGCTGGCCAAGTTACCCGGTTCCACCAAAACCGCTAGGACCAAACAGTCGAGAACCGGAACTGATCGGAACCAGAACCGGTTCAGAAACGGACTTGTATATACCAAAGTGAATCTGGATCCCCATTTTGAGATTGGGGACTGAACTGGAACTGCCTTGAAACCACCTGGAACCGGTACCAGAACCGGAACCAGGTAACGTTTGGTATGAGGTGAGTCCGTAGAATTGGAACTGGAAACGATCAAAAGGACCGATGTGTGTACCCCTTACTTATTCTGTGTTGGCTACAAAAAAAATATAGCCATTGGAATCAGAACTGAAACCGTTGCATAATAGCTCTTTTTTTGTGTCTAACGACTACAAAACAACCATAGGACCCAAAAACACTATTAATACCCTATCTGATAACCATTTTAAAACACAACTCATCCATCTCTTCCTCTCCCTTATTACAACTATTTTCCTTCTGCAATTAAGTATTTTAGCTACTAGGAAAGCTCATTTCCCACATTCTAACAAAATGTCTAGTATTACCGGAAAGGAAACGATGGACTAAAGCCCTACTTCCTATCTACAAATCAATCCAAATTTGATGTTGATAATCAAGACCAAATCGATGTGATGCAATTCGAGTATTATAAACAACAACAATTTTCACCTTCGTCATTCCCGCAACCCGGTAATTATACAATTTCTCAACATGGATCGACTAACATGGGGTCTGCACCATCAATGATGTCCTCATTTGGTAGAGCTGATCAAAGTAGGTCTGGCCCGACGACCCGGTTCAAAAAAATATCCGCGTGGGCATGGACATAAAACAGGCCTGAACAAAAAACCGGGCCATGGCTTCACAAAATTTTAAGCTCGTAGATAAGCCCGACCCGGCCCAGGTTTATTATTATATATAATTTTTTTACAAAATATAATATAATATATATTTAGTTAATTTATATAATATTTTATATATATTTATATATTGAAATTATATATTATATCTATTTAAAAATATTTAATTTAAAATTTAATAAATATCTAAAAGAAATATATAAAATCGGGTCAGGCACCAGCATAAAATGGGTCTGGCCCGACCTGGCCCAAAAATTTTAAAATGGGCTTGGATAAAATTTTCAAGCCTGACGGGCCTAATTCGTGGTTGTCCTGGCCTGAAGCCGCCCACCCGTCTACCCAAATGATCAGCTCTACCATGTTGATATGCTTTAATATTAGTTACAATTTTTTTACAAACTTTAATTTTAATTGTATTCTTAATTATAGTCTAAATCTTTTTTCCATTATAGGTACATCCTCTAGTACGCCACAATCCCATGCCCGTAATCTCGTTCAAGATGAAAGAGATAATCAAGAACAAGAAGATGATGTGGAAATGCCAGCAAATAGAAAGAAAGCTTCTTGGGTGTGGCCATATTTCACAAAGAAAGAAGATCCTATAAAGCCTGTAGTATACAAGCAGTATTGCCATATTTGCAATAAGGGACTCGCATGGGCGGTGTGCACCGATCAGATCCTTTTGTGAAGCACATGAAAACGCACCAAATCTACAGGATTCTACAATTGGGGGGGATAGGTGGTTAGTAACCGTCAAACTCAACTTACCGGGTTTATCGAACGACAACCCGATCTAAGTTTTTTTATACAATAGAGAAAGAATGAGTGATGGTGTAACACCCCATCCAACATTAACATACTTACAACAACCTGCAGCGAAGAACAACCTCATACATTAAAATCGTTGGTGTTACACGCCGTTAGCCACCCACGTGGCTAACAAGCTAACATACACAATGTACCGGTCTGATGGGCTAAATTCCCGAGCAACTATACATTAGTATCCTTTCCATTAACAACAACAACAACATACACCTTATCAACTATACCGAGTATTATAACTAATGCCGGCAACAATATCGGTCTTACTACTCTACTGTATATATACACTTAAATGAATACCCATGTACGATGACTACCCGTCCTACTCTCGAACGGCTTCCAGCACTTCGTACCTGAAATAGGAAAAGAAGAGAAAGGGTGGCCCCCAAGGGGCTCAGCACCTTTGCTGGTATGGTAATCCCGCAGCCCACATGCTACCGGCCACGCACAACTAATTGTCGTCTTAACATGCAGTTGATTATATTTAAATCATGCATGTAACAATAAACACACGACACTTAACATTTCGCCTCAATGGGCTCAACAATCGGATAATACATCCTACTTAATAAGTCACCATGGTATTCATCATCCCTAGAGTGTTTCTCCTCCAATGGAGCTACTTCCTTAATAGACGACACATACCCTTAAATCGGGTTATCCTAAACGCCTCCTATCACAAACTTGGAATCATATCCATGATCCACACAATCTACATTATACAACATATAACATACACTACATACAACATCTAACAACACTTTGCACGTTTCCACGTACACAACATGATACCACAATGGATATTGCACCACAACAAAACAATGACACAGCGGGAATGGTTCGCTTAGGAACCGACCCAAACATAATTAGTTCACAGGGAGAGCCTAGAGGATGCTGTCAAACTCATGCTAAGCTCGTTTACATAACTCGTTACCGTTCTGTTAGGCGAACGGATAACTTAACATAAAGATGGATCGGGTTTAGTGACCCGAACACAACATACATAATCCCCAGACGTGAGTCAAGAGCCTTGGTAAGCTCAGGGGTGATCGAAGACCAATGAAGGAAGACAATCAACAGAGAGGAGCTGAAGAAACTGTATACAACAACTCCCAAACAACGCGCGACCGGAACAACGGATTCCTCACCACCCATAATATATAAATATCACAATTAAGACTCCGCTGTGGAACCTATCACATCATCACACATACAGTATTACAAAGGGTTAAACACACAAGGGAGATCCCTACATTCACATACACATATCACACATTTAACACACGCATAGCCGTGGTTAGTACGTCCCATGGTTCGGGTCGTTTACTCCGAATACCGAACTCGCATATGATCCTAGACTCAGTTAACTAAGGTTAACACTTCCGAGGTTAAATGGTATCGGAGTTGAACACGCCACATATATGAATTACTATAAACTCATTACATGTTTTATCTTACAACGTGGCAAACATACAGAAAAACACATTGGCATACAAGCCGTGTAATCCGGTAGGACACAGGTTGCAAGAAAACCATACCTGTCACCGGAGTCCACTTATCCTGTCCATTTATGTTCCTCGAGCAACTCTCGAACAACTGTTAACATCATATGTGTTTTTATTAACATCGGGTTTGCTTGATTATCTAATGTCAATGCTTAATTTTTCCCGTTAACTTAGTTACATAACTTAACATTTTTAACTTGTTTACTCTCACATTTTAATACAACTTTTAACCCACTTTATTGTCATTAAAACCCACCTAACATGTCCTTAACAACCTTATAACATCATTACCTATCAATCCCCATCATCACATATCATTTCATAACCTTAAAACCATGTTTTTGGTCCGACCGACCCACCGTCCGACCCACAGCTGGGTCGGTCCATTACAGAACCCTTTTACTTCCTTATAATCATGCCCGTCCGACCCACGTCCGACTCACTCGACTGGGTCGGACCATGTGCGAACATTTTCTTCCTTTGAAACTTGACCGACCGACCCATGTCCGACCCACCCCTTTGGGTCGGACCATTACCGAACACATTCCTAACATCTAACAGAGGCTCGACCGACCCAAAACTGGGTCGGACCCCTGGGTCGGTCGCCTTCTAAACTTACCAAACTTTGCCAATCTTCACCAAACTTCTCCTAAGGCCTCTTAATGCTTCCTAACAACATTTGGGTACCTTATATCCACATACAACATCCATGAAACTCATTTTCTAACTCCTTAAGCCTTTACTTTTCCTTGTAAAATTTCTTAACACTTTCAACATTTGTACTAGGTTCCTAAGTGGTGTTTCTCACCTATTATAACTACTATCCCAAAACACTTTCTCCTCATCTTAACATCATCTCTTAAGCATTTTTTCTTACTAACTAAATCTCCTTTTTACATCATACCTAAACATCACTTGTTCCTTGAACACCAACCTTACCTAAACCTTAAACAACTCCTCCAAGACTTAATACATTCACAAACACACATTGAATTCCTAGGACTTCCAAGATAACACCTAAATCCCTGCATCACTCTAATCACCTTAACACATGTTTTCTTCTCAAGTAAACATTTATTCACCTATAACACTTCCTAGTTCACCAAAACCACTTAAAACACTTAGAACTTCTCAACATTTTTCCAAATTTGGCCATAGCTTCTCTTGTATACTCACATCCAAACACTTAGGTTTTTACCTTATTTCATTCAAACACCTAAAATCCATCAAACACATTTTTATACACAAACTTCACACATTAAGCACTACATCACAATATAGTGCATAACTTAAATTGCTTGGCACTTAGGCCCTTAAATAACATGGCTCTTAGGCCCTTAAATTGCATAACCTTAAACACTGAATTTCCCACATAAATAATGCCTTTGACCTGCAAATACATACACCAAAACATATGTTCTTTTACTAGTCTCCTTGAGAACACTTTACTAGGTCACTCACCATTGGCTCCTTAGGTATTTTATCAAGCAAATCAAGCTCATTTTCCTAAGGCATTTAAACTACATTGAGATAGTTTGTTTACCTCTTTTTCCTCACAAACTTCTTTCTTATTTCCTTGTAAAACCGGTGGGTATTTGGTTGTTTGTCAACTTCTAAACATTATACAAACAACATAATGAGTATTCAAGCTTTAAGCTCCATCTCGTTACAAAACCCTAGTTACACATATTGTTTTAACACATTAAGGTAATTGTTTTTACCTTGGAATTGGAAGAGAACTTGAATAAGTATCAAGAGAGGACTCCTCCTAGCCCTTGGAAGATTCAAATGAAGCTAAAACAAGCAAGATAAATACACCATTGTGAGGTGAATTTTCGGTCACACACAAAACATGGAGGAAACTTGATTTTTCTTAGAGATTCCTTACCTAGGAGCAAAGGAGATCAATAATATGTGGAAAGACAAGCTCAAGCTCCATCAATGGTGGAACTCCATGGCACCGAAATGGTGATCTTCAAATTTTGAGAAGATAGAATGAAAGCTTGATGAGGGGAAGAGAATGGTGGTGTTTGTTTTTGATTTGGTTAAGTGAGCTAGGTTTTACATGTGGTCAAAGGTGGGCTTCCATGGTGGTGGTTGCTGTTTAACGTGAGAACAGAGAAGAAGAGAGGAAGAAGAGAAGTGTGGAGCCGTGTGAACAAGGAAGGAATGAGAGAATGAGATAGAATTTGCTTTAAGAGATATTTGTAACTTATAAAGCAAATAGTACTTTACTTAAGTTTTACTTTACTTATTTGATTTCTTTTACAACTTGGTGACTCACTACTACAAAAACCGGCCACCATTATGCCTAGGAGGGTATACTAGTCTTTGTTGACCAATTTAATTACTTATAACATTATATGTTACAAACTAGCTTATAAGAGTTACTATCACACAAACTAAGGCACATAGAAGTGAAATTTTTGATTTCCCACTAATATGGCCACCCAAATGTGATACTATATAGTACACATGTTAATTAAAGAGTAATGATGGACATTTAGCCATTCAAAACTCATTTACAAGACAATTTTTCAAAACGTGCTTTAAGACTCCTTAAAGCACATTTTGTGTTTTAACTTGTTTTTCAAGCTTGGTTTTCCTTGGTAATTGATTTAATATGTTCATTAACATATTTATAAGATATAAGTATGCCCCTTAGGTCTTATACAAATTTATCCCAAGCTTAGAGCACATTTTTGCTCTTATTGACTTTAAGGTATTTTCTTGTGTTTTATTTGGTTTAACTATCCACCAAAGTTTCCTAAGGACTTATTTAGCCTTATTAAATCATAATTAAATGTTATCAAGTCTTGGTAGGCTCTTTGGGTCCTAACAAGTTCACTCATAGCTTAGAGCATGTTTTTGCTCAAACTGTGTCTTAATGCTTTATTGCATTTATTATGGTTTAAATTGTTCACTGATGTTACTAAGGCACCTTTTTAGCCTTTGCATACCATAATTTGATATTTAAACCACATATTAAGGTTTTGGGTATTTCAGATGGCCTGACTAGATTTATGATTGTTGAACAAATGCCTTTACTTTTAGTGAAGGCACACACTTGAAACAATTTGTTTACACCAAATTAAAACCACAATATAGGAGAGTGTCTCGAAACACACTTTAACGTAGAGTTGTTGCACAAGATGCTTACACTAGAAAAACGTTAATGGAAATGATAGATAGTTTTGATGGCCATGTTAGTTTGACTAGTGATATGTGGACGTCTACAACTAATAAGGTGTTTATTTGTGTTACTTGTCATTGGATTGATCATCATGGACGCTACAAAAGTGTATTATTACATTTAACATTTTTTATGATGCGCACATCGGCTATAACATTTTTGAAGTTGATTGCTATATTATATGAATGAAATTTGTTAGAAAAGTTATTCTCTATTTCATTAGATAATGCTTTTAACAACACTATGTGCATACAATTTTTAAAAGCTGATCCGACACTCAAACTCTTGTATAATGGAGATTTCGTACATGTTAGATGTTGTGCGCATGTTTTAAAGTTGTGTGTTCAAGATGGATTACATAATTTTACTATTGCAATAGATCCACTATGGCTTGTTATAAGAAAAATTAGCAAATTGTATCCTATTAAACAAGAATATACAAAGTTATTTGAGCAACCTAATTTACGACCTCACTATTTTTCTCCTGATACCCCAACTAGTTGAACAAAACTATTAAGCATCAGGTTATTTTATCTCATTTTATAACATTATTCTGTTCAATCTGGACATGATTTAATGACTCTTGATTTTTGAACTAGTGCTATGATTGTGTGCAATGTTTTAAAATGTTTGGATAGTGCAACCACGAAATTTTCATTGGTTTATGAACCTAATGTACATCTTGCCATACATGAATGCATCTTTATTTTCAATGTCTTGTGTGAGAACATAGGTGTAAGTGGGATTGATAGGGTTATTAACGATTTGATGACTAAATGGTTTACATACTTTACTAAATTCTCTTTGATTTATTCTACTGCAATTGTTCTTGATCCAACATGATGAATATACTACAAGTTTTCGTCCAGACGAGCTTTCTAATGCTGATGTTGGGGTGGTAGAGGTACCTCGTCCAAACCATCACACCCCGATAGCAAACAAAACATTGATTGGTAGTATTTCTAAAAGACCAAAGTTTAGTCAATCAGGTTCTGGATTTTGTACATATAACGATTTATCTTAACTTGAATTTTAGTTTTGATGATGATGAAGATGGTGATGTAGATGTTCTTAAGTGGTGGCAAGTCCATGAAGCCAAGTTTCTCATCTTTGCAAGAATCACACGAGATGTGCTAGCAGTCCAAGCATCAACGGTTGCTTTCGAGTAAGCTTTTAGTGTAGACAAATGAGTATTTGATGAAAAGAGATCAAGCCTTGCACCGGACTCAATTAAGGTCTACGTTGAGATGTATTGGGACTTAGCTGAAAAATGATCCCAAGCGCGAGGACAAACATATGAAGGGCACCATGATGATTGGTTTTAGTTGAATGAAGAAGAAGCGGGTGAAACCTCTTAGGACTTATATCCTGTAATCTTTTAGAATGTAGTAGCATTAATTTTATTTTCATGTAATCGTGTAACCTCTTAGTATCTATACTATTTTTCCTTCATTAGGGTTTTCCCAATAGGTTTTTGTCTAATAGGGTTTTGACAAGGCAATGAATCCATTTCATATTAATAAGTTCTCTTTATTTTTAATTTGCAATTTCATTCGTAGAATCTAAGTATTTTGTTATATCCTAAATCTTAATCAACACTAGAAAAAACAAGAACAAATATATATATATATATAAATTCAATTACGGAATCGAAACCGGTCAAGAATCAACCGACCCGAAGCCGAATACAATCTTTGAAACCGAATCCTGTATTTCAGAACCAGAACTGGAACCGAATAGGAACCAGACCGTGGCCACCGTTACATAGTAACATAAATAGTAGTGTAACTCAATATTCAACTTTTCTTTTTACAAAGAGGCGAGCCAAGAAAATAAGGGCTACAGTAGTTTTATCGTTCTTCGGAGATGATTTATGAGGCGACTACTACTCCTGTTCACGGCTGTTTCAGCGTGATATATACCAATATTAGATATATTGGGTCTGTAGATCTTGTTAAGAATCTTGATTTGGAGAGATTCTTCATCTATCTGGGGTTTGTTGTCAGTCGTTGGAGATTTACAAAGTGTTTCCATCTGCCGAGTCAGGCGTTTTCTTCTATCATCAGTGAAGAGTAGCTGTTGGAAGCATCTTCAGGGACGCAGTATATTCAGCTTGGGTTTTCTTTTCGTGAACAGAAAATCATCTATACTCTTTCGGTAGAGGCAATTCGAAGGACTGTCTTCTGGTTACTTTAGAGCGATTTGTTAATCATTCTTCTCCTCGCTGAGTTGGAGAGTTTATCTGAAGCTTCTCCTTCTCTATTAAGGTAAGTGTTGCCTATTTTGAGTTTTTGTGGTGGATTGGACAATTGGTGAGCGATTCTATTTTCAGAATCTGCGTGGATCTAGACAGAGGATCTCTTTGTTTTCTTATCGCTCTCTCGGTAGTGGTGATTTGGGGATTACCCCAGTGGTGATTTTAGTTCCAGTTTTAGCGCGTCAGTGTAGTAGCCTCCATCAGGTGTAGTATCTTCTTGTAGGGTGTTTGAATCTTCTACGTTCCAGTGAGGGCTCTAACTAGGTAGATAATTGGAATTTCGGTTCCTCCCATCTGCTTGGATCCTTCTGATATCTGACCGGATTGTAGTGGTGCTTTCTTATTTCTTGTGGTGTGTTGTGTGAAACTGTTTGAACTTGGATGGCTTGTATCTCCTTAAATTGTAAGGGGCTGGGCAAAGCTGATTCTAAGTATTGGTTGAAAAGTCTGATTATAGATCACAAACTAGAGATCATCTTCTTGATGGAGGCTCATAAATCTCAGGAAGATATGGTTGAAATTTTTCGCTATTTTCCCTCTTATTGCGGGGCAGCAGTGAGCAGTAGAGGAAGAAGTGGTGGGCTGGCTCTAATGTGGAGAGTTGGTATAGGTGTTAAAAGCATCAACTCTTCTCTTCATCATATGGCAGTGGAGGTTACCTTCCTTGGAGGGAAATGTTTTCATTTTACTGGATTCTATGGGTGGGCAGATTGGAGACTCAAATATTTATCGTGGGAACTCCTAGAGACTCTTAGATGCCAAGTCTCCTTACCTTGGATTGTTGCTGGAGATTTCAATCAAATTCTGCATAACTATGAAAAATCAGGTGGTCAAAGACGACATGAAGCTCAGATGGAACCTTTCATGAGAGCTATCCAATTATGTCAGTTAGAGAATCTGGGTTTCTTTGGGGAAGCTGGTACTTATTCCAATTGTCAATTGGAAGATCGACATTGTTTGAGTGGGTTGGACAGGGCCTTTAGCTGTCCTTTGAGTATCAACATGTTTCCTAATATCTTAGTGGAACATCTCCCTAGGGAATTCTCTGATCATTGTCCTATTATTATCCGATTCTTTGGTTGTCAAAGAATCCCAAAGAAGATTTTCAGATTCGAGAATGGGTGGTGTCTGGAGGAGAAATGTAGAGTCATTATTTTGGAAGTATGGAGGAATTGCTATCTTGATCTAGGTCAAAAACTTAGCGAATGTGCTAAGAAATTATCCTCTTGGAAAGGATGGTCGCTTAAGAAAATCAAATGGAAGATTCGGAAGAAGAAGGATGAATTGGAAGTTCTGACTAAAAGAATTCCTTCTTTAGGCTCGGATGCTAATAGAAAGAGGCTCATGATGGAGATAGAATTATTGGCTGTTAAAGAAGAGATTTGGTGGAAACAGAGGGCTAGAGACTCATGGGTGAAATCAGGGGATAAGAACACTAGCTATTTCCATTCTAAAGCCACGTTTAACCAAAGATCAAATGGTATATTTGGTCTAAAAGATTCTAACCAAGTGATGTGCTATAATTGGTCTGATTTTGAAAGAATTTCGCGAGACTACTTCGAGAATATTTTATCCTCTGCTTCTCCTACATGCGACTCTAGATTTGAGGAAGCAGAAAGAGGAAGATTATCTAGTGACCTCATCTATGAGCTGAATTCTCCTTACTCCGTGTCAGAGGTGGTGGAGGCAGCTAAACTTCATGGGTTAGATAAATCCAGGTCCAGATGGTTTCAATGAAAAGTTATTCAAAACTTACTGGCAAATTGTAGGCTCACAAGTGTCAGATTTGGTTTTAGCTATTCTCAGAGGAGAAACTATACCTGATGGATTCAATTATTACTTCATCACTCTTATTCCAAAAATCAAAGGAGCAGTTGATATGAGTAATTTCAAACCAATAGCTTTGTGTAACTTTACTTACAAAATTGTCTCTAAAGTGTTGGCTAGAAGAATTCAAAATATGCTTCCGTCGATTATTTCAGAGAACCAATCTGGTTTTGTTAAGGGTCGATTGATAACTGATAATATCATTCTAGCTGGGGAGTTACTTCATTGCATGGGGAGGAGTCAAGCTTCAAAAAAAAGGATTCTTCACCCTGAAAACGGACTTGGGTAAAGCGTATGACAGGTTGGAATGGAGTTTCATCTATAAGATTCCTATTGCAATGGGATTTCCTCCTAATTGGCTCACGCCTGTTATGAACTGTATCACTTCGGTCAGATGTTCTATCCTTCTTAATGGGTCTCCTGGTCATTACTTCCGACAGACTAGGGGTATTAGACACGGAGAACCTTTGTCCCCTCTTCTTTTTATTCTAGTCCAGGAAGCTTTAACTAGCTTCCTAAACCACTCAGACATGACGGGAGGTTACAAAGGAATTAAGATGAAGCAAGGGGGTCCTTCTATATCTCATTTGGCTTTTGCAGATGATATCATTTTCTTTAGGGTGGCCTTGCTGGGAAATGTCAACTTCTTGAATGACAGTGTGAACAGGTTCCTCCTTGCATCAGGTCATCAAGTGAACTTGGAGAAATCTGAGATTGTGTTTAGTAAAAAATTGATGCCTCTTCTCAAAATGTAGATTTCAAACGCTTTGGGGGTTTCTGAAGTTCCTTTCTTCTCTAAATACTTGGGCCTCCCTTTGAAGATCGGGAGGAACAAATCTCAGATTTATGAGTACATCATAACAGCAGTCCAGAAGAGGATCTCCTCTTGGGTTAAGCCAATGTCTCAAGCAGCTCGATCTATTATGGTGATGAGTGTTCTTCGAGCTATTCCATGTTATACGATGTCTCTTTTTCTTCTCCCTAAAACCATTATTAATAAGTTAAACTCCATCATCTCTAGGTTTTGGTGGGGAGGCAATAAGAGCACTAAACCTATGCACTGGTTGAAATGGAGGAAGGTGTGCAAAAAGAATGATATGGGAGGCTTGGGCTTTAGAGCTTTGGAGGATTTCAATAAAGCGCTTCTCACGAAGCAATTATGGAGGGTTTTGTCGCAGCCTAACTCTATGCTGGATGCTACTCTAAAAAGTCTGTATTTCCCTAATAGTTGTATAACCCAAGCTGGTCCATCTTATACGGACAGTCCAATTTGGAAATCGATGGTGCCGAATATTCCCCTTCTCAAGTCGGGTATTACATTCCAGGATGATCATTGGATATGGCAGTTCTCGAAGGACAAATCCTATAATGTAAAATCAGGGTTTCAATTGCTTCAACAATCACAGAAGCAAGGTCAACCTTCTTCTGAAAATGGGTGCACCTTCATCAAAAGGAAGATTCTTCAGTCTTTATGCCCCCCAAGAGCTAGACTAGTTCTTTGGAAATTTCTCAATGGTATCACTCCTTGCCAAGGTAATATTGGGAAGCGAATTCAGGGTGCAACTGAATGCTTCTTTTGTGGGATAGAGACTCCCAAGCCCATTGCTTTTTTAGATGCTGTGCTATTGCCTTGATGTGGACTACAGTCCTTGATACTCAGGATATTCATACTTCGAATAATGAAGCTATCATTGATTGGTTTATATATAAAGAAAAAAAATGGGGAAGAAGAAAGTTGTCTGACGTGGCAAATATGATGTGGGTGATTTATGATGCTAGAAATAGGTGTAGACATGATTCTAACCTTGCTTGGTGGACTGTCATTGAGCACAACCAAGCTTTCATTGCAGCCTACATTACTTCATCTTCCATTCCACATCCTTGTGTGGGTAATTTATCTCCTTGGCGACCTCCTCCGACAGGTACCACCTCTATCTGTATTGAAGTCTTTATCGGTAAAGAGTTTACGGTACAAATTGGTGGACTTTTGAGAAATTCGGCAGGAAGTCCAGTAATAGCTTTCAACAAGAGGTTAAGTAGCACCTGTAAGGTGCATCTAGCGGTGATAAAATCAGCCCGTCTTGCAGTAGAACTTGCACTTAGTGAGGGTATCTACTGTATCTGCTTTGACAATATCCGTGAAGAGATGAAGGAAAAAATGTTTGGGAATGAGATGGAAGAGGAAGATGGTAGGCAGGATTTGTTAGCCTTCAAAAATCTTTGTTATTCCTTAGATAGTTATGGGTGTAATATTAGTTATGAAACTTTTTATTAGGGCTGAGCATTTCGATCGACTTTCTTTTTACAATGATGAACTTGTTCAAAGTGGAGATGACCAAAAATTTGTGTTTCACCGACTCATTAAAGTGGGGCATTTTTCTCGTGGTTGTGTTGTTCTTTTGGGTAAGAGACAGAACCAGCAACGAAATCGCGTAAAGGGTAGCGCGTGGCACATATCGCGAACCCCGATTCTTATTGCTAACACTACAGCCCAAGTGTCCAGCTAACTCGTCCTCTGCAGTCGCCTATAAATACACGCTACCTGCTGTTCACTTCTCCTTCCTTTTTTCTCATTCTCCCCACTTAATTCATTCAAACTGTTAATTCGCATTTCCTATTGTTCTCCAAAAATCACTTCCTCCGGGTTCTCTCATTAAAATCACCTGGTCGATCTCTTCTTCTAGGCTCCCTGATACCTTCGGTGTTCGATTTTTAATATAAGTCTCATTTCGCTCGTAAAAGATTCAAATTTCTTGCAAATTTCCCTACCAATTTGTTGAATTTACATCCACAAGGGTAGAAAGGGAAGGAATTAATTAATTAGGGTATGGTGGTTGGAGATAGAAGAATCATGAGATTCATGAACGAGGGTGAAGATGATGACAGGATAATGAAAACGGAAGAAGAAGGCAACCGAGAATTGGTTCTGTCCGACTCCTATTCGATTGCTAAAGAGTTTCCCCTTCCGATGAACATTGTTGTCGGTTATGCCCTCACGTCGAAGAAGACCAAGAGTTTCTTGCAACCTAAGCTTGAGGTCGTCGCTAGGTATCCACAGATGAAAATCTTATGTCATTTAGTAGAAGAGAAAGCGCGACTTTCCTTTGTTCTCTGTCTGGGTTCATTGTCTGATTACTTTTTCATGCTAAGAGCGGCCAGAATTTCATTGCTGTTTGTTTTATGTGCCGGGTTTGATCATCCGGAAATGAAAATGGGAAACGAGAAAAACTAATCGCAAATATCTCCATGTCTTCAAATTATTGGAAGTATTCTGTTTAGAATTTGATTCTAGGCATTTCCGCCCACTTGTTTTGACGAAACGTCATCATTCGATTCAAGATTCACTATGATTTTTGTTATAGGTATCGTGAACCTGGTCTTAAGTATGGGTAGGATTAATTTATATTTGTTTGTTTCCTCAAAACAAAAAAACTTTTATCTGTTTGTTGTATACGTGTGTGGTGGTGGTGGGGGAAACTAGTTTAGGGGCCTTCTTTCTCACCCGCTACAGTTTACAGACTGGAGGATATTCTTCCGACATTTCATCCTTTAGCTGATTAGTTGGTGGTCAACATATATAGCCAGAAAAGTGAACGTGACTTTGAGGATCATACTCCAGTTATAGCAGCCAGAAGAAGGTCCTTAATGATAAAATCGTGAAGAAACTACCATTATTGGGTTGACCTAGCATCGAAATATGTAATTTATTTTGTTCGGTAACTGCGAATCCTTATTTATGTGGCTGATCGGGATAGGTTTGGTTCTTCACTGTTAGCAATCTTACTGAATAAACTGTTTATTGGGTTGATTCTTCGTTTCTCTGGCCTAATATGTAACTACTAATGCATGTTTCAGAGTCAAGGGTATACACTTTGTTTCTATCGATCTGAATCGGCCCCTTTCTGAGCAAGGTCCATTTGACATCTTGCTGCATAAGGTTGTCATTTTCTTCAGCTGCATTTTCTTTGTGCTTGAGCATCAGTAGGATAATGAGTCACTTATCTATTCCGCTTCTTCCTAGTACTGAATGCATCTCTGTATTTTGCTGCAGCTATTTGGAAAAGACTGGCGACAAATTCTTGAGGTTTGCCATGTAGTTCTTACTTCATATTCTTAGCGCCTATGGTGGGATGCTTTATTAGTTGTCCTGATGCTATTCAGATGCTGTTAGCTCTATGGTTGTCATTTCTTGGAGAAATCTCATCCCTTTCTTTCTTAAAATGGCAGATAATAGGTTCCATCACTGTAATATTTCAAATTGATCAATTAAATACAATGTGCAGAGTGACAGCTCTTTCTTTAATTATTAATCAAGACCTGATTCTCCGGAAAACGATGATTTGTCTCCTTCCTTTGCCAAGCTGACTCAGGTTCATGCAGGCCCTGATAATAAAACGGAATTTATATCGTCTTACTTCCTTTTTAATGTATGCATTACATGGGAGCAGAATTTCCTATATGAGTGTAAGATTGCTGCACTGCATTCCTGTGATGGTTAACGTCTAAGAGCATCCACAGCAGTCAAGGTGTAATCTTGCACAAAAATTAATAAAAAATTCACTCTTTCACAATCTCTCTCCTCTGACATAAAGTGGGTTCCTTAATTAAGGAACTCACACACAAGTCTCTCTCCTCCACATGTGCAATTATCTTTTCTTTTTAATGTTGGAGAGTGGAATCCACTCTGCTGTGGAAGCCCTTATACCTGTCATCATTACCTTAAGTTTATTGTGCCTCACATAATTGCTATGTTCATGGTAGTATTGATTTAGATCATCTTGTTACTCAACTCTCTGTATGTTTATCTGCAGGATTATAGACTGACGCATCCTGAAGTCACCATCCTTGATCCTCCAAGCGCTATCCAACACTTGCAGAATCGCCAAACAATGTTGCAGTTCGTAGCTGATCTTAACCTATCCAACTCTTATGGTAACTTTTCTCATCCTTCCATGTGTGGGTTGTACTTTAAGCTTACAATTCCCTGTAGAATGGTCCTGTACCTTGTGCTTTACAATTTAGGAAATCACCAGTAATTTGGTTCATGTAGTTGTAATCTAAGGAAGTGAAGCTTGCTTCAAACCACAGGTTCAGTTGGAGTTCCTAGGCAGTTGGTCATAAAAGAGGACGCTTCATCCATCCCTCGCATAGTTGCTAAATCAGGGTTCTCATTTCCTCTTGGTGAGTGATCATTACTTTCTGCGCACCTGCAAGAGATTAGGGTCCTTTGCTGCCTAATAAATGTGATTGTAATTCCTTTGCACCTAAATAGGGTTAAATTGTTCCTGGTTTTATTGAATTGGGATACATTTTTTATTTCAGTTGCAAAACCACTTTACTCTGATGGAAGTGCGAAGTCACATGAGCTGTCGCTTGCTTATAATCAGCAGTCCCTAAAGAAACTTGAGCCGCCACTTGTCTTGCAGGAGTTTGTGAACCACGGTAACCTATTCCAACTTGTTGATATTTCTATGGTTTCATTCCTGTACTCTTCAATCACTGAATTTCTGATTATTAGCCTCTCTCATCTGTGCTGCTTGTAGGAGGTGTTCTCTTCAAAGTATACATTATGGGGGATGAAATAAAGGTTGTGAGGCGGTTCTCTTTACCCGATATCCATAAGCACGAGCTGGCAAAAAATTCAGGTGTGTTCCGGTTCCCTAGGGTGTCTTGCGCTGCTGCATCTGCTGATGATGCTGATCTTGCACCCGGTATAGCTGGTGAGTTGCTTTGCGTAATGTTACTAATATATGATGACCCCAGGTCTTGCCTTGGCAAATAAAAATTCAACTTTTTCAGCTATTGCAATGTAAAGAAATAGGCTTCCAGTGCCAACTTTTAGCAGTGTTTCAGGGCAACTATTAAAGTTTTTGCAGCTGATTACTTGTATTATTCTTGTAGAACTTCCACCTCGGCCTCTACTGGAGAAATTATCCAGAGAACTTCGTCGCAGACTGGTGATTATCTTCCTATCTACTCTGCGTCTATTTATGTCCTGCTGTGTGACTGTTTCCATCAATCTTATGACTTATTGGTTTATCGGTAGTCATAGTTCATCCCATTTCACTTTTGTTGCAGGGCCTGAGGTTGTTTAATATGGATATCCTTCGGGAATATGGGACCAGAGATAAATTTTATGTCATCGACATCAACTACTTTCCTGGTAAGTTGAAGTCTTGTTTAGTGGGTGTGACCATACCATTTATTAATTGAAACAATTGGTTGGTTGTTAGAAGTATCTGTCCGCAGAATCAACACCTACTGTTCGAGTAGTTTGAGTCTGTGTGGAGGAAGATTATGGGTTACCTACGTTAACATGCCTTTTGGATTGAGAGTCAATTTTTACAAAATTCAGTGTGTCATGTTGCCCAACTTACGTGCCATTACCACAGGTTTCGGAAAGATGCCGGAGTATGAACATATATTCACAGACTTCCTACTAAGCATGGCAGACAGCAAGTACAAGAAGCAGCGCCCCGCAATCAGTCGCTAAGAGATCCAACTACGATAGAATAGAGAATTAAACTGAGATCTTTCATTCTGGGTCTACTGTCACACGGGGCAATAAATGGCAACCTAGAATCAAGTTGACAAAATCCATCTGGCCCATTGCGGCGAAATTGTCCGCTTGGTTGAGATGAGAAGGGCTGCTTGAGTTGCATGATGCGATGGGAGGTTTGATGGTGGTCGTCTCTGTACAGCGTTTGACGGGTGATGATGAAAGGCAGTCAGTTGCACTTGCACATGTTGAAGTAAAGGGTTATCTGATTAGAAATCCACTATCCTATTCTGCTGTTTGTGTTTATTTTCAGCTGATAAACCCCTCCGCTCTCGGGGCTCTGTAGGTTATAACGAAACTGCAGATGCCTATTATCGCAATAGTCTGTACAAATGAAAAGAGTGATGATGTTGGCAATACTCTACAAGGCATCTCTTTTGTTTGCTATCCTGCTCTACTTTCGGTTTGTTCTACACCGTTTCAATATAATAGCACATTAGAGATCGTTGTTTTGCGTTGGGGCCTCCATTTCTATTTTACTGCGTAGTGTGTGAACTCTGTTAGCTGTCTGTAAAGCTACATACGACGCTCGAGTGTGTGAACTCTGTTACCACGACTTCATGTTGAAAAAAATTTCAAAGCCTCGGATGTAGGTGACCCATAACCTGTTTTCTAATGCTGTTTCGGGCATCATTGAAGAGGAGCATGCGAGTGACCTATCCAAAACATACAACCAGAGAGAGATCATAGAGGCTGTTAAAAACCTGGGAACAGAAAAGGCCCTGATGGCTTTAATGGCAAATACTTCAAAACTTTCTGGAACATCATAGGAAATCAGGTCATACAAACAGTCCTCAATATCCTAAATGGCCAACCCCTTCCTTCATCCCTAAATGACTACTATATCACCCTTATCTCTAAGATCCGCTACTAATCTTAGTGAGTTTAGACCTATTGCCCTTTGCAATTTCACCTACAAAATAGTCACCAAAGTTCTAGCCAATAGAATTGAAATACCCGAAAACTTGATATATTGTTTAAATACTAAACTATGATATTTAAAGGCTAAAAAGTGCCTTAGAAACATCAGTGTACAATTTAAACCATGGTGAAAACAATAAGTACCATAAATACAGTTTGAGCAAAAACATGCTCTAAGCTTGGAGTGAACTTGGTTGGGACCCAAAGAACCTACCAAGACTTGGTGATACTCAATTATGATTTAATAAGGCTAAATAAGTCCTTAGGTAACCTTGGTAGACGATTAAACCAAACAAAACACAAATAAATACCTTAAAGTCAATATGGGCAAAAATGTGCTCTAAGCGTGGGATAAGTTTGTATAAGACCTAAAGGTCATACCTATACCTTAATTATATGTTAATGAACATATAAAATCAATAACTAAAGAAAACCAAGCTTGAAACCAAGTTAAAATACAAAATGTGCTTTAAGGAGTCTTAAAGCACATTTTTGAAAAATTGTCTTGTAAATGAGTTTTGAATGGCCAAATGTCCATCATTACTCTTTAATTAACATGTGTACTACTTAGTATCACATTAGGAAGTCTAAATCAATGGGAAATCAAAAATTTCGCAAATATGTGCCTTGTTTTGTGAATAGTAACTAAAATAAGCTAGTTTATAACATAAGTCAATATAAGTTGTCTTGTTGGTCAACAAAGACCATGACTTGGCCTAAAACACTAAGGGGGCCGGTTTCCATGGGTGACTCACCACACCTACACAAATAAATGAGTTAACTAAATGATAAAGCAAAAGTTACTATTTACTTTTAGCATAAATATCTCCAAAAGCAAGCTTCCTTCTCATTCTCTTCTTTCCTTCTTCATTTCCCACGGTCTCCAATCTTCTTCTCCATTCTCTTTCGGTAATGCTACAGCACATGCACCATCTTCAAGCTTTGAACCCTTATATCTCCTAGCCCCCTTTGCCAAATCAAAAACTAAGACCACCATTCTCTTAGTTTAGTCAAGCTCTACAATCTTGTCTTTTCAAATCTTCAAAAGCTCCATTTAGGTGCCATGGAGATTCACCATTGAAGGAGCTTGAGCTCATATTTTCATGCCTTGTCATTCTCCTTTGCTTCAAGGTAAGGAAAATCAAAGAAAAACTTCATTCCCTCTTGTTTTTGTATATGTCCGAAAATCCACCATTGATGGTGTCTTCTCTTGTTTTTCCATAGCTCCATTTCAATCTTCAAAGGACAAGGAGGAGTTCTATCTTGATGCTTATTCAAGCTCTCTTTTATTCCAAGGTGAAACAACTATCCTAATGTGTTAAGACAATATATATAACCTAGGGTTGGTAAATGAGTTTAAGCATGAAGCTTGAGTGCTCATTGGTTTTACTTGTGTATTGATTAGAACATTGACAAGTAACCAAGTCCTCTTGCCGATTTCCAAACAAGGAAGAACAAAGGTGTTCAAGTAAAAATCTTGAAGAAAAGAGGTAAACAAACTATCTCAATGTAGTTTAAATGCCTTAGGAAAAATGAGCTTGATTTGCTTAATAAAATACCTAAGGAGCCAATGGCAAAAGAGCTAGTGAATTGTTCTTAAGGGAATTATTAAAAGGCATATGTGATGTTGAGTGTATTTGCAGGTCAAAGGCAATATATATGTGGGAAATTCAGTGTTTAAGGTTTAAGCAATTTAAGGGCCTAAGAGCCATGTTATTTAAGGGCCTAAGTGCCAAGCAATTTAAGTTCATGCACTATATTGTGATGTAGTGTAGTTTAAGGTTTAGTTGTGTGTAAAGAGTGTTCCTTGTAAAGTTGTGTCTTTGATGTTTAAAGGATGAAAAGCCATATGTTGTGTATAAGCATGTGAATTAAAACATTGAGTGTTCTTGGGTTGTATTAAAGTGAACAACTATGTGTTTTGGTGTTAGGTGATGCAAGAGAAGCTATGGCGAAATTGGGTTAATGAACAAGGAGTTTTAGGTATTCAAAATGATGTTTGGTGACCTAGGTTGAACTAGGAATGATTAGGGTTTAAGTTGTGAAAGAAGATGGAATAAGGTCTTCTTAGGTGTTAAAATGTCTTGGGTGTTATCTTGGAGGATTTAGAATGCAAATGAGAGTTAAGGATGTTTCAAGCCATGGTGAGATTGTGTTAAGGATTTATACAAGTTTTGGTACCAAGGAGGAAGTAAGGTGTTGTAAGGAAGATGTGTGAAAATTGTGGAGAAAATTCTTGGAAGGACATAAAGTATTTTGGTGGGCTAAATAATGTGTGGGAACATGCTATAAACCTAAGGGGGAAATATTATAAGTGTTGAGCATTTTGGCAAGAAATGGGTAAGTGTTTAAGGGAGTAGAAAATAAGGTTCTTGGCACGTCCGAACTTCCGTCCGAACATGGACGTTCGGACATGCCCTGTTGCGCGTAAGTTTCCTGAGCTTCGACCAGTGTCCGAACTACCGTCCGAATTTGGACGTTCGGACACACCTATCTCTATTTTCTGGTTTGGCCTCGAACAGTGTCCGAACTTGGGAAGCTCAGACGCATGTTCAGAAAGTCGTCAATTTACACCCTTTTGAGTCTCGAACAGTGTCCGAACTTGGGAAGTCCGGACACAAGTTCGGACAAGGCGCTGTTTTGACCAAAAACTTTGTTTAAGGTTAGAAAATGATATCTAATGATGGGGATTGATAAGTAATGATGTTATGAGATTGTTAAGGACGTGTTAAGTGAGTTATAATGACAATTTAGTGGGTGAAAAGTTGTATTAAAATATAGGGAAAATTCACAAGATACCACTGTTTAAGTTTCTAATTCACAAAATACCACTGTTTTTTTCGTAATTCAGCTTTAAACATGCTTAAACGTTGTCCGAAATTGATGAAACTTTACATGAACGATGTTAAAGTGTTATATTTTGGTCCAATATCAAATTTGAAGTTTTTTAAGCTCATATGTGACATGTGGGACCCAATGAACAAGTCACATGTTCATTGGGTCCCACATGTCACATATGAGCTTAAAAAACTTCAAATTTGATATTGGACCAAAATATAACACTTTAGCATTGTCCATGTAAAGTTTCATCAATTTTAGACAACGTTTAAGCATGTTTAAAGCTGAATTACGAAAAAAACAGTGGTATTTTGTGAATTAGAAACTTAAACAGTGGTATCTTGTGAATTTTCCCTAAAATATAAAAGTAAAACAAGTTAAAATGTGAAGTTATATAACTAGTTAACGGGAGTAAGTCATGAACTTTAAACTTTAAACAATCAAGTTACCCCGATGTTAACGAAAGTAAATGTAATGTTACCAGTTGTTCAAAGATGTTACGAGGAACATGTGATGGCTCGTTAGAGTGAAACCCCGGTGACAGGTATGGTTTTCTTGCAACCTGTGTCCTACCGGATTACACCGGCTTGTATGCCAATGTGTTTTTCTGTATGTTTGCCACATTATAAGATAAATCATGAAACGAGTTTACAGTCGTTATTGTTGTCGTGTGTTGCGTACCGATATCGGTAACCTCGAATGCGTATGGAAGGCTAGTTAACCATTATTAGGTGAACGTAAGAGAACGGTATCCAGTAACAACGTTTCCAACCTAAGGAACGTTCTAACCACGGCTATGCGTGAGTTAGTTGCGTGATGTTGTGTGTGATGTTGCTGTATATGTGTGACCCTCCTTTGTGTGATTAACTCAGTTGTAATACTGTACTGTGTGCTGATGTGATAGGTTCCACAGCGGAGTCTTTATCTATGAATATTTATATATTATGGGGGGTGAGGAATCCGGTAGTTCCGGTCGCGCGTTGTTTGGGAGTTGTTGTATACAGTTTCTTCAGCTTCCTCTCTGTTGGTTGTCTTCCTTCATTGGTCTTCGATCACCCATGAGTTTAACCAAGGCTCTTGACTCACGTCTGTTGGGGATTATGTATGTTGTGTTCAGGTCACTAAATCCGATCCATCTTTATGTTAAGTTATCCGTTCGTCTAACAGGACGGTAGCGAGTTATGTAAACGAGCTTAGCATGAGTTTGAAAGCATCCTCTAGGCTCTCCCAGTGAACTAACTATGTTTGGGGCGGTTCCTAAAGAGATCTGTGCCCGTTATGTTGTGTGTTGTTGATGTACTGCAATGTTATTTGCGATGTGATGTTATGTGTTGTTTTAATGTGAAATATGTAGATCATGGATATGAATCCCAATTTATAAAAGAGACGTTTATGGAAACCCGACTAGTGGGTAAGTGCCGTCTATTATGGAAATAGCTCCATTAAGGGAGAAACACTCTAGGGTCAAAGAACACAAAGAGTGATTTATTAAGTGTAGATGTGTTGTCTGTATTTGTTGTGACCACTGTTGTGGATTGTAATGTGTTTTGTGTTATTGGTGTACATGCATGATTAAATGTAATCAACCGCATGCTAAGACGACAAATAGTTGTGCGTGGCCCGGTAGCATGCGGGCTGCGGGATTACCATACCAGCAAAGGTGCTGAGCCCCTGGGGGGCCACCCTTTCTCTTCTTTTTCCTATTTCAGGTACAAGGAGCTGGAAGCCGTTCGAGAGTAGGACGGGGTAGTCGTTTGTACATGGGTAGTCATTTAAGTAGTATATGTACAGTAGGTGTAGTAAGACCGAAATTGTTATTGGTATTAGTTTGTAAATACTCAGTACAGTTGGAAGGTATGTGTATGTTTTGTTGTTAATGGAAAGGGATAGTAATGTGTAGTCGCTCGGGAATCTAGTCCATCAGACCGATACAATGTATATGTAATAGCCTTGTTAGCCACGTGGGTGGTTAACGGCGTGTAACACCAACGAGTTAAGTAATGTGATGAAGTATGTTTTCCGCTGCAGTTTGTTGTTAAGTGTGTTGTTGCTGGATGGGGTGTTACAAAAAGTGGTATCAGAGCGAAGTATCGCTCTGATGACTGAATTATCGAGCTTAGGAAGTACCGAGTAAGGATTTTAGTACCTTGGGTTAAGGGTTGAGTGATAGCGTGAGAGATACACTAGTTAGGAACTACCAGTGAATACTGAAAACCTACTATATCCTTTCCGCCCTCCATAATCCCTGTTTATAACTTGGGAAACAACGCCAGAGAGATGAAAGTCCTCTCATACTTGGGAATACCCGATCTGGCTGTTATTAAGTACTTCTGTGAGAACGGAGAACCAGTCATATGGTAGATCCCGAAGAGTGGGAATCCCAGAGACGGTGTCCACCTGAACAATGTTAACCGCATTAAATAGCGAAGAATGAAGAATTTTGGGTATAAGAGAATAGAATTTCCGGCAACCTGGGTCGACATGCCGAGCAGTCGAGAACAACCAGCTTGCAACGCACCGACCGTGCAACAGGCAAGAAGTGGAGTAATGAAACCCGAGACGAGTGTCTACGGAACCACAGTTGTTAAATAATACACCAATGGTATACCAACCGACAAAGGAACTACAACGTAGTGCCCAAACAAGAGACAAGTCTCAGTAACCACGACAAATGCGTGGAACGGGCTACGAAGGAGATACAATACTAAGTGAGAAGGGGTCTCCCAGAATGGGAAACACCCTAGTTAGTAGTTATCATGTGAAGACAGTGAGAAGTACCCAGAAGATTTATTGTTAAGACTGTAAGACCTAAGTAAGGGCCAACGAGGCCACTGATGACAGTGCGGGTAAAAACGATACCACAACCAGTATGGGTTGAACCGGAAGCCAGTTAGCATGGCGCACTTGCCATGGTAAGTGCTGCTATAACAGGGCAGTTCGGGAAAATTTTAACAACTACAAAGTACCATGAAGTTAAGTGAGATCATCATAACCGTGGGAGGGCTTGATAGCCTAACCTCTGTAATTGGAAATACACCAGTCAGCAGGAAGCTAGACTTGGTTAAGGCAAGGAAACATTGTGAAACCACAGGAATTTTTCTTTCAAACTTAGAACCATTTCCAAACACTTTTTCAAAACCAAAGTTTTCCTTCAAACCTATACTCATTTTTAACCTTCTTTTAAACCAAACCAATAAACCCAAGGGTAGTGGATAAGGATACAACAGTGGATAAACCTTCCCTTGATTAAGTTCGGGAAGCAGGGAATGCATATTATCACAGGACGATATAAGGGAGTTGACAACAGAATACTTCACCTAGGCGTGTGATGGACACTACGAGTGTACCAACTGAAATGTGGGACGACCGCACTCTGATAGGAGCATGTGGGCCTGGCAGACCTACTTATGGGTTAGTCGGGTAAGTAGCAATGTATCAGCATGGTACCCCACACATGTATACAAGTAGAGTCCGGATCACGGGAGGTAGTCGACTCCGTACTACGGTCAGCAGTATAAGTCAATCAAGAGCTAAGGATTACCAAGAATGGTTAAAGTAAAGGAACTCAGTTAAGTTAACGAAACTAAAGGAATTAGTGAATTCATTTCAAGGAAATGTTTAAGAGTCAGGAGGTGCGAAGTGCACTAACTGTTATGTAAAGACATCGTATATGTCTTAAGAATCTCGAGGGATAAACATGATAGCTGGAACGGCGACCCAGCCTATACATGACGAGACAGATGCCTAATATGGACATATTAATGTGCAACGAACGGGATGAAATTCCCAGAATGAGTACCTACACTACTAGGAGATGTCGATCTTCACAGAAGAAGATAGTAAGCCAGTTAAGAACGCAAAACGGCGTAGTGAACTAACTGAATATACCAATAAGTGCGAACCAGATGTAATGGCATAACTTAGCAACACCCATGAGCAATCCTTCAAGGGTGTTCGCATCAACGATAGTTGAACGAGATAACGTGACAGAAACACAAGGGTTGAAACTAACACCCAGTTTAGACATAAGTTGTCAGGAGACGGACTAACAATCCTAAGGGGCATCCCATGAAAGGAAACGTGATGCAACGACCTTGTCATGGAGCCCAATATGACGTCCAAACCATGTAATGTTGTACAGAGAAGTACATGTGTGTGGACTGCCTACAATGAGCGTAGCTCAAGGCAATAAGGCTTATAAGCCACACACAAGATATGTAATATAAATTTAATCGATTATAAAAGTTCATGTTATATAAGTAAGTAAAGCGGATAACGAACCACTGCTAAAGAGTGAATATTGTGAAACCGCTGATGCGGTAGTTATGTGAACCAAGTTCAAGAATATGTTAAGGATGGACGATATTATTATTGCGAGAGAGTAGTTAGTTTAAAGTGAAGCACCGAGCTAAATAACGCCGTCTTGTGACTCGAGTGATCAACGCTCAAGGAGCATTCAGTAGTCATCCAAATGAAGGACGAACCAAAATACGAGTGATGTAAGTATATGTGTGGAAGCTAATATGACAGTGAATACCATATAAGTTGATGTTATACAAGGAGTAAGAGCACGGTGCGCAGCAAGCGACCGTTGTATAAGTGTTGTTAAATAATGATATGGCAGATAAGACCAGTTATGAATTAAATTCAGTGGTGATGCAAGGTAAGTGATGATAAACAAACTGGGCAATAAGCCAGTGGTTAGTACTATGTGATAAGGAACTCAGTGTGGATTCCGTTGCTAATAAGAGATTTACTGTCAAGAGTTTACGCCTCTGCACTCTGTATGACTGAGTGTTTTGGTATTGCATTTGAACATTAATGATCGAGTGCGATGGATAGGATTCTGGAAATGTTAATTGTGGTGGAAACAGAAAGCGGCTTATAACGCCATAGTGACTGATGCATAGGAAATGCAAAGACGTACCAATGAAAGAGTACTTGTACAGGACCAAATGTGGAGGCATGATTAAGAACAAGTGACTACAGTAGCACTAAATACCAAATATTGGTATGGAATATACCTCAAGTGTGGGAAATAACAGAAAGAGCACTACACATTAGGTGGTAGCTCAATCTCAACCGACAGTAAGTCGGAAGGAAACAAGTCAATCATTGTGAAATACATAACAGTATACACAGTAAATTATTATGGAAGTGGATAGAAAGTTTATAACTCACCGAATTCGTGCACGGTCAGAAATACCACACATCGGTTGAGAAACCGTTATTAACAAGATAAAGGTGATAATTTGGGATGTACAATACAGTAAGAATAACGAATGGGGCAAACTAAGCCCTACAGTTATTAGAGTTTCGCAGCAGAAACTAGTGAGCCAGTGATTCAAGTGTTGAATGTGCATGGTGAACATGAGTGAATGACTAATTATTAATGCCTAGAAGCCTCACAGGCCAGAACCGAAACCGGTTATGAGTTAAATAAACTCTAATGAGAATTCTTGGTTTAGGGACTAAACCGCCAATATGGTTAAGATCCTCTAACCAGAACACATTGTATAACAGACCACGTGGAAGTTAAAGTACTTCACGACGGCAGAACGTTTTAAACCAATGATTAAGTGATTGATTACGTGGGCGTAATCCCTTTTAAGGGGGGTAGAGTGCAAAACCACTTAATGTGTATTACCGTACAAGTGTACGTGACCTAGGGTGTGCATAACACAAATAATTTGTATTGATGATTGGTGTGTATGTTACGTAAACATACGCATTCATTCATGGTTTAATTATGGTAATTGCGCACAGAAGATGCGAATACCATTGTGATAAGTGTGTTTATTTGTTAACAGTTGTGTGTGATAGTACAAGTGTGGGGAGTAGAGAAACTCTCGGGGAACAAAAACCCCGACAGTGTATAAATGTGGAACTGTGTGTTGTATTTTGATAAAATATATGTGTATGTATACAATATAGTGATTCATGAAAAGGGTATGAAACCGACATAGAACCTAGTGAGAATAAGATTCCCTAGGTAACAGGATTAAAGTGAATGAAGATAATTGATAGACAGAGTTCTATCCTTTGGAGATGTAATGATTATGACTAGAAAGACTAAAAGATAGAAAATTGGAAATGAGTGTATTACTTGATGCTTGAAAATGAAGTGGGAAGTGGAACTTGATTTGCATGCGATCAAGGGAAGCCGAACACAAATTGGGGTGGAAGGATAGTTCGACACTGATGCTGATCACATCAGGGTTGGATGATTCTTGAAGCTCCCTATAAGTGGTCACAAATAACCACGCTAGGAAAAGAAGTAAAGAGCATAAGTTGGACTTGGAGTTGTATGTGTTTTCAAAAAGGATTTTGAATTGGTATTTATAAAACGTCAATAGATACCTTACATATGGAAGTACTTTTACTTAACCTTAGCAAAGAATATTTTTGTAGTACTTGCCCGGTGACATGGGAAGCATATGTGTTAAAGATTAAGTGATTGTTTTGATCTCCCAAAGGAACGGGGACGGAAGGTGTCCATCGCGACCGGGTTCTGCGGGATCACTGTGTATATAAAAGATCTCTTTGATTGTTATACATGCTATGACATGTTGTGTGGTATGTGTAAATACTATTTTGACCTTGAGTCCTAATGTGGTTGAGTTCCGAAAGTTGTTATGTTACCTAGACCTATGTGTCTAAATGTTGTTGTGTTACCTAGACCTATGTGTCTAAATGTTGTTATGTTACCCAGACCAGAGAGTCTAAGGGTTGTTATGTGAGTACAATGTTGTTAAGATACCCGGACCGTTGAGTCCGAGGCTATCATGTAAGTATGTTATGTTATGATATGTATGGATGTGAATATGTTGCCCGGACCGTCAAGTCCGAGGTTGTGATGTAAAGTATGTTTGGTTACGAAAGTTTTATTTTGCAAGTAATCCCTGTGTTCTAATCCAATGATGTGTGAGAAGTGTGAACTTCGAGGACGAAGTTCTTTTAAGGGGGGTAGATTGAAATACCCCAAACCTTGATATATTGTTTAAATACTAAACTATGATATTTAAAGGCTAAAAAGTGCCTTAGAAACATCAGTGTACAATTTAAACCATGGTGAAAACAATAAGTACCATAAATACAGTTTGAGCAAAAACATGCTCTAAGCTTGGAGTGAACTTGGTTGGGACCCAAAGAACTTACCAAGACTTGGTGATATTCAATTATGATTTAATAAGGCTAAATAAGTTTTTAGGTAACCTTGGTAGATGATTAAACCAAACAAAACACAAATAAATACCTTAAAGTCAATATGTGCAAAAATGTGCTCTAAGCGTGGGATAAGTTTGTATAAGACCTAAAGGTCATACCTATACCTTAATTATATGTTAATTAACATATAAAATCAATTACTAAAGAAAACCAAGCTTGAAACCAAGTTAAAATACAAAATGTGCTTTAAGGAGTCTTAAAGCACATTTTTGAAAAATTGTCTTGTAAAGGAGTTTTGAAAGGCTAAATGTCCATCATTACTCTTTAATTAACATGTGTACTACTTAGTATCACATTAGGAAGTCTAAATCAATGGGAAATCAAAAATTTCACAAATATGTGCCTTGTTTTGTGAATAGTAACTAAAATAAGCTAGTTTATAACATAAGTCAATATAAGTTGTCTTGTTGGTCAACAAAGACCATGAATTGGCCTAAAACACTAAGGGGGCCGGTTTCCATGGGTGACTCACCACTCCTACACAAATAAATGAGTTAACTAAATGATAAAGCAAAAGTTACTATTTACTTTTAGCATAAATATCTCCAAAAGCAAGCTTCCTTCTCATTCTCTTCTTTCCTTCTTCATTTCCCACTGTCTCCAATCTTCTTCTCCCTTCTCTTTCGGTAATGCTTCAGCACATGCACCATCTTCAAGCTTTGAACCCTTATATCCCCTAGCTCCTTTTGCCAAATCAAAAACTAAGACCACCATTCTCTTAGTTTAGTCAAGCTCTACAATCTTGTCTTTTCAAATCTTCAAAAGCTCCATTTAGGTGCCATGGAGATTCACCATTGAAGGAGCTTGAGCTCATATTTTCATGCCTTGTCATTCTCCTTTGCTTCAAGGTAAGGAAAATCAAAGAAAAACTCCATTCCCTCTTGTTTTTGTATATGTCCAAAAATCCACCATTGATGGTCTCTTCTCTTGTTTTTCCATAGCTCCATTTCAATCTTCAAAGGACAAGTGATAAGTGTGAAATTTATATAGTTTTATAGGTGCTTGATCATTATTTTATATAACTTTTTACGCACCTTCTCACACTTATCCTATGCTTTTTGTAACTCTGACTTTGGGTAGGAACTAATTCCAATTTATATGGTAAAACCAGGAAATGATGACAGAAATGCATAGTTCTCCTCACAAGCTCTCCAACGCAACAAACGGCGTAAAACGGACTTAGAACGAAGATTTTTAGAGCCGAAATATGTTTGTCCGAGCTTGTTAATACCTTTGAAGCCCGGATCAACACTCAAAATATACTCTTCGGGTGAAAACGCACATGGTCCGGGACTTCACCCCATGGACCAAGTCCCGGACCATCACAAATGTAATTCTGTACGCAACCGCCTACAAGGGAGGCGGACTCCACACCTGCGACCGCCTACAAGGGAGGCGGACTCCACACCTGCGACCGCCCACAAGGGGGGCGGACTCCACAAACTACCGCCTGTTATGGCGAGTTCAAGGACGCGGTCAGCACAGAGACTTCCGCCTGATAAGTGGCGGACAAGAGAGGGAGAACCGCCTGGCGGACGTGCATACATGCGCACGCCAGAACAGAATTTCCAACAGTTTTCTTCTCCGTTCGCGTGCGCCGCTTCGAACTGCTACTTCATTAATTGCTAACGTCGCCCACCTTAAATTCTGCACGCGTGACTCTGCAATCAATTACTCTGCCCCCGATGAAATCTCTGACAGCAATCTTCACCGATCTGTAACCAACTCCACCCCTTTGACTACTGCGCCACTCATCTCCTTGTCTGCATCCTGTTCACGTATCTATAAATGGAGCTGCAAAATCACTCTGCAAAACTTGTCCATTAATCGTCCATCACCCAGTCATTCACCCACGATCCAATTTGCTCCACTCCATTCACAAACCCATCACAAAATCACCTGACACCATACTACTCCATCGCCCCCACCTTCACCTTTTCCATTTCACAAACAATTCACTTACGTACACATCCATTTACAATTCACAAATCATTCGACCACCACCACAAAACCCACGCTCGACCATTCTCCATATATTATCATCCGCCTCAATTCTATTCCGTCTGTCAGATTAACGGAGCAGGAGTCAGCAACAGATGATTTCTTTTACTCTTATCTCTGCTCATTTATTTAACATGTCCGGTTAGATTATCTATACGCTGGGAGATGTTATTATTAGTTTGTTTTAATTGTGCACTTTATTTTACCGGTTTAGTTAATTATAATTTGATACAATTAATGTATTCTCTCGCATTTTAATAAATTACATGAGTTTATAAATTGCTTTTACGAAATCTATTTTGATCAGATCCGTGATAAATAGATAGGTCATATTAATTGTTATGTTCTGTGGAAGAATTTATTCTGATTGAATAAATATAGTATTTCAGATGCAAAATTATATTCCTCTTAACTAGCCGTTTACATGTGTTTTCCTGTGTTTAGATCAAACCTTTGTATGTTCTGGTAAACGAGGTCATTAGAATTTAGGATTTAAATCTAAAGACTATAAAAGGAATTTTGCCAAATTATTCTTAATTAAACCGGTAGAATAGCATAATTAATCAAACAAGTAAACCTGAACCCAGAGTCCGTTCTTCCATATTCACAACCACTTTTAATATTCTGTTATTTTAATTATTAGCTGTTATTTAAATTCTTGTTGACTTTATAATTCACAGTTTAGAACAAAACAAAATTTCCCCCTCAATTTATAACCTTTGCTAAGTCTAGATAATTGTCACATAGTCCCGGTTCGATACCTGGTTCCCATAAACTCTACTACAATAACCAGGATTTTTTGCAACCTGACGGTTTTCTCTTTTATTATTCTCTAAGATTATTTCTTGGTATTTAATAGGTCAAATCTATCGTTTGCAAATTGGCGCCGTTGCCGGGGGACTAGACTCCTGTCTAGTCCTTAGCTTGGGTTATTATTAAATAAAAAAAAAATTATTATTATTATTACTATTATTATTGTCTATCTATTTTTATTTTATTTCTCTACTTTTAACTTTTTGTGGAATCTATTTTCTTTTTTTGGCAGACTGTTGATGGTGTACACTCGTTCTGGTCAGACACTCATCTCGATTGGGACAGAATCCTTGACCCGGAAATCGAACGTACTTAGCTAGCCAGACGCCAACAGAGGTTCCAAAGGAAATACAAATGGCAACTCCTACAACGGTAGCCAAGCAATGAAGCAATTTAGCAGACCAGCGGCCATTCCAAGAAGAAGCCCCAGTAGCTCTTCCTACGCTACCACCTGAATTAATGAAGGAATGGAAGGATCTGAAGCCTTCACATCAGAACAAGGTCATACGAGAGATGCCCTCAGGCACATTTGACGGTTCCACCCCAACGACGCCCTAGATCATGTCAACCGATTTCTAATAAATATTGATCAAATTGGGTGCTCAGATAGTCTCCTGGAGTATGCTAGAATGAGTTTATTCCTAGCAGCTCACCGGTGAAGCAATGAAATGGTTCTACTGTCTTCCTCTGGTATTATCACTTAGTTGGGAGGAGATGACAACCAGGTTCTATGAAAAATATTATCCTATTCTCTAGAACAGGAATTGTTGCTGCTTACTTGCTTTTAAACAGGGAGGTACTGAGACTATCTGTGGAAGCATGGGATCGTTTTAAAGAGATGCTCCGACAGTGTCCTCATCACGGACAAGACCTCACTTGTATGCTATGACGTTCTTTAATGGTTTGCAGCATATACATCAAGCCGAAGTTAGATCAGCTTTGGGAGGAAACATCCTCAACCGATCCGGCAACGATTTCATGGCGGCCATGGAGACGTACATAGAAGAAGTTCGTCAGTGGGGCACCGAGGGTGGCAGAACTATGACTATGGGTGCCAAAGGAGCAAGAAATATAGATCCTTGGATGGAGCAGATGGCAGAGTCACAAGCTCAACAATCCACACTGGTAAGCTCACTAGTAAAAGATTTGATGATTTTCTAATTAACGGTCAGCCTTCTCAGCAGGTAAAGAGGATAGCTTCTTCATCCTCATCTGAGCCTCTGTGCTCTCATTGTGGTGGTGACCACTCGTTTGAAGTATGCCCTTATCTGGAGGAGATACGGATCGCTGAAGAAGCCAACTTTGTAGGACAAGGGAATTACCAACAGCCCTGGAACCGAAATCAACATCCAAATCTCAGGTATGGTAATCCCAACAATGCTTTAAATTCTAATCTTTTACAAAGTAATGCGCAGGGTCCCCCAGGCTTCTCTAGGCAACCATACAATCAAGCTCGTCCTCAGATGCAGATGGGACAGGGCCAGAACTCTTACCAGCCACCTATTAAATCTGCATCTGATGAAAAGATGGAAAAGCTCCAAGATATAATTACTTCCATGGCTACCAACCAGAAGGAACAACAAACTCTCAACCAATCCTTGATGAATAGCCAGAGAAATCTGGAGCAGCAGATGAACCAGCTACTTAACAACCAGCATCAAAGGCAGCCAGGCTCATTTCCATCACAATCTCAGCAGAATCCAAGAGAGACGGCCAAGGCCTTGAGGATTTGCAATTGTGGTGTATCTTCAGAGATCCAACCTGAGGATGAGCTCAGCGCAGCCGTGATGTTAAGAAGTGGCAAGCAGCTGGGAGATAATCAACAACAAGTGACTGCACAACAAACTGATGAAAAGATCACCCATTCTAATGAATCACCAGAGCCTTCGGTCCCACCAGTGGTAGTTTCTGAGGAGATACAGGCTCCAATCAATTCTCCTTCTCCATCTTCTATTCAAATTGATGTACCTTCTTCTACTCCTAAGCGAATAGAGCTTCCATTTCCAAATAGGATGAAAAAGAAGTGTTTAGATGAGCAGTTCAATAAATTCTTAAGCATATTTAAGAAACTGACTATTGATATTCCTTTAATTGATGCTCTTCAGGAGATGCCTAACTATGCAAAATTTTTGAAGGATCTCGTGACAAAGAAGAAGAAAAAGCAGGACAAGGAGACTGTCCACCTTACAGAAGAGTGCTCTACGGCGTTACTTCGAGCACTTCCCCCGAAACAGAAGGATCCAGGCACTCCTATTGTTCCCTGCTTTATCGGAGATATAGATTGTGGAAGTGGCCTGTGTGACCTGGGTGCAAGCATCAACATCATGCCATATGCAACCTTCTTGAAGGTAAAAGGAGGAGAGCTTCACCCAGTCCCTTTTAAACTCCAGCTAGCCGACAGATCCGAGATAAAACCGATGGGAATTGTGCGAGATCTTGTAGTGGGAGTTGACCGCTTCATCTTTCCTGCGGATTTTGTTGTTTTAAACATAGATGATGATGTGGAGGTCCCACTCATTTTGGGTCGTCCTTTTCTAAGTACTGCCAAGGCGGTCATTGACGTGCATGATGGCAGAATCACCTTGAGGTACGGAGATGAGAAGATAGAGTTTGATATGAAAAAGATGATGAAGTTAAGTTCTACTTCAGCTCATTCAGTTATGTCGGTAAGTATGCAAGATGAGGATGGCGAGGTATGTGAACTTTCTACTGATGATGAGATTTATTCTATACTTTCTTCTACTTTTTCAGATTTTGAACCTTTAGAACATCTTATATCTTCTGTTGAGGATAAAACTCTTAATATGGATGTTAATACAGCTCTAGCACATGTAGAGAGAGGAAAACCAGGTTTTCAAGCCTATCGCCCTCCTTTGGAGAGACTTGATAAAGAAATCCAAAGACCTGTTCCTTCTATAGAGCAACCTCCAGTACTTGAGCTTAAGGAGCTCCCCTCTAATCTCAAGTACTGCTTTTTAGCTAATGATAATTACTTGCCTGTCATTGTTTCATCTTCTTTGACTTCTGGGCAAGAAAGCAGGTTACTTGAAGTCTGAAGACATAAGAGAGCCATCGGATGGACTCTAGCTGATATCAAAGGCATCAACCCGGCCTTCTGTACACATCGTATCTATATGGAGGAAGACTACAAACCTGTCAGACAACCCCAGCGTCGGCTCAACCCTAACATGAAGGAAGTTGTCAAGACAGAGGTGTTGAAGCTTCTGGACGCTGGGATCATTTACCCTATATCGGACAGCACATGGGTAAGTCCTGTACAGGTAGTCCTAAGAAAGGAGGTTTTGAAGCTGTTATAAACGACAAAGGTGAGTCCATTCCCCAACGAAAGATCACTGGATGGCGTATGTGTATAGATTATAGGCGTTTGAATTCAGCCACCAGGAAAGATCATTTCCCACTCCCCTTTATTGATCAAATGCTAGAGAGATTGGCTGGGCAGGAATATTACTGTTTTTTAGATGGTTTTTCAGGGTACTTTCAAATTCCTATTGCACCTGAGGACCAGGACAAGACTACCTTTACTTGTCCATTTGGTACCTTTGCATACAAAAGAATGCCCTTTGGTTTATGCAATGCCCCTGCCACTTTCCAGCTGCATGCAGGCCATCTTTGCAGACTTCATTGAGCAGAGTATAGAGGTATTTATGGACGATTTTTCTGTCTATGGCTCTGATTTTGATGTTTGTCTAGCACAGCTTGATCTTATCCTTGGACGGTGCGAAGAGACCAACCTAGTTCTCAACTGGGAGAAATGCCATTTTATGGTAAAGGATGGGATAGTGCTCGGCCACAAGGTGTCTGCTAAAGGGATTGAGGTTGACAAAGCAAAAGTCGAAGTGATAGAGAAGCTACCAGCTCCCACTTGTGTAAAGGAAGTAAGATCGTTTCTTGGGCATGCTGGTTTCTATCGAAGGTTTATTCAAGACTTCTCTAAAATTGCTAAACCTTTGACTGATTGCTAATGAAAGATGTTTCATTTATTTTCTGAAGATTGTATTTCTGCTTTTAATTTAATTAAGCAAAAATTGGTAGCTGCCCCTATCGTTGTTTCTCCTGACTGGTCATCGCCATTTGAAATAATGTGTGATGCTAGTGACTTTGCAGTAGGTGCAGCCCTGTGCCAAAAGAAAGATAAGGTGTTAAGAGTTATTGCTTATGCCAGCAAAACTCTAGATGATGCCCAGAGAAACTACACAACAACTGAGAAAGAGCTCCTAGCAGTGGTCTTCTCCTTAGATAGATTTCGATCATATTTATGGGGAAGTAAAGTGATTATCCACACTGACCACTCTGCTCTTAAATATTTGTTTGCCAAGAAAGAGGCCAAGCCTCGCTTGCTACGTTGGATTCTTTTACAGGAATTCGATATAGAAGTGAGGGACAAGAGTGGTAAACTGAATGTTGTTGCTGACCATCTCTCTAGGATGGTAACTCCTGACGACGGTATTCCTATTAATGAATTTTTCCGATGAAGCCGTCTTCAGTTTGAAAAAGGTGCAAGAGCCATGGTATGCTGATATGGCTAATTTTCTTGTTTCTGGAGTTGTTCCTCATGATTTATCATATGCTCAGAAAAAGAAATTCCTTTCTGACTCACGCCATTATATCTGGGAAGACCCTCACTTGTTTCGAGTGTGTGCAGATAGCTTAATTCGCAGGTGTCTCCCTGATGATGAGGTACCTAGTGTTTGGAGTTTTGTCACTCCAGAGAAGCTGGAGGCCATCATGGATCCCATCGGACGGCAGCCAAGGTTTTGGAGTCCGGATTCTATTGGCCCACACTCCATAAAGACTGCCAAACCTTTGTGGCTAGTTGTGATAGCTGTCAGCGCATGGGCAATACTTCAAGGCGACATGAGATGCCTCAGCAAAGCATTTTGGAAGTCGAACTTTTTGACTGTTGGGGTATCGATTTTATGGGGCCATTTCCTTCTTCACAAGGTTATCAATACATTCTGGTAGCAGTGGACTATGTGTCCAAGTGGGTTGAAGCCATACCATGCCAGAATGCTGATTCAAAGACCGTGATCAAGTTTATCAAAAAGCACATCTTCACTCGCTTCGGAGTCCCACGAGCAATTATCAGTGATGGGGGATCACATTTTTGCAACCGTTCATTCGATGCCTTGTTGGCTAAGTACGGAGTACGTCATAAGGTTGCACTACCATATCACCCACAAACAAATGGACAAGCTGAAGTATCCAATCGTGAGTTGAAGTGGATTCTCCAGAAGACAGTAAACTCTTCAAGAAAGGACTGGTCTCTACGGTTAGATGACGCTCTCTGGGCCTACAGGACAGCATTCAAGACACCCATCGGGATGTCTCCTTTTAGGCTGGTATATGGGAAATCTTGCCATCTACCTGTTGAGTTGGAGCATAAGGCGTACTGGGCACTTAAGGCCCTGAACTTTGACATACTTGCTGCTGGTGAGAAACGCAAATTTCAGCTTTCAGAGCTTGAAGAACTAAGAGATAAAGCTTACAACAGTGCTCGAATCTACAAGGAGCGCACCAAGAAACTCCACGATCAAATGATCAAGAAACGTGACTTCAAAGTTGGAGATTGGGTGCTCCTCTACAATTCTAGATTGAAGATCTTTCCAGGAAAGCTTAAATCTCATTGGGCAGGACCATTTAAGGTGGTAGGGGTTACTTCATTTGGAGCCTACGAACTGGAAAACAAGAAGGGTGAAACCTTCAAAGTTAATGGGGCCCGACTGAAAAGGTATACTTGTCCTGCTGATGTTTCTACTAACTTGCTTGGAGTTTCTTTTGTCCAGGTACAGCAGGATCTTCTTCCCCTGTTTCGGAGTCGGCGCCACCTAAAAAGACGTCTCTACCATGGCGATTGAAGCATAAGTTCCGAAAGCTGCGCAACTTAGTTCTAGGAAGTTGTGGGACCCCTTCCCACTCCTCTTCCTCTTTTCTAATCGGACTTATGAGTCTAGCTTGAGACTATAAAACAGAGCAGCTTGGTGGGAGGCAACCCACCACTTATTTTCAATTACAGGAAGAATTCTCTATCCTTTTTTTACACTTACATTTACTTTACAGTTTTCTGTGTGCTTCAATAATTTATCTAATATTATAAAAAAAAAAATGTTATTAGTCTATTTTCTTATTTTCTTCATTAAGGAGTGGCAGCACATGAGGCAGTAATAACTTGAGTTCTTCTGGCTGTTTAGAAAATTCTTTCCAGGCACATCTTGCGCAATTCTACAGCTGAACTCAAGTGTGGGGTGGACCGTGCAACACACCGTGAACGGACTCTGGGGAGTATTCTAAATCCTTTTCACTCTTTACTGTTACACATACTCCCCTCTGAACACTATATGTCTTACTTTTGTTTCCCGTTGGATTGCTTGCACAATGTTAATTCTTCCAGCAATGAGGACATTGCTTCACTCTAAGTGTGGGGTGGGGTAACCTCCTTCGTAGCTTATTTTGTTATCTTTGAGCTCTTTTCTCTTGCATTTGTTTGACTCCTGCTGTGTTGCTCAACTTGGAAGGAAGCCATAGAGGAGGAATAATTGGTTAGCTGATAATGGGGTGCAAAATTTTTAAATTTTTCTGGTTTTAATTGATTAAAAATGAAGTCTATGTTCTATTGATACTAAAATGATTGAGAATACTCACCATCTGAACCCTGTTTTTAGCCTTGAGCCTTGGAATGTCTGGATTGAAATGGTTGGAAAAAGAACAAGGCAAGGTACTCCGCTGATCCTAAGCATGCTTAATTTTAATTCTGATCCAAAGTCAGGCCTCGTCCACTTGGTTATTAAGTCCTTTGGGGTGCCTCATCACCTAGCTACCTAAGGTCCTTGTGATCTGGGATAGTTGACCCAAAGCCGTTACATGGGTGGAGAGAAAAGTCTGTGGTGAAAGAACTTAAAAGCGCTTAAATTGAAAAATGTGCAATCATTGTGCTAAATGAAAATATCTTCTCTATGGATCAAGAGTATGTGGCATTGAAAGGTATGATGGAATAAGATCTTACTTCATGCCCCTTGTCGTTCTAACGGTTTGAGAATGTAAAGGTGGATTGGCTCATTGCTAAACGAGGTTCTTATGGTTTTGTTTCTCTATTATTAGCTTTGAATGACTTCTTGTTTTATGAAAAGAAAAAATGCCCCTGTATTTAAAACTAATAATCTTTCTTTGTGTCCTTCCTTTTGAGTTGAGTTTCATTCGCTTGACTTGAACTCGTGTTTGAGAGTTTTGCTTGAGGACAAGCAAAGAGCTAAGTGTGGGGTGATTTGATAAGTGTGAAATTTATATAGTTTTATAGGTGCTTGATCATTATTTATAACTTTTTACGCACCTTCTCACACTTATCTATGCTTTTTGTAACTCTTACTTTGGGTAGGAACTAATTCCAATTTATATGATAAAATCAGGAAATGATGACAGAAATGCATAGTTCTCCTCACAAGCTTCCAACGCAACAAACGGCGAGTAAAACGGACTTAGAACGAAGATTTTAGAGCCGAATATGTTATGTCCGAGCTTGTTAATACCTTTGAAGCCCGGATCAACACTCAAAATATACTCTTCGGGTGAAAACAGCACATGGTCCGGGACTTCACCCATGGACCAAGTCCCGGACCATCAACAAATTGTAATTCTGTACGCAACCGCCTACAAGGGAGGCGGACTCCACACCTGCGGACCGCCTACAAGGGAGGCGGACTCCACACCTGCGACCGCCCACAAGGGGGGCGGACTCCACACAAACTACCGCCTGTTATGGCGAGTTCAAGGACGCGGTCAGCACAGAGACTTCCGCCTGATAAGTGGCGGACAAGAGAGGGAGAACCGCCTGGCGGACGTGCATACATGCGCACGCCAGAACAGAATTTCCAACAGTTTTCTTCTCCGTTCGCGTGCGCCGCATTCGAACTGCTACTTCATTAATTGCTAACGTCGCCCACCTTAAATTCTGCACGCGTGACTCTGCAATCAATTACTCTGCCCCCGATGAAATCTCTGACAGCAATCTTCACCGATCTGTACCAACTCCACCGCCTTTGACTACTGCGCCGCTCATCTCCTTGTCTGCATCCTGTTCCACGTATCTATAAATGGAGCTGCAAAATCACTCTGCAAAACTTGTCCATTAATCGTCCATCACCCAGTCATTCACCCACGATCCAATTTGCTCCACTCCATTCACAAACCCATTCACAAAATCACCCGACACCATACTACTCCATCGCCCCCACCTTCACCTTTTCCATTTCACAAACAATTCACTTACGTACACATCCATTTACAATTCACAAATCATTCGACCACCACCACAAAACCCACGCTCGACCATTCTCCATATATTATCATCCGCCTCAATTCTATTCCGGTCTGTCAGATTAACGGAGCAGGAGTCAGCAAACAGATGATTTCTTTTACTCTTATCTCTGCTCATTTATTTAACATGTCCGGTTAGATTATCTATACTCTGGGAGATGGTTATTATTAGTTTGTTTTAATTGTGCACTTTATTTTACCGGTTTAAGTTAATTATAATTTGATACAATTAATGTTATTCTCTCGCATTTAATAAATTACATGAGTTTATTAAATTGCTTTACGAAATCTATTTTGATCAGATCCGTGATAAATAGATAGGTCATATTAATTGTTATGTCTGTGGAAGAATTTATTCTGATTGAATAAATATAGTATTTCAGATGCAAAATTATATTCCTCTTAACTAGCCGTTTACATGTGTTTTGCCTGTGTTTAGATCAAACCTTGTATGTTCTGGTAAACGAGGTCATTAGAATTTAGGATTTAAATCTAAAGACTATAAAAGGAATTTTGCCAAATTATTCTTAATTAAACCGGTAGAATAGCATAATTAATCAAACAAGTAAAACCTGAACCCAGAGTCCGTTCTTCCATATTCCCAACCACTTTTAATATTCTGTTATTTTAATTATTAGCTGTTATTTAAATTCTTGTTGACTTTATTATAATTCACAGTTTAGAACAAAACAAAATTTCCCCCTCAATTTATAACCTTTGCTAAGTCTAGATAATTGTCACATAGTCCCATGGTTCGATACCTGGTTCCCATAAACTCTACTACAATAACCAGGATTTTTTGCAACCTGACGGTTTTCTGCTTTATTATTCTCTAAGATTATTTCTTGGTATTTAATAGGTCAAATCTATCGTTTGCAACAAGGAGGAGTTCTCTCTTGATGCTTATTCAAGTTCTCTTTTTATTCCAAGGTGAAACAACTATCCAAATGTGTTAAGACAATATATATAACCTAGGGTTTGTTAATGAGTTTAAGCATGAAGCTTGAGTGCTCATTGGTTTTACTTGTGTATTGATTAGAACATTGACAAGTAACCAAGTCCTCTTGCCGATTTCCAAATAAGAAAGAACAAAGGTGTTCAAGTAAAAATCTTGAAGAAAAGAGGTAAACAAACTATCTCAATGTAGTTTAAATGCCTTAGGAAAAATGAGCTTGATTTGCTTAATAAAATACCTAAGGAGCCAACGGCAAAAGAGCTAGTGAATTGTTCTTAAGGGAATTATTAAAAGGCATATGTGATGTTGAGTGTATTTGCAGGTCAAAGGCAATATATATGTGGGAAATTCAGTGTTTAAGGTTTAAGCAATTTAAGGGCCTAAGAGCCATGTTATTTAAGGGCCTAAGTGCCAAGCAATTTAAGTTCATGCACTATATTGTGATGTAGTGTAGTTTGAGGTTTAGTTGTGTGTAAAGAGTGTTCCTTGTAAAGTTGTGTCTTTGATGTTTAAAGGATGAAAAGCCATGTGTTGTGTATAAGCATGTGAATTAAAACATTGAGTGTTCTCGGGTTGTATTAAAGTGAACAACTCTGTGTTTTGGTGTTAGGTGATACAAGAGAAGCTATGGTGAAATTGGGTTAATGAACAAGGAGTTTTAGGTATTCAAAATGATGTTTGGTGACCTAGGTTGAACTAGGAATGATTAGGGTTTAAGTTGTGAAAGAAGATGGAATAAGGTCTTCTTAGGTGTTAAAATGTCTTGGGTGTTATCTTGGAGGATTTAGAATGCAAATGAGAGTTAAGGATGTTTCAAGCCATGGTGAGATTGTGTTAAGGATTTATACAAGTTTTGGTACCAAGGAGGAAGTAAGGTGTTGTAAGGAAGATGTGTGAAAATTGTGGAGAAAATTCTTGGAAGGACATAAAGTATTTTGCTGGGCTAAATAATGTGTGGGAACATGCTATAAACCTAAGGGGGAAATATTATAAGTGTTGAGCATTTTGGCAAGAAATGAGTAAGTGTTTAAGGGAGTAGAAAATAAGGTTCTTGGCACGTCCGAACATCCGTCCGAACATGGACGTTCGGACATGCCCTATTGCGCGTAAGTTTCCTGAGCTTCGACCAGTGTCCGAACTACCGTCCGAATTTGGACGTTCGGACACACCTATCTCTATTTTCTGGTTTGGCCTCGAACAGTGTCCGAACTTGGGAATCTCGGACGCATGTTCGGACAGTCGTCAGTTTACACCCTTTTGAGTCTCGAACAGTGTCTGAACTTGGGAAGTCTGGACACAAGTTCGGACAAGGCGCTGTTTTGACCAAAAACTTTGTTTAAGGTTAGAAAATAATATCTAATGATGGGGATTGATAAGTAATGATGTTATGAGATTGTTAAGGACGTGTTAAGTGAGTTATAATGACAATTTAGTGGGTGAAAAGTTGTATTAAAATATAAAAGTAAAACAAGTTAAAATGTGAAGTTATATAACAAGTTAACGGGAGTAAGTCATGAACTTTAAACAATCAAGTTACCCCGATGCTAACGAAAGTAAATGTAATGTTACCAGTTGTTCAAAGATGTTACGAGGAACATGTGATGGCTCGTTAGAGTGAAACCCCGGTGACAGGTATGGTTTTCTTGCAACCTGTGTCCTACCGGATTACATCGGCTTGTATGCCAATGTGTTTTTCTGTATGTTTGCCACGTTATAAGATAAATCATGAAACGAGTTTACAGTCGTTATTGTTGTCGCGTGTTGCGTACCGATACCGGTAACCTCGAATGCGCATGGAAGGATAGTTAACCATTATTAGGTGAACGCAAGAGAACGGTATCCGGTAACAACGTTTCCAACCTAAGGAACGTTCTAACCACAGCTATGCGTGAGTTAGTTGCGTGATGTTGTGTGTGATGTTGCTGTATATGTGTGACCCTCCTTTGTGTGATTAACTCAGTTGTAATACTGTACTGTGTGCTGATGTGATAGGTTCCACAGCGGAGTCTTTATCTGTGAATATTTATATATTATGGGGGGGGGGGGTGAGAAATCCGGTAGTTCCGGTCACGCGTTGTTTAGGAGTTGTTGTATACAGTTTCTTCAGCTTCCTCTCTGTTGGTTGTCTTCCTTCATTGGTCTTCGATCACCCCTGAGTTTAACCAAGGCTCTTGACTCACGTCTGTTGGGGATTATGTATGTTGTGTTCGGGTCTCTAAATCCGATCCATCTTTATGTTAAGTTATCCGTTCGTCTAACAGGACGGTAGCGAGTTATGTAAACGAGCTTAGCATGAGTTTGACAGCATCCTCTAGGCTCTCCCAGTGAACTAACTATGTTTGGGGCGGTTCCTAAAGAGATCTGTGCCCGTTATGTTGTGTGTTGTTGACGACTGCAATGTTATTTGCGATGTGATGTTATGTGTTGTTTTAATGTGAAATATGTGGATCATGGATATGAATCCCAGTTTATAAAAGAGACGTTTAAAGAAACCCGACTAGTGGGTAAGTGTCGTCTATTAAGGAAATAGCTCCATTAAGGGAGAAACACTCTAGGGTCAAAGAACACAAAGAGTGATTTATTAAGTGTAGATGTGTTGTCTGTATTTGTTGTGACCACTGTTGTGGATTGTAATGTGTTTTGTGTTATTGGTGTACATGCATGATTTAAATGTAATCAACCGCATGCTAAGACGACAAATAGTTGTGCGTGGCCCGGTAGCATGCGGGCTGCGGGATTACCATACCAGCAAAGGTGCTGAGCCCCTGGGGGGCCACCCTTTCTCTTCTTTTTCCTATTTCAGGTACAAGGAGCTGGAAGCCGTTCGAGAGTAGGACGGGGTAGTCGTTTGTACATGGGTAGTCATTTAAGTAGTATATGTACAGTAGGTGTAGTAAAACCGAAATTGTTATCGGCATTAGTTTGTAAATACTCGGTACAGTTGGAAGGTGTGTGTATGTTTTGTTGTTAATGGAAAGGGATAGTAATGTGTAGTCGCTCGGGAATCTAGTCCATCAGACCGATACAATGTATATGTAATAGCCTTGTTAGCCACGTGGGTGATTAACGGCGTGTAACACCAACGAGTTAAGTAATGTGATGAAGTATGTTTTCCGCTGCAGTTTGTTGTTAAGTGTGTTGTTGCTGGATGGGGTGTTACAAGAATTAAGAAAATTCTACTGAGCATCATTTCTGAAATCAGTCAGGTTTTGTCAAGAACCGTTTTATCACTGATAATGTGATTTTAGATGGGGAACTCCACCACAAATTTTCCAAAACCCAAGCCAATAAAATAGGCCTTTTTGCTTGTAAAGTAGATCTCAGTAAAGCTTATGATAGATCTCACTATCATACGAGTGATAATAAATTATAAAGAGATGAATATTTTATTTTAAGAAGGCATTAATCACTCTTGTATGTGAATTTTAGCAAATAAGAATGAAAGAAAGTTGTGTTTTTTTATAATTAGAGGCATAAGGCCGAAATGTGTCACTAGGACACTACAGGATAGAACTACACACCAAACAAGATTCAGACCCTCCATACCTTGCTAGACTTACTAACTCATAAAACAAAAAGGAGAATCACATCAGGACTCTAAATCGCTTTCTTCTTACACCTCCTGGCTATCTTACTAGCGCGAGAGAATTTCCTAAAGCCTAGCCGCCTTGTTCCTACCACCTTTTTGACCCATCCTTAGAAGAGTTCCTTGAGCATCAATCGGAGTCCTCCTTCGACCTTTCTTTTGTAGCCTGACATCTTTGATGGTAACTTGCTCTCTGCTCACGGATGATTCCTTCAATGTTGCCCAGAGCGCGCTCCTCATCCAAAACAGAACACCAAAGCTTTTTTGCAAGATTAAGCGTCTGCCTAGCTGAAATACCCCGGACTTAAATATGGTGATTAAATTATTCTAATATGATATTTAAAGGCCTAATGATGCCTAAAGAATATTGGTGAAGAAAGTAAAACCAAAAGAAAGAGGAAAACGCTTAAAAAGCATAAAACGTAAAAACGTGCTTAAAGGACCCTTGGAGTTTAGGTGACCTTAAATAGGGCCTAAAGGGGATTCCTACAGCTAATATTAATGGTGGGAACAAGATAAAAACAATTCCCAAGGAAAACCAACCTATAAAATTAGCTAAAACGCAAAATGTGCTTTAAAGTTCCTTAGAGCACATTTTTATGAAATTGTCTTGTAAAGAGAATTTGGATGAGTTTAAAGGGTTAAATATACTATAATGGATTAGTGGAATATAATAAACCACATTAGAGAGCCTAACTCCAAAGATCTAAGAAAATCAAAATTTCATATGGCTTATTGATGAATAGTAACAGTTTAAGCACATGTGGACTTATGTTGACTTAACATGGTCAATGGTCAAAGGGATACCCCTAAACAGCCCCTCAAAACCGAACCCCTTCGTTAGAGATGGATATCTCTTTTACAAATAATATATAAATAAGAGAAAAGAGAAAGAGAGTAAATAGTGAAAAGTGTTTTTTACTTTAGCAAATAAAGAAAACAACTAAGACCCACCTCCACCCTCTCTTTCCTCTATGGCTGTCGATTTTCAGCCCTTCTTTTTCCTCTCCTTGTGCTGACTCAGCCTCTTAGACAAGTGACCCCTTACTACTTTACAAACAAAAAAATAAGAGAAGGAAAGAAGTCTCTCTCCTCTCATTTTCTTCTTCCCCAGCCGGCACCTCTATTCTCTCTTCTCCCATGGCGATTTTGCAGCCCTTCCAGCTTCTTGGTTTCCCTTGCTTGCCCAAGCTACAACAAAGCTCCAAACTCAAAATAAATTACATATTCTTGTTGGCCTCATCAAGGGATTTCTTCTCCACCCTTAAAAATCTCCAAAGCTTGAAGTTGACTTCCATGGGTGGAGCTCCATTTGAGAAGAAAAAACACATTTTCAGGAGCTTGAGTACATTCTCTTTGGTTCAAGGTAAGAAAATTCACAAAACCTCATTGTTTTCCCCATTTCCTTACCTAGCCGATTTTGGCTTCTCAAGATGGTTTATTCCTTGTTTTGTATGAGCATTTATCAAGATTTAAGAGGGAGGTGGGAACTCTTCCTTGATTCATGACCAAAAACCAATTCTAGGGTTTCAAAGGTAATGCCCAATTTTAGTGCTTTAAGCACCTCCTTTGTATCCTTAAGTTAACTCATGAGCTTAAGTGTCTTTACTTAGCCTCATTCCCCCATTGAATGCTGGTTTATAGTGTGGTATCTCCCCTTGGCCGGTTGCAATCAAAGACAAGAGAAGAATAGAATTGAAAAGAAAATACTTGGGAACTTAAGGTAAATAATCTACCTTGATGTATATCCTTAGTGCTTTTAAGATTATAGGATGGGAAATCAAGAGAATGAATCAATATATGTGCTGGAAAATGTGTTTGTTGAGATGAGAGATAATTGTGATTTATGCTTAATGCAATGGTGATATGTTGTTTGATTTAAGGGCCTTGGAGCCAAGTCATTTAAGAATATTGCATTGTATTGTGATTGAAGAGATTTTGGAGTAAATTGTGTGCAGGTAGAATCCATTAAGGATTTTGTTAGTTGAATTGATTTAGGTGAATGGTATGATGCATTTGGGCATGCTAGAATTGTAGAGGAACTATAACGAAATTTCTGTAGAAAACAAGTGGTTTAGGTGAGGTTATGAGGTTGGAGAACCTAAGGTTAACTAGGAGTTAATAGGGCTTAAGTTGGGTTAGTTAATCACCTTAAAATGTTAGTTGAAGGATTGTGTTGAGTTATGCAAAATCTGTAGCTAGTATGATGTAAGAATGCCTTGAGATGGCTTAGGTATGAACTAGTGTGTATAACCTTGAAAGTAAAGGTTGGACTTGGGTAATAGATATGAAAATGTCTACGAAGAGTTTGGTATGTGTTATACCCAAAATTTTAACCCCCTCAGAATAGTCTCTAAGGCATACGTGTTACAAAGGGCAAAAGGGGTCAAAAAGCACCAAGGCGGGATTTTCCAAGGACATTATCGGGATTTTCTATTTTCATATAACTTGTTCATTATCTCCAAACACTTCCAAATATCATAGTCATCATGAAAGGTATTTCATGATTTTATGATAATATTTATTCTGGAAATTTAGCTTTTAATTCATATTATAAGCTAATTTCTTTAACAATTAACACATGAAATAGCCTCAAAATAGAAATAAAAAGGTTTCCAAAATTAAAATAAAATTTTCACATGGTTATCATGACAACATACAGTCATAAACTTGAAATTATCTTATTTGGAACCTTAGCCCAAAATTTAAAAGAGAAATTCAATCATTTTTGCAATTTTCTCTCTCCTTTAGAAAATACCGAAATCAAATCAAAATGTCATGCAATTTTAATACAAGATAGAGGATGATTTTTAGAGACTAATTCCGTTCGAATTTTGTTATTTCGACTTTCCAATAATAAGTTATGAATTATGGGAGGTTCCAGATTGTAAGATTTTTATCTAATCGGTTATTTATCGAAATAACCTGATTCCAACTCTCAAAATTCCTAAACATCATCTTTTATCTTTGGTTAAAATTTCAGAATTTTTATCGACCTGTAGCATGTTTTAAAAAATCAGATTCTCTTAGAGCACAAAATCAGGTTTTTAGATAAAAATTTTGTTCTATCAACATGGCCTTGCTCTTTCTATAAAAGGACCTTCCAAAAACGACCTAGGGCAGAGGATAACATCCCCATAGTCAGAAAACACAGCCGTCTACTTGCCTCCCACGTTTTCAACCCCCCCAATACCGAAACTCTACTGAAATCATCCCAAAATCACCAAAAACACATTCTTTCTTCTCCCATTGAACTTCCAAGCACCAAAACACCAAAAATACAGAACCAAAACGTGCTTAACAACACAAGGAAGAAGAGGTCAAAAGCTCGGGTCAAAGTCGAACCGGATTGGCCATTAACGAAGCTCTCGAAGATTCTCGACGTGAAGGAATAACAAATTTCCGAAACCAAAACAGGTTAGAAACCAAATTTTCCAACTTCTCTGGTCTAAATACACTTCTGGTTGGAATTCCTATTCGAATTGACTTTTCTTTGCTTCTGAATTAAGGTTTGTTTGCGTTTCTGTCTACTAACTTGTTCAATAAGTTTCATCCTTAATTCGTATTCAAATTGAAAACTTTTGATCACTAACATGTTTAGAATCTTTCAGTCTACCTACCCATAAAATTTGAGCCAAAAACACCGCCGGTAACCGCCCAAACGCCGCCGTCCGAGGGTGGTCCGCACCCACGGACGCTATGTCCGGGGTCCCGGACACCCTGTCCGTAAGCCCGGATGCCCCCGGACCGTGGCGGGATAATTTTATTTTCAAAATTTAGGGTTTTTCAACTTATGTTCAGGCCCACGGACTTTTCAAAATCTCGTTTCTGTTTAAATTTGACTTTTATATTCACTTAGGTTAACTAGGGTCCGTGGGTTTGGACATTAGGTCCGTGGCCACGGACGAAATCAAAATTCGACCTAATTCTGCCTCTGAAACCCTAGTTTAGGTAATTTCACTTTTCACTTTATTTTTCTGTCAAAAAGCATTAAAAAACAAAAAAAATCAGAAGCGCGCACTTAGGTTAAAACGACTCGTAATAAGCCGTAATTAAACTAAGTAGAGGAAAAATGACTTCGAGGGTAATGAAAGTAATTGAACCCTAAATAAGTCAAATACCAAGCCCCCGAACCCGGACTCTACCTTTCCTAATTTACCCTAGGTTAAAATTAGGTGGCGACTCATAATAGGTTCCAGTGAGCTAACTTAGGTTTTAATAATTAATGTTATATGACATAGTTATTAATCTTAGGTTATAAGTGGACCTAAAACCCGGTTAGATCCTAATCAGCTTTAATCAACATAGGATATGGTTTAAAATCGAGGCTCACATTATGGTCAAAAGGATTGTAGGTGAAGCAATTGAGTTAGTAAAGTGGAGAACAAATGAGCATCTTAGAAATCAGAAAACTAAGTTGCAATGTGCAGAAATGAGAGTGAAAACTTGTATAATTGATCAAGGATTGAGTAAAGGGTTTGATCAACGGTTTAGGAAGGTTTAAAGTGTTTTTATGGTATTAGGACATGTTTGGATACATATGGAAAGACTAGAAAAGAAATGAGTAACAAATGGAGTTAGAATGGCATTAGAAACTGTCAAAATGCTACAGATTATAGCAGGGTCCGGGACTTGACTCTTGTATAAAGTTCTGGACCACATGTGAAAAACTGCCGAGAATTACCTAGAAAGGTTGGTCTGTGACCTAACCCTTGCAACAAGTCCCGGACTACCAGTAAAATGCTACCGACAGTAATGGCCATGAATTGGTCCGGGACCTAGAGTAAGTATAAAGTCCCGGACCAAGGTGTATTTCTTCCCGAGATTTGCTGTAGTGTGTTAGTCCGGGAGTTAAGGGCCGAACCAGGTCCATGACCACACCAAAAATATTACCGTGAGTGTGTAAATGAAATCTAATGATGGGGAATTGAATGGTAATGGTATTAGATGATTATTAGGACTTGTTTGGTGACATGTAAAGGTCATTAGAAGTATAAACAAGTGTAAAATTGAATGTAAAAATTTAGAACTTATGATCACATAAGTAAAGTTAAGATTAACGAGATAACAAGGTTAATTACGGGTGCATTAGTGGTTTAAATTCTGTATTGCCTTGATGTTAATAGAAACACTTGGAATGTTACCAGCTATTCGAGAATTATACGAGGAGCGTGAGAGGACACGCTAGAGTAATTCCTTGGTGAACGGTATGGTTTTCTTGCAATCTATGCCCTACCGAGTTACACTCGGTTTGTGTGCTGCTTGTGAATGTGTGCCGGCTTAACAAGATAAAAGCACGAAAATGTTTATTGCATTTGATATATATCTTGATGCTTGCTGTTTCTTGTGTGAGCTAACCGTCTTTACTTTGAGTTTGTGATCTAACTTAGAATAGTAGAACAACTCCCGAAAGAAAGATAAACAACGGTTAGAGAATCGAAACGAAACAATCCACGAAATGATTAATAGTGGAAATAAAATATAAGGAACATCTATTAAGAGAAAAACGACCGTTCAAACACTTGAACTCGTCAAAAATAATAAGACATGCGGGAATTAGTAAACTCCCTTTCAATGGTTAGTCGACCTCCTATATGAGGATTCGACCCAACACGAGATAATAACCAAAAATTCTAAGTATTGGGAATGTAGGGGCAACCTTTGAATCTGTGAATACAATAACTTAGGAAAACACCCTAAGATTATGAGATAACATCAAGAGAGATGTCTCAAGCTAGTATGTATTATTACTAACCCTAAGAGTGGGTTAGGGGATTATGAGTCACGCGTGAAAGGAAGAGGAAACAACAGAGTGATTGTTTCTGATTCCGTGGTCGAACTCCCTTGTCAGGGGCCGTGAGCCACATGGTGGTGCCCGTTAGGGCCGTGAGCCACATAGTGGTGCCCGTTGGAGTAAGACTGGCAGAGCGTATCCGTCTAAAGAGATAAGCTGGGCATTATGGGATATGAGAAAGAGGAATCAAGAGAGTGATTCCGGTAATTATTCAAGAGTAGAATAATCAAGAGAATGAGATCGAGATCAGTGAGTGTCTTTAGATCCAAGAGAACAAGTAAAACTTTCCGATCAAGATGGATAAGTTATTGAATAATAAGAATGAGGCATTATTGAGGTAGAAACCCTCAAGGCCTAAAGAACAAGGTAATGTAAACTAACAAACTTAATGTGTTAGTCTTGTTGATTGTATTCCATGGTTTGAATACTTGTTGAATGCGAGCATGTTGTGTGTTTACAACATTTCATGTTATGATTTAAATAAAATCAATCGCATGCTTAGACAACAATTAGTTGAGTGTGGCCCAGTAGTAGCGGGTTGCACGACTACGATACCAGCAAAGGTGTTGATCCCCTTTGGGGCCACCCATTACTTTTCATGTACAATGGAGATGTTTACCGTTCGAGAGTAGGACAGGGACTGCTGCTATGCATGGGTAGTTTATTTAACTACGTTTTTAATTAATTGTATTGTAAGACCAAAATTTGTTATCGGCAATTGATTGTAGTAGACTCGGTATAGTGTGACTTGAGGATTGCATATGACTCGGTTTAGAAATGGAATGAGTTTGTATTATATAAGTACTCAGGAATTCTGGTCCATCAGACTATTACTGTATTGAATTAGGCCTTGTTAGTCACGTGGGTGGCTAATGGCATTATTTCACCCACCGTTGCGTTAGGATTTTTGCTGTGAATGTAATGATGATTGAGACGCTTTGGCATTAATGATGAGATTAGCGGTATGGGAGTTACAAAAAGTGGAATCAGACTTCGCTCTGATGACTAGAATTACCGAGCTTAGGAAATATCAAGTTAGGAATTAGAGACTTGGGGTTAAGGGTTGAGCGATAGCGTGAGAGATAAGCTAGATAGGAATCCCCAGTGTGTACTGGATGCCTACAATATCCAACCCGCCCTCCACATCCCCCGTTTTATAACTCGGGAAAGAATGCCAGAGAGACGAAAAGCCCTCTCTTACTCGGGAAAACCCGATCTGGCAGTTGTGAAATATTCCTGTAAGAAAAAGAACCAGTATACGGTAGATTCCAAGAACTGGAAATCTCGGAGACGGTTCCTGTTTGAACGACATTACCCACACTGAATAGCGGAAGATCGGGAATCCTACCTATAGGGGAATGAAATTTCCGGCAGCATGGGTCGACATGCTTAGCAGTCGAGAGAACCCTCCCTGGCCAGCAAGAAGGAAAGCACTAGCAGTGCAATAAGGCAGAAAAAGGAGAAGTAACAAAACCCGAGACACATGTCTACGGGGCCGCAATAGTTAGATGATACCACCAACAGTATACTGATCGACTAAGGAACTAGTCAGAAATGGGTAACTCTAAACTTACACACCCAACGAGGATTACAACACCCGATTAACATAGCCCAGACAGCTATAAGAACATTCACGAAATGAAATACCCCAAACTTAGATATGGTATTTAAATGATAAACTAAGATATAAGGAGGCTAAATAATGCCTTAGAAACATTAAGAAACATTTCTAATCAAAGAAAATATAAGGAAACACCAAAAGAGCAGTTTAAGCAAAAACGTGCTCTAAGCTTGGACAGACATGGGAGAGTACCCAAACATTGTTCTAAGACCTTAGTAATATCCTAATGGTCATTTTAAATCAATTACCAAAGAAAACCAAGCTTGAAAACAAGTTAAAAACAAAATGTGCTTTAAGGAGTCTTAAAGCACGTTTTTGAAAAATTGTCTTGTAAATGAGTTTTGAATGGCTAAATGTCCATCATTACTCTTTAATTAACATGTGTACTATATAGTATCACATTTGGAAGTCTATATCAATGGGAAATCAAAAATTTCACAACAATGTGCCTTGTTTCGGTGAATAGTGAATTAATTAAGCTAGTTTATAACATAAGTCTATATAAGTGAGACATTTGGTCAACAAAGACTTAAGTACCCTCATTATTAAAAGGGGGCCAGTTTCTTAGGAGGTGAGTCACCACCTTCATGAGTTATTAAGCAATTAAGAAAGCAAATAAGACTTATAAAGCATAAAGTACTATTTACCTTTTAACATAAATATCACATTTTACTTACCTCTCTCCTCATCTCCTCATTTCTTCTTGTTTCACACGGTTTCTTCAAGCTCTCCTTCTCCATTAACGTGAAGAACAACTCCATGCTAGCTCCATCTAGCTTTGCCCACATCTTGCTCATTTTAGCTCCAAATCCACAACAAAATACATATTCTTCTTAGTTAGCTCAAGCTCCTTCTTCCTATCTTTTCAAAACTTCAAGATCTTCATTTTGGTGCCAAGTAAAACCACCATTAGAGGAGGAAATTCAAGTTTGGAGACTCTATTGGCATCTCCATTCTCTTAAGGTAAAGAAAGTGTAAGAAAATCTAGGTTTCCACCATTTTCTTCACATGTCCGAAAATATATACTCATGGAACTCCATGTTTATGCCTTGTTCTAGCTTGTTTCTACTCTTCAAAGGAGAGAGGAGGTCCTTCTTGCTTCATATCCAAGCTTGTCTTGAGGAACTAAGGTAAACAATCAATTCAAAACCTTAAAACACATTTTAACCTAGGTTTTTTCCTCAAGGTAAATGTGTTGTTTAGTGCTCATTAGAGTTATTGGACATTGTTTAGAACATTGGCAAGGAGGTACACATTGGTGACCGAGATTGAACAAAGAAAAACCAGGAAGAAAGCTTTTAAGCTTGTACAAGAACAAGGTAAATTACTTACCTTAAGGCGTTTTGTTGTTTAAGGAAATGGGATTTAGGTATATGATGAGTTTAGTGTAGGTTTATATTGGGAAGGTGTATAAAACCTAGAAGAAACAATGACTATACTTGTGAACTTGTGACTAAGGAGCAAATGAGAAAAAGAGATAGTTTAAGAATATAAAGGTGAAGTACAAGAAGCATTTTATTTCAATGGGAGCCCTGTTGTGTGTATTTGCAGGTTGAAGGAAAATATATGTGGAAATTCAGTGGTTAAGATTATGTCATTTAAGGGCCTAAGTGCCAAGTACTTTAAGTTTAAGCATTATATGATGATGTGGTGAAGTTTAGTGTAAATTGTGTGTGTTAAGGTGTTGTGATGAGAATTTGGGTGATGTTGGTTGTTTGATGGAGAAAAACCATGTGTTAGGGTGTACTATGTATTAGAGAACCCATGGCAAAAATTTAAAGGAGAACTTAAGTGTTTAAGATATTCTAAGGGGATTTAAGGACCAAGGAGGTACTAGGATGTTCTAGAGATTGTCTTGATGAAAAGGGTGAGAATAAGGTGTTCTAAGGACTTATAATGACTTAGGTATTACTATGAAGGATTTAGGAATCAAGAGAATGACTTTGAGTATTTAGGACTTAGGCAAATGTTGGTGAACAACTAGGAAGGAAATAATGTGTTGATGATGGAAGTTTAAACTTGTGAAGGAACATTAAGAAAATGCATAAGAGTCTTAGATAATGAAAGATGCTTGGGAGATGATGTTACTGTGGTGAGGAAAACATTTGGCATAGTGGTTACATTAGGTATGAACCACCACCTAGGAACCTAGAGGAAAGCATTACAAGTGTTAGCATAATTACAAGGGAAAATGTATAAAGATTAAGGTGAATCTTGGTGAATGATTTAATGTGTTTTGAGGAGGGCTTAAGGTGTATTTGAGGTGCCCAAATGAGGTTATAACATATTAGGATATATAAGGAGAAGTTTGGAGTTGAAAGAGAATTTAGAAACAAGGTTCTGGAGCCGACCGACCTTAGGACCGGACTTGCAAGGTCGGTCGAGCTCAGTTTACACTACCGGAGAAAGTTTCTGGAATGGACCGACCTTGGGACCGGACTTGCAAGGTCGGTCGGACCTGTATTTTGTACGGTAATAAGTTTCTGGAATCGACCGAACATAGGACCGGACTTGGCAAGTTCGGTCGAGCTTAAATTTCCCTCGGGGAAACTCTCGGGAATGGACCGACCTTGGGGACCGGACTTGCAAGGTCGGTCGGGGTAGAATTTTCAAACGGTGAAGTGTTCTGGAATGGACCGACCTTAGGTAAGGTCGGTCGGAATTCTAAGAATGGTATAGGTAATAAGGTCTACCCTTGGTAGGGTGGTAATGATTGGGACCCTAAGAACTTAAGAAATTAAGTTAAGATTAAGTATAAGTTTTAATGTTTAAAGATAAGTTTGTGAGCTAAGTGGCAAGACTTTAGAGGTTATTAAATGGGAATCTTTAGAGACTAAGTGAGTTAAGTAAGGTGCAAATAACTAATGACCTAAAAATGAATGAATGTTTTAGGTTTGTGAATTGGGACCCGAAGAAGGTTAAACAAAACAACGATCGACGGTGAACGGTACAATCCTTCTTGTGACCTGCTTGCTAACGAGGTGTCCCTCGGCTTGTGTGCTATCTGTTTATTTGATATGACTAAAACAAGATAAAGCATGCAACCGGTCATATTTATTCTCGTTGTGTTTGTGTTATCCTTACACTAACCCGCGAGACTTAAGATGGTTACTAACCAAGTTTAGTACTTACTGAGTTAAGAATAAGAGTTAAGTTTGATGGTTGTTGGTTAATGCCCGTTAAGGCTTAGCTAGCACATGGTGTGTTTAAGATGTCTACTAACTGGAACTTGAGTGAGGAAACCCGGGACCGATCTCCGGTCATGCATGCTAAGGAAAAAGGGGGACGGTATCTGAATCAGATCCGCCCTCCGCTTAAGGACTTGTCTTCGGACTTGTAGCCTAGGGCCGGTTGCCGGCTCAGCTACGCTGGACTCCCGTCCAGAGTAGGTGGCATTAAGATGGTGCGGTGGGATCACCTAAATCCCAGGTTCGAATTAAGCTACAACCAATCCCTTCCAGGAAAGGTTTGTATACTGAGATTAAGATTAAGATTAAGATTGAGATAAGGTAAGGAACTGAGATTAAGGAAATGAGGACTAAGGAGAGGGTTACTAACCCACTTGTTAAGGGAACGCTTGAGTCGTTCATTGGTTGTGAACTATATGTTCATCTGTGGTTATTGTTATTGCACCTCATATTATGCTTGTGTATGTAATCAATTTCCATGCTATCGACAATTAGTCGTCGTAGCCCCGTTAGCTTGGGGGCCATGAGAGGGTGTACCAGCATTCGTGCTGACCCCCTCGGGGGCTATTTTTACACTTGCAGGTAAGAGACCCATGAGGACGCACTACGAGAGTAGGAGTGGTCAGACCTAGGGTGGGATGTTTATTTTGAGTTCGGGTTGCGCCTGTGCACCCGACTGTTTATTTTAAACTGATGTAAGTTTGAGGTTATGTTTAAGATACTCGTACTCGGTTGGTTGTGGTATTGTGAATGGTGATGTTTTGGGTTGGATAAGTATTTTGGATAAGTATTGTAAACGTTAAGGCCGGTATATTCTAACGATCAGACCGTGGCAAGGTCCAGGTGTTATTTATTTCCGCTGCAACGTATTCGATTAAGTGTTCAGTTTGTGATAACCACGATAGGCTTTGGATGGGGTGTTACAAAAAGTGGTATCAGAGCGTAGTTACGCTCTGATCAAGAAATACCGGACATGAGTAACCACCGAGTTAGGATATAAGTTAAGGAATAAGTGTTGGGTTAAAGGTGTGAGAAGTTAGAGTGAGTAGAGTCAGATGACCACTAATAAGTGTGGATCATCTTTATCGTCTACGGACGTTATAAATTTACTAACCGAGACAGTGGTGAATACAAACTAATGTGAGATGTGTTTGTTCAGATGGCAGGACGTCCAAGGGGAAGCCGAGGTCGCGGCCAGGGTGAGGATACTTCAGGAATACCTGGAGGGCAGACGATCGTAGAGATCGTAGCTGCCACTTTAGGGCATATGGGCTACCAGCCTGGTGTGGGTGTACCACCTCCACCGCCACAACCTAGAGAACCAAACTGGGTGAAGAGTCTAGCAGATCTTCGACCCGCACATTTTAAGGGGGAGACCGATCCCGCCAAGCTTGAGGCGTACACCTCCGAGCTGGAGACCGCCTTCGAGACCCTTGATGTCCCTGCTGGGATCAAGGTGCGCTTAGCTGCTTTCTATCTAAAGGGGGCGGCAGGCGATTGGTGGAAGCTGGTGAGGGCCGAGCATGTGGCCAATCCAGAGTTCGGCTGGGAGCTGTACACCGCCTTGCTACGAGCAAAGTACTACCCCGCCCATGTCCAGACGAAGAAGCGCTTACAGTTGGATGCGCTTAAGCAGTCGGACAAGATGACAGTGGACGAGTATTACTCAGAGTTCACTGCCTTGCTCCGTCTTCTGCCAGGTCTTGGATATTCTGACCAGATCTTGGTGGACCGCTTCTATGGCGGGCTTAGCCATCGACTCCGCTATGGCATGGGGCCGACGAGTTACACTACCTTGCAGGTAATAAGAATGATTGAGATTTGAGTAAGTAATGAGTAAGATTTAGATTGTGAGAAATAAGTGTGACTAATACCTTGAAAGTAGGAGTGCTATCACGCCGCTGCTAAGGTTGAGATTACCGTCCAGCTGAGGGACGAGGAGAATGCAAAGAGGAAGAGTGCTGGTAAGAGCTCAGAAAGTCAAGGGCAAGGAGGGTACAAGAAACAAAAGTACCAGCCTCAGGCCCAGAAAAATCAGAACCCAAAGGAGGGGAGGAAAAGGAGAAGGCTTCGGAAGAGCCATTGAAGCTGACATATGCTATTGCAGCTACACCCCTGCGCTCTAAGGCGCCAAAGGGTAAGGAAATTGATATTGAATGAGTTAAGAAATAAATTAGTAACCGTTTGAGATATGAGAATTGACAATATGAATCATCAGGGTCTGAGCCTGAGAAGGGAGCCGGTGGTGGCTACCAGCGACGCTTCATCTGTAGATGGTGTCACAAGGACCACCCCGGGCTCGACTGCAAGGGGAATAAGGTGGAATGCAACTTTTGTGGAGTCTACGGGCATCGAGCATATGAGTGTTACCGGAACCCTGCTAGCAGAGCCTATAGGCCCGATACCAGGGGCAAGGGCAAGACCGATCAGGGAGCTGGATCTGACGGTCAGAGGAAAGTGCAGCAGCCGGCGGACAAGAACCCAAGGGTGACCCAGAAGACGGGACCCACTCTACACATGGTGGACCGGGACGATGAGCCTGAACCCTCATCGAGACCAGGTACCACTACAACCATTTAGTAATAAAAACTACCTGCTTACCGCATTATCATGCATGTTTGGTGAATAAATGAGTTAAGTAAGAATAAGATGAGATTAGAACTTAAGTAAGATATAACCTACTACCACTTTAGGAAGATTCAACATTTGCTACCCAATACCATCTACATCTAACCCGGAGCACACCGACATCGGAACCATAGACTTTCCAACCGAACAATGTCAGGTTATCCGCCCAGGTATGATTTTATTAAGGGGATACCTGACACCCGAAGCACAAATAGCCATCATCAGGAGATGCAATCAACTAGGAATGGGACCGGGAGGTTTTTTACACACCGGAGTACCCAGGGGGAGCAAGGATGAAATTAAAGATGATGAGCTTGGGCAAGGATTGGAATCCGTATGCCAAGAATTACCAAACCATGAGGGAGCAAGATGGAGTCTCACCACCGGGAATACCCGAAGAGTTCCATCCAGTTATTACACAAGTCGTGGAAATCGCTCAGCAGTTGGAGGCTGAACCGATTCCAGACATCCAAGCAGATATTTGCATTGTAAACTTCTACGAGAAGGACGGGAAACTGGGACTACACCAGGATAAGGACGAGACAACGGAGTCTCTCGAAAGAGGGATACCCGTAGTGTCTTGGTCCATTGGGGATGATGCGGAGTTTTTATACGGCGAGCAGAAGCGTGCGGACCGTGCAGATAAGATAGTACTTAAGTCAGGTGATGTATTAATTTTGGGAGGAGAATCAAGGATGTTATACCATGGGATTAAGAGAATCAAGCTGAATACAGCACCATCAGCAGTAGTCAATGCGACGCATATGAGACCAGGAAGGTTAAACCAAACCTTTAGACAATATTATCCATGTAACGTTAGAATGAGACGAGAAATGAGATGTAAGATTGAAGCACATGTTGTAAACAGTGTGGTCATGAATAAATAACAGTGTTGTTCATATAAATGTTACGACTCTTGTTATACCATCAATACTCATGAAGCTTGTGAACACAATTAGGTTATGGACTCGGTACGGAAGGTGCACTAAGCATACTTACAGAGGCACAGGCCGACGCCAGCGGTACTATCCTCACCGGCACCTTTCCGATCAATGGTTGTGAGGCATCAGTTCTCTTCGACTCAGGGGCCTCGCATACCTTTGTCTCTGCATCATTTGCGAGCAGGTTGGGGCTAGACGCTGATGAGCTACCGACTTCACGTTACGCTCCGTCTAAGGAGAAGGTTCGATGCACTCGCTACTACCGAGGAGCCACCTCAAAATTAAGGGGAAGACTTTCCAGTCAGTTTCATTGAGTTCAGTAAGCTAGGATTTGATGTTATCTTCGGGATGAACTGGTTGGAGCGGCACAAGGGACGTATCCTCTGCGCCGAGCATAGATTGCTGCTCAGGAGTCCGTCTGGGGTAACAATATCATACCGCCAGAGGCCCAGAGAGCCTTCGACTAAGATCATCACCGCCATGGCAATGCACAAAGAGTTAAGGAGAAAGGAAGAAGTATACCTCTGCTATGTACAGGACATAGAGAGAGACCCTGAGTTCGACCCCGACTTACCGGTAGTGTCGGAGTTCCCCGACTTATTTCCACGGGAACTGCCCGACATGCCACCCACTCGGGAGGTAGAGTTCACCATTGAGCTGCTACCTGGTACCGGACCGATAGCCAAAGCACCATACCGTATGGCTCCGGCAGAAATGACTGAGTTAAAGGAACAATTGAAAGATTTGTTAGATAAAGGATTCATTAGACCAAGTGTGTCACCATGGGGAGCGCCAGTCCTCTTCGTGAAGAAGAAGGATGGTAGTCTCCGCCTCTGCATCGACTACAGAGAGCTGAATGCAGTGACAGTGAAGAATAAGTACCCACTACCCCGCATTGACGATCTGTTCGATCAGTTGAAGGGAGCATCTGTGTTTTCCAAGATTGATCTCAGATCGGGGTATCATCAGATAGCCATTAAGGAGGGAGACATTGAGAAGACGGCATTCCGGACACGATACGGCCACTATGAGTTTACAGTGATGCCGTTCGGTTTGTCGAACGCACCGGCGAAATTTATGGATCTGATGAACCGCTTGTTCCGGGAGCAGCTGGACAAGTCGGTTGTGGTTTTTATTGATGACATTCTGATATATTCAAAGTCTAAAGTTGAACATGAGGAACATCTGAGGAAGGTATTGGAAATACTGAGGGAGAACCAGCTATATGCTAAGTTCTCCAAGTGTGAGTTTTGGCTTGACCAGGTCTCTTTCCTAGGTCATGTCATCTCAGATGCTGGGATCGCAGTGGATCCAGCAAAGATTGATGCCGTACGTACTTGGCCAAGGCCGAAGACTGTTACCGACATCCGGAGCTTTCTCGGTCTGGCAGGTTACTACAGGAGGTTTGTTAGAGATTTCAGCAAGGTCGCGAAGCCGATGACCAGTCTGATGAAGAAAGACGCACCATTTTGTGGACAGTTGATTGTGAGAGATCATTTCAGCGCTTGAAGGACTCACTGACCACTGCACCGGTTCTGACCATTCCAGACGGTACAGAGGGCTTTGAGGTTTATTGTGATGCATCCGGCAGAGGGCTGGGTTGCGTGCTCATGCAACATGGCAAGGTGGTGGCATATGCCTCACGCCAGTTGAAGAAACATGAGGAGAACTACCCCACACATGATTTAGAGCTGGGAGCTGTAGTCTTCGCTTTGAAGATATGGCGCCACTACTTATATGGGGTTAGTGTCACGATCTACACCGATCACAAGAGTTTGAAATACATATTCACTCAGAAGGAGTTAAATCTTCGACAGAGGAGATGGTTAGAGTTTCTGAAAGACTATGACATTGACCTCCAATACAAAGAGGGGAAGGCCAATGTTGTAGCAGATGCCCTGAGCCGTCGAGCACACTCACTCCATTCGCTAGTTTCTTTCTCCAGCTTGGTTGATGAGGTGCGAGAGGCTCAGAGGACAGATGAGTACATGAGGGAGGTCAGACAGAAGCTGACAGATGGTACCTTTGAGAGTCAGAAATACGACTTCAGACTTCATGATGATGATCTGATCAGACTTAAGGGCCGGTATGCATACCACGAGGCAACACGGATCTGAAAGACCGTATACTTAGAGAATCACACTGTTCTTCAGTTTCCATCCATCCGGGAGCCTCTAAAATGTATAAAGACATGAAGAGATACTTCTGGTGGTCGGGGATGAAGACAGATGTTACCGAGTTCGTCTTGAGGTGTCTCACATGCCAGAAGGTGAAATTTGAGCACCGACGACCGGGCGGAATGGTACAGTCGATGCCAGTTCCGGAGTGGAAGTTCCATGATATCTCCATGGACTTCGTAGTTGGGCTTCCACCTGCTAGGGGAGGTCTCAACATGATATGGGTGGTGGTGGATCGCCTTACCAAAGTAGCCCGATTTCATACCGATGAAGGATACTTGGAAGGTGACCAAATTAGCTGAGTTATTTGAGAAAGAAATCATGAGACATCACGGCATACCAAAGACCATAGTGTCAGATAGAGATACCAGATTCCTTTCGAGGTACTGGAGAGCTACCAGAGAAGCGTTGGGTACAGACTCAAGCTGAGTACCGCGTTCCATCCTCAGACAGATGGTCAGACTGAGCGTACTATTCAGACACTCGAGGACATGCTGAGAGCATGTGCCTTAGACTTCCAGGGCAGTTGGATTGACAGATTGCATCTGATCGAGTTTTCATACAACAACAGCTATCACGCTTCGATCAAGATGGCACCTTTTCAAGCGTTGTACGGTAGACCATGTCGTACACCGCTCTGCTGGGATGAGTCGAGTGAGACGGTCATTATAGGACCAGAATACTTAGAACAAGTTAAGGCTGAAGTTCAGCAAATCAGGGAGAACATGAAAGCTGCTCAAGATAGGCAGAAGTCGTATGCTGATGTTCGACGACGGGACCTGGAGTTCGCAGTGGGCGACCAGGTATTTCTGCGAGTTTCACCGATGAAGGGTGTATTCAGGTTTGGGCAGAAGGGCAAATTAAGCCCGAAATTTGTTGGTCCATATGAGATTACGGAGCGGGTGGGCCCGGTTGCTTACAGGTTGAATTTACCTGCTGAGCTGGGTAAAGTGCATGATGTTTTTCATGTTTCACAGCTAAAGAAATACATGCACCACCCCTCCCATGTGTTAGAACCTGAGAGGTTGACATTAGAACCAAATATGAGATCCGTGGAGACTCCTCAGAGAATCTTGGACAGCAAGACTAGGGACACTCGCCACAAGTCAGTGCGACTGGTGAAGGTTCTCTGGTCTAACCAGGATGTCGAAGAGGCCACGTGGGAATTAGAGGATAAGATGAGGGCGAAGTACCCTTCTTTATTTACTGACTAGATCGTCTGTATAGGGTACGGGGCGTACCCCTTTTTAAGGGGGGTAGAGCTTCCTCGCTTTTGAGTTAGGAAACGATCATGTTTGTCGTTTGTTTGGTTGTTTAAGATGTGAATTTGTGTAAGTTGCTACACTTCGGTGTAAGTTTGAGTTATGTATAATACTTATGTATTGTATTTGAGATTGACCTTTGAGTCTTGAGATGTATGAATGTGAATATAAGATGTGGTATTAAGATTAAGAGAACTGTGTACCGTGAATGGTTAAGCACATGTGTGAACTTTGAGGACAAAGTTCTTTTAAGGGGGGTAGATTGAAATACCCCAAACTTAGATATGGTGTTTAAATGATAAACTAAGATATAAGGAGGCTAAATAATGCCTTAGAAACATTAAGAAACATTTCCAATCAAAGAAAATATAAGGAAACACCAAAAGAGCAGTTTAAGCAAAAACGTGCTCTAAGCTTGGAGAGACATGGGAGAGTACCCAAATATTGTTCTAAGACCTTAGTAATATCCTAATGGTCATTTTAAATCAATTACCAAAGAAAGCCAAGCTTGAAAACAAGTTAAAACACAAAATGTGCTTTAAGGAGTCTTAAAGCACGTTTTTGAAAAATTGTCTTGTAAATGAGTTTTGAATGGCTAAATGTCCATCATTACTCTTTAATTAACATGTGTACTATATAGTATCACATTTGGAAGTCTATATCAATGGGAAATCAAAAATTTCACAACAATGTGCCTTGTTTGGTGAATAGTGAATTAATTAAGCTAGTTTATAACATAAGTCTATATAAGTGAGACATTTGGTCAACAAAGACTTAAGTACCCTCATTATTAAAAGGGGGCCGGTTTCTTAGGAGGTGAGTCACCACCTTCATGAGTTATTAAGCAATTAAGAAAGCAAATAAGACTTATAAAGCATAAAGTACTATTTACCTTTTAACATAAATATCACATTTTACTTACCTCTCTCCTCATCTCCTCATTTCTTCTTGTTTCACACGGTTTCTTCAAGCTCTCCCTTCTCCATTAACGTGAAGAACAACTCCATGCTAGCTCCATCTAGCTTTGCCCACATCTTGCTCATTTTAGCTCCAAATCCAAAACAAAATACATATTCTTCTTAGTTAGCTCAAGCTCCTTTTCTATCTTTTCAAAACTTCAAGAGCTTTTTTGGTGCCAAGTCAAACCACCATTAGAGGAGGAAATTCAAGTTTGGAGACTCCATTGGCATCTCCATTCTCTTAAGGTAAAGAAAGTGTAAGAAAATCTAGGTTTCCACCATTTTCTTCACATGTCCGAAAATATATACTCATGGAACTCCATGTTTATGCCTTGTTCTAGCTTGTTTCTACTCTTCAAAGGAGAGAGGAGGTCCTTCTTGCTTCATATCCAAGCTTGTCTTGAGGAACTAAGGTAAAACAATCAATTCAAAACCTTAAAACACATTTTAACCTAGGTTTTATTCCTTAAGGTAAATGTGTTGTTTAGTGCTCATTAGAGTTATTGGACATTGTTTAGAACATTGGCAAGGAGATACACATTGGTGACCGAGATTGAACAAAGAAAAACCTAAGGAAGAAAGCTTTTAAGCTTGTAAAAGAACAAGGTAAATTACTTACCTTAAGGTTTTGTTGTTAAGGAAATGGGATTTAGGTATATGATGAGTTTAGTGTAGAGTTATATTGGGAAGGTGTTATAAAACCTAGAGAAACAATGACTATACTTGTGAACTTGTGACTAAGGAGCAAATGAGAAAAAGAGATAGTTTAAGAATATAAAGGTGAAGTACAAGAAGCATTTTATTTCAATGGGAGCCTGTTGTGTGTATTCGCAGGTTGAAGGCAAATATATGTGGAAATTCAGTGGTTAAGATTATTGTCATTTAAGGGCCTAAGTGCCAAGTATTTTAAGTTTAAGCACTATATGATGATGTGGTGAAGTTTTAGTGTAAATTGTGTGTTAAGGTGTTGTGATGAGAATTTGGGTGATGTTGGTTGTTTGATGGAGAAAAACCATGTGTTAGGATGTACTATGTACTAGAGAACCCATGGCAAAAATTTAAAGGAGAACTTAAGTGTTTAAGATATTCTAAGGGGATTTAAGGACCAAGGAGGTACTAGGATGTTCTAGAGATTGTCTTGATGAAAAAGGGTGAGAATAAGGTGTTCTAAGGACTTATAATGACTTAGGTATTACTATGAAGGATTTAGGAATCAAGAGAATGACTTTGAGTATTTAGGACTTAGGCAAATGTTGGTGAACAACTAGGAAGGAAATAATGTGTTGATGATGGAAGTTTAAACTGGAAGGAACATTAAGAAAATGCATAAGAGAGTTTAGATATGAAAGATGCTTGGGAGATGATGTTAGTGGTGAGGAAAACATTTGGCATAGTGGTTACATTAGGTATGAACCACCACCTAGAAACCTAGAGGAAAGCATTACAAGTGTTAGCATATTACAAGGAAAATGTATAAGATTAAGGTGAATCTTGGTGAATGATTTAATGTGTTTTGAGGAGGGCTTAAGGTGTATTTGAGGTGCCCAAATGAGGTTATAACATATTAGGATATATGAGGAGAAGTTTGGAGTTGAAAGAGAATTTAGAAACAAGGTTCTGGAGCCGACCGACCTTAGGACCGGACTTGCAAGGTCGGTCGAGCTCAGTTTACACTACCGGAGAAAGTTTCTGGAATGGACCGACTTGGGGACCGGACTTGCAAGGTCGGGACCTGTATTTTGTACGGTAATAAGTTCTGGAATCGACCGAACATAGGACCGGACTTGGCAAGTTCGGTCGAGCTTAAATTTCCCTCGGGGAAACTCTCGGGAATGGACCGACCTTGGGGACCGGACTTGCAAGGTCGGTCGGGGTAGAATTTTCAAACGGTGAAGTGTTCTGGAATGGACCGACCTTAGGTAAGGTCGGTCGGAATTTAAGAATGGTATAGGTAATAAGGTATACCCTTGGTAGGGTGGTAATGATTGGGACCCTAAGAACTTAAGAAATTAAGTTAAGATTAAGTATAAGTTTTAATGTTTAAAGATAAGTTTGTGAGCTAAGTGGCAAGACTTTAGAGGTTATTAAATGGGAATCTTTAGAGACTAAGTGAGTTAAGTAAGGTGCAAATAACTAATGACCTAAAAATGAATGATGTTTTAGGTTTGTGAATTGGGACCCGAAGAAGGTTAAACAAAACAACGATCGACGGTGAACGGTACAATCCTTTTGTGACCTGCTTGCTAACGAGGTGTCCCTCGGCTTGTGTGCTATCTGTTTATTTGCTATGACTAAAACAAGATAAAGCATGCAACCGGTCATATTTATTCTCGTTGTGTTTGTGTTATCCTTACACTAACCCGCGAGACTTAAGATGGTTACTAACCAAGTTTAGTACTTACTGAGTTAAGAATAAGAGTTAAGTTTGATGGTTGTTGGTTAATGCCCGTTAAGGCTTAGCTAGCACATGGTGTTTAAGATGTCTACTAACTGGAACTTGAGTGAGGAAACCCGGGACCGATCTCCGGTCATGCATGCTAAGGAAAAAGGGGGACGTATCTGAATCAGATCCGCCCTCCGCTTAAGGACTTGTCTTCGGACTTGTAGCCTAGGGCCGGTTGCCAGCTCAGCTACGCTGGACTCCCGTCCAGAGTAGGTGGCATTAAGATGGTGCGGTGGGATCACCTAAATCCCAGGTTCGAATTAAGCTACAACCAATCCCTTCCAGGAAAGGTTTGTATACTGAGATTAAGATTAAGATTGAGATAAGGTAAGGAACTGAGATTAAGGAAATGAGGACTAAGGAGGGGGTTACTAACCCACTTGTTAAGGGAACGCTTGAGTCGTTCATTGGTTGTGAACTATATATGTTCATCTGTGGTTATTGTTATTGCACCTCATATTATGCTTGTGTATGTAATCAATTTCCATGCTATCGACAATTAGTCGTCGTAGCCCCGTTAGCTTGGGGGCCATGAGAGGGTGTACCAGCATTCGTGCTGACCCCCTCGGGGGCTATTTTTACACTTGCAGGTAAGAGACCCATGAGGACGCACTACGAGAGTAGGAGCGGTTAGACCTAGGGTGGGATGTTTATTTTGAGTTCGGGTTGCGCCTGTGCACCCGACTGTTTATTTTAAACTGATGTAAGTTTGAGGTTATGTTTAAGATACTCGTACTCGGTTGGTTGTGGTATTGTGAATGGTGATGTTTTGGGTTGGATAAGTATTTTGGATAAGTATTGTAAACGTTAAGGCCGGTATATTCTAACGATCAGACCGTGGCAAGGTCCAGGTGTTATTTATTTCCGCTGCGACGTATTCGATTAAGTGTTCAGTTTGCGATAACCACGATAGGCTTTGGATGGGGTGTTACACGAAACATACTCCAATAGGACTACAACATAGTGCCTAGACAAGTGTTAAGCCTCGGTAACCACGGTAAATGTGTGGGAATGAGCAATAAGGAAGACACAGAACTAAGTGAATAGGGGTCTCCGAGGACGGAGAAGCACCCTGAGTAATGACTACTGTGTCAAACAAATGAGAAGCTGCAGAAGATTGATTATCAAGACTAGACGATCAAAGGGAGAGCCAACACGGCTACCGAGTACAATGCGGATGGAAGCAATAGCGCAACCGGTATATGTTGAATTGATAGCCAGCCTGCATGGCGCACTTACCATGACAAGTGCTGTAATAACATGGCTATTCGGAGAAACGTTTAATTACGGGGAAATACTTAGTAAAGTACCACAATGGCGAAAGAAACAATTATAGGATCACAAATCCTAAGAACTTGAAGAACAAAACCTTGGAAGGGCTTAACTGCCTAACCATTGTATTAAAGAATATACTAGTCAGCGAGAAGCTAGACTTGGCCAAGACCACCAGACATTTAAATACCACAAAATTTTTCTTTCAAACTCAAATTTCTTTCAAAACCTCAGATTTTAAAAACCAAACCCAGAAGAACCACAGTAAGTTATCATAGGACGATACTAGAGTAGTTGACAACAGAATACTTCACATAGGCATGTGACGGACACTACGAGTGTACAAAAATCAGATGTGGGATGACCGTACTCCAAAGGAGCTTGCGGGCCTGACAGACTTATTTATAGGTTAGTCAGGTAAGTAGTAATGTATCAGTAAGGCACCCCATATATGTATACGAGTAGTGTACGGAACACGAGAAGTAGTCAACTCCGTACCACTGTCAGCGAAGCAAGTTTAGATCACAACAGCTGATTACCTCGAACGACCTCTGTTAAGCTAACAAGTCTAAAGGAATAAGAGAACTCATTCCAGGAAATGATGAAGAGTTAAGGAGTGCGAGAAGCACTAATTATTAAGTGCAGCCATCTGATATGTCTCAAGATTGTAGGGAATCACATGATAGCCGGGATGAATACCCAGCCTAAACATAGTAAGGTAAATGCCTAACATGGACACGTCAATATGCGACGAACGGGATGGAATTCCCAGAACAACCACCAAGGCTACCGGGGAAATATTATTCTTCATTGAAGAGAATATTAAACCCAGCCACAAACGCAAAGAGGGAAGTGTCAATGGTCTACTCGAGACGGGAGACATTACAACCCTAAATGGGACAGTTCGAGATACGGTACCGCAAGGCGGTGTAGTTAACTCAACATAGATACAAGCCAGATCAAATGGTGTAACACAGTAACACCCAGGAACAATCCTTGAAACATGATTGAGTCAACAATAGTTGAATGAAATATCATGACTAGAGCACAAGAGCTAAAACGAACACTCGGTCTAAACACCGAAAGGAATCCACCGAGTAGAAGGTACTCTAAATTGCCAAAAGGCACTGATTGATATCAGGTTACTGTTATACCCAAAATTTTAACCCCCCGGAAGAGAGTCTCTACTAATAGGCTAGTTTGGTCAAGTAGCGAGGGTTCCCAGTTCGATCGGCACATTTCAGAATACTAGGGACAACTTAGTCATCTTTAGGGGCATTTTCGTAATTTTTCAAGGCTCCTAAGCCCTCTATGAGCTTTATCTCTCCTCCAAAGAAGGGTCAAATCAATTCCAAATGCTTTGAAATTTTAACCCATGATAGAGGATGACATTTTGGGCATAATGGCATTGGAATTTTGATTTTTTGAATTTCCAATAATTTTCTAGCAATTTGTGATTGAATATGACGAGAAATTGAATTTAAAAATATTCCAATATCCAAAAAATTCGATTCCACTTTAGAAAAATCAGAAATGCCATCCTTTACCCATGTTTAAAGTTTCATAGTCAAATTCTCTTTGGAAGCCCTTGAGCTAAAACATCGGTAAATCTCGGTTTTTACCGGATTTCTCTATCTTTAAGGAAGCCTATATAAGGAACCTTATCCTTTGATCAAATCAGAACTCCAAGAACCCTAGACTATCAAAGAAGCCAGCCGTCTCATTATCTCCACGTTTTGAACTCCCGAGTCACAATCAAACACCGAAATCTCACCAAAATCAACACCAAAACACATTATTCAACTCCCATCACATCCACGATCATCAAATCACCATCAAACCACCACCAAAACGTGAAAAACCACCAATTCTCAATAAACAGAAGCCAGGTTCGAACTCAATCCGGAACCGAGGTCAACGGAGCACCAAAAGAAACCCGGCGTGAAGAGTCTCGTTGTTCCAGAAGCCAAAACAGGTTATAATCACACTTTTCTGAAACCTTTACGACTTTATTAGTCTTCTGTAAAATTTTGGGTTCAAACCAACCCTTTTTGGCTTCTGTATTGCTAATTGCTTTTGTTTCTGCCTTGTTACTTGTTTGTTAAGTTTCATGCATAATTCGACTTCAAACTGAAATCTTTCAATTACTGACGTCTTGTATACCTTTCAGGCTACACGCATATAAATTTTGAGCCAAAACACCATCGGGAACCATAAAAAACCCACTGTCCGTGGGTGGTCCGTGACCTCGGACGCATGGTCCAGGACCACGGACGAGCTGTCCGTGACCACGGACACCCACAGACGGTGGCAGAATTTCTTATTTTTCATTTTTTTTTCAAATTTTAGGGTTTTTAATAGTACATGTCCGGGCCCACGGACACCCTGTCCGTGGCCCCGGACCTTTAAAGTTTACATTTTTTTTTAATTCGGTTTTCATAATCATGTAGTTCAACTGGGGTCCGTGGTCTCGGACATTAGGTCCATGGCCACGGACGGAATCAAAATTTGACCTAATTCTGCCTCCGAAACCTTAGTTTAGGTAATTTCAATTTTCACTTTTATTTTATGTCAAAAAATGCTAAAAAACATAAAAAACAGAAGCTCACACACTTAGGTTAAAACGACTTCGTAATAAGCCGTAAATAAATTAAGTAGAGGAAAAACGACTTCTAGGGGTAATGAAAGTAATTGAACCCTAATTAAGTCGAATATCAAGCCCCCGAACCCGAACTCTCCTTTCCTAATTTGATCTAGGTTAAAATTAGGTGGCGACTCATAATAGGTTCCAGTGAGCTAGCTTAGGTTTTAATAATTATGGTTATATGACTTAGTTATTAAACTTAGGCTATAAGTGGGCCTAAAACCCGATAAGATCCTAATCAATCTAATCAACATAGGATAGGGTTCAAAAATCGAGGCTCACAGATTGGCGACTCTGCTGGGGACAACTTCTTAATTTTAACTTGTTTAATTTTAAGAAAGAGGGATTAACTCGAAATTGTTTATTTATGGCTTTATTACATTGTTTTTTTACTTTTGTGCGCAATTTAATTTTATACACCTTTGCATCATATGAGAGCGAGGGTCCACTTAAACCGATTTCACCCCGGGACACGTTTGGGTCCCTTGTCAGGGACTCACACCTTTTAGGTGATGTGAATAAGTGGGGGAAAAGAGGAGGGTGTCGTCTAACCACACCCCTTTAATACCTGGGCTTTAGCCCCAAGTTTCCTGGCAGTGTCCTTACCTAGCCTCGTTTGGTCATTCAAAGACCCGACCGTAGACGCACACCTTTAGTTGGTGTGAAAAAAGTGGGGAAGCCCAAAGAGAATAGCGTGCAAGCCCTATTCCTTTGTGGTGACCTGGGCCTATGCTCCAAGCTCCTCTCCGGATCGATCCATACCCGGTTTGATTTAAGCGTCAAGTGAGGACATGTTGAATTTGTGTGGGCCTTGTTTGGTTGTGTGATCGGCCCACTACCCAGCCTAGAAACTGATAGGAATTTCTCCTACATCAACCTAGCCCAACCCGAATCAGCAACTATATTTGTTTGCGGCCCAGAGGCCCTGTTTGGTTTAATATGTGAGTTGTTCAGGCTTCGGCCCAAAATCTTAGACTTAGGTGATTTCTCTCCCGGCCCAATTTGAATTATCCAATTAGTTTTAGGCCCATAAAAAGAAACCCACCTGAACTTGAAATAAGTCACAAGTCCTGAAAATAAAATTGTTTTTGGCTTAGAAACCATCTTCTCTGACCCAAAGAAAGTTAGGCCCATTTGTGATTTAGGGACCATTCCAGCTTATGTGCTTTACTTCAGGCCCAAACTCATTCCGGCCCAAGGGCTCATTCTAGTCTAGGTAGACTTCTTATCATGACCCAATCCCAAAACCCTAAATCCAAGTGTCACCTCTTTGGCACAATCAAAGCCATCCATTTAGATTTCAGTCCATATTCCAGCTCATAGTCTGAAAGATACTCCAGCCCAAACACCTCATTTTCTGGGTATCCTGGCCCACTTGCTTTCAGCCTAAGCCTGTTCCGGTTTTCGATCTACCTTGTTAAGCGTCATTCTCACCTTAGTATCTTTCAGCCCACTTGCTTTTGTTAGCTAATAATGGACACCTTGGAAACAGGCAAGCCCGAATCCAGATATGGCAGAAGGAGGAAATCCGATCAACACGAATGCCCAGTTGGCCGCTGTGCAGCAAAGGTGCAAGGTCTTGGAGTCCATTGTCGAGGAATTGAGGAGTAAGGCTAATCTCCAGGAGACAAATCAGCACACTCAAGAAAAGCTTGCGGATGAAAATCTTAATCGTAGTTACATCGAGATTGACTCCGTTAGGGCCCAAGATTCTCAAACACATGTGGGGAAAGATGTTCCGGACAACCAACTAGCTGCAGAGGTTAAAAGGGTTTTTAAAAGGATCGAACGCATAGAGAAAGCCAACAAACCAGCTGGCTTCGATTATTTCTCTACGGCATCATATCCCGAAGTTGATCTCCCCCCAAAGCTGAAACTGCCCACACTCACTCTGTACAAGGGTTCCTCGGATCCACAAATTCATTTGGCTATGCTCGACCGGGAAATGTCAATCCTGGGGCTCAACGACATGCAAAAAGCCAAGGTTTTCACATGAAGTGTAGATGAAACTCCTCAACGTTGGTATCTCACTCAGAAGATGAATACCAAGACCTATGAGGAGGTTTATGAAGCTTTCCTAAATCATTTCGAGTATGCTAAGAACCTCGAGGTCACCAGAATCGATCTTGCAGGCACTCGATAGAAAGACGGTCAGTCCATGTCTGACTTCATCAAGCGTTGGAGGAGAAAGGCTGCTGCCATGCCTACCAAAATGGACGAGCAAGAGCAAATCCGCATGATAATTGAGAACATGTGAAAATAACACAACCATGATCTAAAATTTATGTACTTTCCGAGTTTGGATATGTTGATGGGACTAGTCGGCGTTCTAGAGGAAAGGATTCATAAGGAAGGGTTAGAGCTCGAGTGCTCAAGAAACTCCGGCAGTGGCTCTAAATTCTCTAACCCAGGACCAGAAAAGGCTTATTTTCATACGGTAGCTTGCGCTCAAAGCAGTTTCCCAGAAGTGAATATGGTTCAACGACCTAGATCTCTACATCAAAACTTTAGGACGGTACCCTTACCACGCCGAGACTCATCGTAAAGGGAATTCACCAACACTGGCCGAACACCAAGTCAGGCATTTGAAGAGCTTCGGAGGAGAAACTTGCTACAGCCCTTGGCCCCTCGGCCAGGAACCACTCATTTGGGAGGCATCTTAATCAATTATGCCACTACCATCAGTTGCCTGGCCATTATGCTGACAATTGTCGAGCATTGAGGCACAAGATTCAAGATCTCCTCGAGCAAGGAGTCCAATTTTTCTAAGTATGCAGATCGTTTTATTTATGTGATTCATCATTGATTATGTTTTCTTGCATCTTCAGATTTTCCTAGTAGCTAATTTTCTTAGTTAGTTTTCAGTCTCCTTTGATTGTAATTTTTACGTTTCTTTCACGATTCATAAATAAAATCATTGTTCCATTTTCACAATTTCTGTACAAACCATTTTTCATTCATTCATTGAAAAAAAACAAAAATGTTTTTCAAGGAAAGGGATCACAGAGTAATCATTTCCCAACTATGGAACAAAACAATTTGTCTCTTGTTTCTAAAAGTTGAACATGCCACGTTAAACACCACATCTCACCCCTAAGCATCCAAACAAACCACATAGCGGTTCGAAGTCCACATTTGACAAATTGTCGTCATAAACCCTGGATTAATACTGGGGGCAATCTAAGATTAAGCTTGTCATCTTTTATCTTTTGTTTAAATGTGCGGACGAGTTTCAGAGTGAAAATCTCGTGAGAGTGTCTTGAGTGGAAAAACCATGAGTGAATGAGCGTGTCATTTTTACACGACTCCGGTGAGACCACATTCAAGGGTGAGGTAAACGGCATAACTCCGACCGAAGGAGATAATTTGTAAATTTACTCTTAGACCTGTGAAAAGTAACAAAGAGCGGATACACAACTATCAGGAATGACGAAGCACCTAGGTACAGCACCACACAGCCAAAAGCTTGTGAACCCTGACATTACACCCTAGGCACCCCTGCTGAGCTTTTCGTATATGTCCTCTTTTACAACATTACAAACTCCACAAAATAAGCCAGCCAATGATGAATAACCGACCCGGTGACCGAAGGAAGCAAGGAGCCCGACTTCCGAACAGCAACTTCACAAGTCCAAAGAAGCAAAGCCGCTACCAGCATGACGAAACGATCCGCAAATGGTCCCAAAGTGACACAGGATCCAAATGAGCTCACATCAAAAACAGCTTTCCAAGTTCAAAACCGGGAAACACAAGAACCTCGAGGGAAAAGAGATTCAAAGAAAGGCAAATCTGAAAAGCCTCGAAGAAATCAAAAATCGGAAGAAAAAGAGAAGGTGCAAGGAACAACCCAAAAGTCCCAAGTTCCAAGCTCACAAGAGAAGTCATCACGAAGTAGCCAAACGACTTCAAGACAAAGAAGGCAAGTCCGAGAGAAGGTGCAAGGTGCAGCTTTGGTCACCCCTTTAAGCTCCACATACCTCAAATATCCCTCCACGGTCCCGTTGTCTTTCATCACACCCTATGGCCACGTTATAAGCTTTTAAGACTTCCGACTTGATAGTTGTGTGTCCAATCACGTGAAAGTAGCGGATCAAATGCGTAAATCCATCAAATATCGAATTCAATGGTCTAGAAGTTATGACCATGAGCGAGAAATGAGTGCAAACACCAAATACGTCGAGTGTAGGTTAGGAAGCACCATATCAAAGCATAAGCCTTGACCTTGTGAGGATGAGACTTGTTCACGCGTTTAATCAAAGAAAATACTGGGGGCAATTGATCGTTCTGATCGATTGCCACGAACTCTAACACAGGTTGCCTTAAGGGAGAAATACTGGGGGTAATTATTGGTTTTAACAATTGCCATGACAACACCAATTAAAACCTGAAGTTTGAGCATCACCAACATTACCACCACGCAGGCCCACATAAGCCTTTACCTTCACATCATACACCACAGGTCCATCAAAAGTCCTGACCACCACTCAAACACCACACACTCCCACCAGCGGCATGTTCATCCTCTAAGAAACAAATTGCAGATCTGAAATTCTTAGTTACGAAGTGATTATTTCACCTTCATTTTTCAGTAGATTTATTCCCAAGCTTTGCCGCGTTTGGCACATTTTTCAATAGTTTCTTGCTTTGAACAAGTATTTTACATGCACTGTGATTGCATTTTACAAACTTTGCAATACACTTCATCATCGCTACGTTTGGCCCTTTTACAATTGGTTTTCACCACATGCATTTGTACGAGACCATTATCTTCCTAACTCATTTTAGTTCGGGACCCAAAATCTGTGCGAGACCCTGCATTTTCATCATTCAGTACGAGACCAAGCATCTTTATTCAGTGTGAAACCGAGAATCAATGCGAGATCCAGCTTTTCTTCATCCGTTTAGTTCGAGACTTCAGTGCGAGACCCATCATCTTCATCAGTGCGAGACCCATCATTTTCTTCAGTGCGAGACCATGCATCTTCTTCAGTGCGAGACCGAGCGTCATTATCCAGTGCAAGACCAATACGAGACAGAGCTTGATCTATGTTGGCGGGGCAGAGGCAATAAGTCCCCATCTTCATGTCAACTTCTTGGGAGAAACAACTAGTGGGCAGTGGCAATAAGTCCCCTTGGTAATCTAGAAGTTATCCCAGCACCCTAGTTGGTGGGCAGAGGCAATAAGTCCCCATAGTATATCAACCAGGAGCATTGGAACCGGTTTCGGTCCCTAGAAGCATCCGAGCATCATCAGCATATTATATTATCTTCTTTTGCATGACATCTACATTTGCATTACAGGTTCCCGACACCTTAGAATGTTCGACATACTTTATTTCACTTTAGGTAGTCAACGCCTTAGAATAGCTTGACATCATTTCATTCATTATAGTTAGTCAACGCCTTAGAATAGCTTGACATCATTTCATTCATTATAGGTAGTCAACGCCTTAGAATAGCTTGACATCATTTCATTCATTATAGGTAGTCAACGCCTTAGAATAGCTTGACATCATTTCATTCATTATAGGTAGTCAGCGCCTTAGAATAGCTTGACATCATCTCATTCATTATAGGTAGTCAACGCCTTAGAATAGCTTGACATCATATCATCCTTATAGGTAGTTGGCGCCTTAGAATAGTCCGACATTACTTCATTTTTACCTTTAGGTGGCCAACGCCTTAGAATCGCTCGACATCCTTCCACTTTACTCATAGATAGTCAGCGCCTTAGAACAGCTCGACACAATTTGTCGAATTTCAATTGCATGCGGGGTCTTTTAAGATCCAAAATTTTGGGGTATCACTAAAGCATCAACTAGCCTTTTCATTTCCATTACAAAGTCTAGTTGACCGGGGGGGGGGCAATCTGTTATAACCAAAATTTTAACCCCCCGGAAGAGAGCCTCTACTAATAGGATAGATTGGTCAAGTAGCGAGGGTTCCCAGTTCGATCGGCACATTTCAAAGTACTAGGGACAGCTTAGTCATCTTCAAAGGCATTTTCTTAATTTTTCAAGGCTCCTAAGCCATCTATGAGCTTTCTCTCTCCTCCAAAGAAGGGTCAAATCAATTCAAAATGCATTGACATTTTAACTCATGATAGAGGATGACATTTTGGGCATAATGGCGTTGGAATTTTGATTTTTCAAATTTCCAATAATTTTCTAGCAATTTCTGATTGAATCTGACAAGAAATTGAATTTGAAAATATTCCAATATCCAAAAAATTAGATTCCACTTTAGAAAAATCAGAAATACCATCCTTTACCCATGTTTGAAATTTCATAGTCAAATTCCTTTTGGAAGCCCTTGAGCTAAAACATCGGTAAATCTTGGTTTTTACCGGATTTCTCTATCTTTAAGGAAGCCTATATAAGGAACCTTATCCCTTGATCAAATCAGAACTCCAAGAACCCTATACTATCAAAGAAGCCAGCCGTCTCATTCTTTCCACGTTTTGAACTCCCGGGTCACAATCAAACCGAAATCTCACCAAAATCAACACCAAAACACATTCTTCAACTCCCATCACATCCACGATCATCAAATCACCATCAAACCACCACCAAAACATGAAGAACACACCAATTCTCAATAGTCAGAAGCCAGGTTTGAACTCAATCCAGAATTGAGGTCAATGGAGCACCAAAAGAAACCCGATGTGAAGAGTCTCGTTGTTCCAGAAGCCAAAACAGGTTATAATCACACTTTTCTGAAACCTTACGACTTTATTAGTCTTCTGTAATATTTTGGGTTCAAACCAACCCTTTTGGGCTTCTGTATTGCTAATTGCTTTAGTTTCTGCCTTGTTACTTGTTTGTTAAGTTTCATGCATAATTCAACTTCAAACTGAAATCTTTCAATTACTAACGTCTTGTATACCTTTCAGGTTACACGTACATAAATTTTGAGCCAAAAACACTATCGGGAACCATCTAAAACCCACTGTCCGTGGGTGGTCCGTGACCTCGGACGCATGGTCCGGGACCACGGACGAGCTGTCCGTGACCACAAACACCCATAGACGGTGGCGGAATTTCTTATTTTCTAATTTTTCAAATTTTAGGGTTTTTAACAGTACATGTCCGGGCCCATGGACACCCTGTCCGTGGCCCCGGACCTTTCAAGTTTACATTTTTATTTTAATTCGGTTTTCATAATTGTGTAGTTCAACTTGGGTTCATGGTCTCGGACATTAGGTTCGTGGCCACGGATGGAATCAAAATTTGACCTAATTCTGCCTCCGAAACCCTAGTTTAGGTAATTTCAATTTTCACTTTTATTTTTTGTCAAAAAATGCTAAAAAATAGAAGCTCGCGCACTTAGGTTAAAACGACTTCGTAATAAGCCGTAAATAAACTAAGTAGAGGAAAAACGACTTCTAGGGGTAATGAAAGTAATTGAACCCTAATTAAGTCGAATATCAAGCCCCCGAACCCGAACTCTCCTTTCCTAATTTGATCTAGGTTAAAATTAGGTGGCGACTCATAATAGGTTCCAGTGAGCTAGCTTAGGTTTTAATAATTATGGTTATATGACTTAGTTATTAAACTTAGGCTATAAGTGGACCTAAAACCAGATCAGATCCTAATCAATCTAATCAACATAGGATAGGGTTCAAAAATCGAGGCTACAGTTACCTAAGGGGCCTCCCGTGAACGGAAGCATGATGCAACAACCTTGTCTTGGAGCCCAGTATTGCCTCCAGACCATTAATGGTATACTGAGAAGTAAAAACTTGTGTGAACAGCCTACAATGAGCAGAGCTCGAGGCAACGTGGCTTATAAGCCGTGAACCAACTGTAATACGCAGATTCAAATGGTTGCAAAACCTATATAGAATCATAAGAAGAATCGCCGAGAATGGCACCTATAAGAGAAGAGAAATGATTAATATCACCGAATGGAGCGGAGAACGAACCACTCATTGTAGAAATGGGGATACCTCTCGTTAATGCGAGGCCTCTGGGGCGGTAAGTATGTGGAGCCCTCTAGAAAAGGCTTTCACCCATTAATATATTGAAGCTTGAGCAGGTGGTTATTGCCAAGGGACAATTGGAACAAGAAAGAGAGATTTCCAAGTCTAGTATGAGAAAAAAAGCTTTGGTAGCAATTGTCGAAAACCGAAAGAGTAGTCAGGTTAGAAGCAAACATTGTATGTGTACATTGTGAACTATAGAGTGAAAAACGCTCAAAGAGCATATAGACTTAAAGAATAGCATATTCTATAATCAGCCAAGTAAATGGCGAGCCATAATATGAATGGTAGCGGTACATGAGCGGAAGCTAACGTAGTAGTGGATGCCATGTGAATCAATGTTGTAGAATCAGTGAGAACATGGTGCGCAACAAGCGACCATTATATGGGTACAGTCAGACATTGATATGGAGAATAAAGCGGAATTATGAGCTAGACTCAAAGGGGATGAAAAACAAGATATGGTAGATAGACTAGGCAGTAAAGCCAGTAGTCGGTACCATGTGATGAAGGATCCCACAAGGAATGCATTATTCACTCCTATAGCAATCGCATAGGAAACTGAAAGCGTATACCTAGTGGATCAACTTGATAAGTGAAGCAATAAGCTTTGGGACAAGAGTACCCGATTGCTAAATAACCAAACCGTACTAAAAACAGAGGACGTCCAAACACACCAACGAATACGGCGCAAGCCAGTTAAGAGAAAACCTAGAAACAAACCGCGCGACTTTGGGCCAAAGAGGCAAGAAGAATGTTGGACACACCAACAAGCACAACAAGTAAATTTCACCGGAATAAAGGCGGAAGGAAACTTACGAAGGTTGTAAGGACCGATGCATAGAAAATGCAAGGTCGTACAATGAAATAATACTTGTACAACACTCTATGAGAGAATGATCAGGAGTCAATGATCAGAGAAAGCACTACACACTAGGTAGTAGCTCGACCTCAACCGACAGTAAGTCGGAAGAACCAATGAGTAATCACGGAAGTACACAGTAGTATGCATAATAGATTCCCAGAGAACTGGATAGAAAATATAAAACTCATCGAGTTCGCATACGGTAAGAAATACCACGCGTCGATTGAGAGACCTTACTCCCAACAGAAAAGGGATAAAAGGGAGATGTACAATACATTAAGAATAATGAAAAGGGCGAATTAAACTCTAAAGTTATCAGGTCACGCAGCAGAAGCTAGTGGGCCATAATCCTAAGGTTGAATATACCTAGTGAATACAAGCGAATGGCTAATTATCAATGCCTTGAAGCCTGATAGGCTAGAACCGTGCCCGATTATGAGTTAAACAAACTCCAATGAGAATTCTTGGTGCAGGGACTAAACCGTCAATATGGTTAAGACCCTTTGACCAAAGAACATTGTATAATAGACTGCATGGAAGCTAAAACACTCCATGACAGTTGAATGCCTTAGACCAATGTTCAATGATGACATATGGTAGATTACGTGGGCGTAATCCCTTTTAAGGGGGGTAGAGCGAAAAACCGCTTTGCGTATGTTTTACGTATTAAGTGCGTAAACTACGGTGTGCATAGCACAAAAGAATTTGTTCTGATGATTGGACGTATGTTACATAAACATATGTATTCATTCATAGTCTAATTATGGTCATTGCTCACAGGAGATGCGAATACCATTGATATAAACATACCTACCTTGTAACTCCGGTGTGAGAATACAAGCGGAAATTAGTAGAGAAACTCTAGGGGAATGAGAATCCCTATGGTATATGTTTATTTGAGACCGAATATGGTAATATTATGATGTACGAGTCGGTATGAAACCGATGTAGAACCTAGTAGGAATTGAGTTCCCTAAGTATTTGCTTGGAGATAAATTAAGAATGATTGATTGACTGAGTTCCATAATTTGGAGATGTATTGCTTCATGATTATGACTAGAATGATTAAAAGATAGAAAATGGGAAATTATTAAACTATTTATTTGTGTGAAATTGACGTGAGATGTCAAACTTGATTTGCTAGCGATCAAGGGAAACTGAACACAAATTGGGGTGGAAGGATAGTTCAACACTGATGCTGATCACATCAGGGTTGAATAATTCATGAAACTCCCTATAAGTGGTCACAAGTAATCATGTTAAGAATAGAGGAAGTTAGTATAAATTGGATTTGGAGTTGTATTGTGTTTTCAAAAAGGATTTTCAACTAGTATTTGTAAAAAGGATTTTCTCCAAACTTGAAAACAAGGACTAGTTTTGAAACCACTACCACTAACCGAGGGCTGCGGTCCTTTGTCTTGATGACCGGGAGAATGGTGGGAGTGAGGACTAGTTTTGAAACCACTATCACTTAACCGAGGGTTGCGGTCCTTTGTCTAGATGACTGGGAGATTGGCGGCAGTGTGTGTTTTGTTTTTTTTCCAAGGGCAGCGTGACGTAGAGAAGTCCTGTGTCTGGATGACCTAGAGTGCCTAAGGATATCTATATATGTGGACGTTTTGATCAAGAAACCAAAGGAACCGTGGGCCAGAGAGCGTAAGTGTCCATTAGTCATGAATCGGCCGTGAACCAGAAAGAGCGTGACCGGTACCCGCGGGATCACAGAGAGTATTACTCGATATGGGATTCGGGGATTAAAAAGGTATTCAGACCGATCCCATGGAGAGAATGTAAAAGATTATTTTTTTATTGCTATACATGCAGTGACATGCTGTATGGATGTGTATATACATCAAGACAGACCTAGTGAGTCTATAAGGTTATATATATGTTATGACCTTGGTATATGATATGTCTAAACGACTAATAATATTAGATTCACCAACTTTGAGGGCAAAGTCCTTTAAGAGGGTAGATTGAAATACCCCGGACTTAAATATGGTGATTACATTATTCTAATATGGTATTTAAAGGCCTAATGATGCCTAAAAAATATTGGTGAAGAAAGTGAAACCAAAAGAAAGAGGAAAACGCTTAAAAAGCATAAAATGTAAAAACGTGCTTAAAGGACCCTTGAAGTTTAGGAGACCTTAAATAGGGCCTAAAGGGGATTCCTACAGCTAATATTAACGGTGGGAACAAGATAAAACAATTCCCAAGGAAAACCAACCTATAAAATTAGCTAAAACGCAACATGTGCTTTAAAGTTCCTTAGAGCACATTTTTATGAAATTGTCTTGAAAAGAGAATTTGAATGAGTTTAAAGGGTTAAATATACTCTAATGGATTAGTGGAATATAATAAACCACATTAGAGAGCCTAACTCTGAAGATTTAAGAAAATCAAAATTTCATGTGGCTTATTGATGAATAGTAACAGTTTAAACACATGTGGACTTATGTTGACTTAACATGGTCAATGGTCAAAGGTAGACCTGAAAACAGCCTCTAAAAACCGGCCCCCTTTGTAAGAGATGGATACCTCTTTTACAAATAATATGTAAATAAGAGAAAGGAGAAAGAGAGAGAGAGAGAGAGAGAGAGAGAGAGTAAAAGTGAAAAGTGCTTTTTACTTTAGCAAATAAAGAAAACAACTAAGACCCAACTCCTCCCTCTCCTTCCTCTATGGCTATCAATTTTCAGCCCTTCTTTTTCCCCTCCTTGTGCTGACTCAGCCTCTTAGACAAGTGACCCCTTTCTACTTTACAAACAAAAAAAAGAGAAGGAAAGAAGTCTCTCTCCTTTCATTTTCTTCTTCCCCAACTGGCACCTCTATTCACTCTTCTCCCATGGCGATTTTGCAGCCCTTCCATCTTCTTGATTTCCCTTGCTTGCCCAAGCTATAACAAAGCTCCAAACTCAAAATAAATTACATCTTCTTATTGGCCTCATCAAGGGATTTCTTCTCCACCGTTAAAAATCTTCAAAGCTTGAATTTGACTTCCATGGGTGGAGCTCCATTTGAGAAGAAAAACACATTTCAGGAGCTAAAGTACACTCTCTTTGGTTCAAGGTAAGAAAAATCACAAAGCCTCATTGTTTTCCCCATTTCCTTACCTAGCCGATTTTGGCTTCTCAAGATGGTTTATTCCTTATTTTGTATGAGCATTTATCCAAGCTTCGAGAGGGTGGTTGGAACTCTTCCTTGATTCATGACCAAAAACCAATTCTAGGGTTTCAAAGGTAATGCCCAATTTTAGTGCTTTAAGCACCTCCTTTGTATCCTTAAGTTAACTCATGAGCTTAATTGTCTTTACTTAGCCTCATTCCCCTATTGAATGCTGGTTTATAGTGTGGTATCTCCCCTTGGCCGGTTGCAATCAAAGAGAAGAGAAGAAGAGAATTGAAAAGAAAATACTTGGGAACTTAAGGTAAATAATCTACCTTAATGTATATCCTTAGTGCTTTTACGATTATGGGATGGGAAATCAAGAGAATGAATCAATATATGTGCTGGAAAATGTGTTTGGTTGAAATGAGAGAGAATTATGATTTATGCTTAATGCAATGGTGATATGTTGTTTTATTTAAGGGCCTTGGAGCCAAGTCATTTAAGAATATTGCATTGTATTGTGATTGAAGAGATTTTGGAGCAAATTGTGTGCTGGTAGAATTCATTAAGGATTTGGTTAGTTGAATTGATTTAGGTGAAAGGTATGATGCATTTGGGCATGCTAGAATTGTAGAGGAACTATGACGAAATTTCTGTAGAAAACAAGTGGTTTAGGTGAGGTTATGAGGTTGGAGAACCTAAGGTTAACTAAGAGCTAATAGGGATTAAGTTGGGTTAGTTAATCACCTTAAAATGTTAGTTGAAGGATTGTGTTGAGTTATGCAAAATCTGTAGCAAGTATGATGTAAGAATGCCTTGAGATGGCTTAGGTATGAACTAGTGTGTATAACCTTGAAAGTAAAGGTTGGACTTGGGTAATAGAGATGAAAATGTCTAGAAAGAGTTTGGTATGGTCAAAAGGATTGTAGGTGAAGCAATTGAGTTAGTAAAGTGGAGAACAAATGAGCATCTTAGAAATCGGAAAACTAAGTTGCAATGTGCAAAAATGAGAGTGAAAACTTGTATAATTGATCAAGGATTGAGTAAAGGGTTTGATCAACGGTTTAGGAAGGTTTAAAGTGTTTTTATGGTATTAGGACATGTTTGGATACATGTGGAAAGACTAGAAAAGAAATGAGTAAGAAATGGAGTTAGAATGGCATTAGAAACTGTCAAAATGCTACAAGTAATAGCAGGGTCCGAGACTTGACTCTTGTATAAAGTCCCGGACCACATGTGAAAAACTGCTAAGAATTGCCTAGAAAGGTTGGTCCGGGACCTAACCTTTGCAACAAGTCCCAGACCACCAATAAAATGCTACCGAGAGTAATGGCCATGAATTGGTCTGGGACCTAGTGTAAGTATAAATTCCCGGACCAAGGTGTATTTCTTCCCGAGAATTGCTGCAGTGTGTTGGTCTGGGAGTTAAGGGCTGGACCAGGTCTGGGACCACACCAAAAATATTACCGTGAGTTTATAAATGAAATCTATAGATGGGGAATTGAATGGTAATGGTATTAGATAATGATTAGAGCTTGTTTGGTGACACGTAAAGGTCATTAGAAGTATAAACAAGTGTAAATTTGAATGTAAAAGTTGAGAACTTATGATCACATAAGTAAAGTTAAGATTAACGGGATAACGGGGTTAATTACGGGTTCATTAGTCGTTTAAATTCTTTATTGCCTTGACGTTAATAGAAACACTTGGAATGTTACCAGCTATTCGAGAATTATCTGAGGAGCGTGAGATGACATGCTAGAGTAATTCCTTGGTGAACGGTATGGTTTTCTTGCAATTTGTGTCCTACCGAATTACACTCAGCTTGTGTGTGCAGTTTTTGTATGCGTGCCGACTTAACAAGATAAAAGCACGAAAATGTTTATTGCATTTGATATATATCTCAATGCTTGTTATTTCTTTTGTGAGCTAACCGTCTTTACTTTGAGTTTGCGATCTAACTTAGAATAGTAGATCAACTCCCGAAAGAAAGATAAACAATAGTTAGAAAATCGAAACGAAACAGTCCACAAAATGATTAATAGTGGAAAGAAAATATAAGGAACCTCTATTAAGAGAAAAATGACCGTTCAAACACTTGAACTCGTCAAAAATAGTAAGACATGCGGGAATTAGTAAACTCCCTTTCAATGGTTAGTCGACCTCCTATATGAGGATTCGACCCAACACGACATAATAACCAAAACTTCTAAGTATTGGGAATGTAGGGGTAACCTTTAAATCTGTGAATACAATAACTTAGGAAAATACCCTAAGATTATGAGATAACATCAAGAGAGATGTCTCAAGCTAGTATGTATTATTACTAACCCTGAGAGTGGGTTAGGGGATTGTGAGTCACGCGTGCAAGGAAGAGGAAACAACAGAGTGATTGTTTCTAATTTCGTAGTCGAACTCCCTTGTCAGGGGCCGTGAGCCACATGGTGGTGCCCGTTAGGGCCGTGAGCCATGTAGTGGTGCCCGTTGGAGTAAGACAGGCAGAGCTTATCCGTCTAAAGAGATAAGTTGGGAATTGTAGGATATGAGAAAGAGGAATCAAGAGAGTGATTCTGGTAATTATTCAAGAGTAGAATAATCAAGAGAACGAGATCAAGACCAGTTAGTGTCTTTAGATCCAAGAGAGCAAGTAAAACTATCCGATTAAGATGGATAAGTTATTGAATAATAAGAATGAGGCATTATTGAGGTAGAAACCCTCAAGGCCTAAAGAACAAGGTAATGTAAACTAACAAACTTAATGTGTTAGTGTTATTGATTGTATTTTATGGTTTGAATACTTGTTGAATGCGAGCATGTTGTGTGTTTACAGCATTTCATGTTATGATTTAAATAAAATCAATCGCATGCTTAGACGATAATCAGTCGAGTGTGGCCCTGTAGTAGCGGGTTGCACGACTACCATACCAGCAAAGGTGCTAAGACCCTTTGGGGCCACCCATTAGTTTTCAGGTACAATGGAGATGTTTACCGTTCAAGAGTAGGACGGGGACTGCTGCTATGCATGGGTAGTTTATTTAACTACGTTTGTAATTAATTGTATTATAAGACCGAATTTGTTATCGGCAATAGATTGTAGTATACTCGGTATAGTGTGACTTGAGGATTGCATATGACTCGGTTTAGAAATGGAATGAGTTTGTATTGTATAAGTACTCGGGAATTCTGGTCCATTAGACCGTTATAATTGCATAGGCCTGTTGTCAGGGGTGGTATTGACATTGTTCACCAGTTGACCGTAGATTTCGTGGGATGTAATGATGATTGAGACGTTTTGGCATTAATGATGAGATTAGCGGTAGGGGTGTTACAGTTGCTTCCTCTTCACGTAGGCCTCCTCAGGGTCATCATCCGACTTAGGGGGAGCTCTTTCCCTGGCTCGAATCCTGGGGGAAGCTCCGGGTCCTCAAAGAGGCTTCAAAGCCCACCATCATCACCATCATCCTCCACCATCGGGTTCTGCGGGACAATAGGATAAGCAACTGGTCCAAGCAGGTGACAATCTGCACCACCGCCAATAGACCTAAGACCGGCCTCCACATCCTCAACATTAGCAAGCATATCAAGGCGCAAAGCATCATTCTCCACTCCGCTTCTCTCGTTGCTAACAATATCCTCCACAACTGGGTCGGGAACCGACCCCTTTCCAATTGGTGGCTTGCGAATAGAAATTGGTGCACGAGCACCGGGCCCCTCTTTCCACTTACTAGGATCCCCACTGAAACCACCACACAAACTTGTAGTACTTTATCTAGAGTTTAGTATCAAGTAGAATGGATGAAATATTTAATCATTATAGAGAATTCATAATAGTTTCATGAACATGTCAATACTATATTAGCTATTGCTAATATGTGAGATATGAAAAAAATGTAGGAATTGTTTAACCCGGAAAAAACAATTATCTGAAGGAATAAAGAGAATCCATAGGTCTAGTTATATAGTATTATATATGAAGTAATTAGGCCAAGTTATATTTACTGAAGCTGGGTATTACTTTTATCATTTTACATATTTGTCTTTTTGTAAAGTTTTAAAGAGTTATAGTTTTTTAAATATAAGTCTAAATAATATAAATTTTATACTTTTGTTTATCATTATTCGAGTTCTTCAAAAAAAGACCCAACCTGAATATATTTTGATAAATTTATAATTTATATTTTTTGTATGTACATGTGTTTTAAGATTCACTTTAAAAATAAATGAAAATACATAATTATTATATGTTTTGACAGTGCTAGTTATTTCATAGTGTTAGTCAACCTAGAGTTGTAAAGTCGGCATTGTTATTTTTTTATTGCATGGTGGTTAATAACCGAACCACATTAGTCTACTTCAATTGTATTAGCTACTTTGATGATTCTTGGCTTCTTAGACGGTGTTAGTTTCTTCAACGATGTTAGGTTCTTCAATAATGTTACCATTCTAGGGTTGTATATGAGGGGTAAGGTTATCTTTATTCTTGAGTGGTGGTTAACAACCAAACCACATTAACATTATTCAATGGCTTAACCATCCTAGGGTGTTTGGGGTTTAGGGTATCTTTTGTTGTTCATTTATTGAAAAATGATCTTATGTTTAATAAAAGTGAATCTTACTTCAAACTTATGCAAGAATTATATGAACATGTCATTTATTGAAAGTGAATCGTTCGTTTAAGAAAAGTGAATTTTATGTTTTCAAAAGGTGAATCTTATATTTAAAAAAGTGAATCTTTCCCATTAAACAATGTGAATCCTTTGTTTTTATAAAAGTTAATTTTATGCGAGAACAATATAAACCTTTGGTTTAAGAAAAGTGACTATTACCACAAGCTTATGCAAGAACAATATGAACCTTTCGTTTATTGAAAAGTGAATATTACAACAGAAAATAATTCACTTTTATAACACTACTGATTCATTCTACGTAAACAGAAAATTCACTTTGATAACATTACAGTAACTATAATTGTCATACTAGTAACCGTTATCAAACAATTCTTATAGCAGTAATTATAATTTCATACCAGAATATAGTTCTTTTTTAACAGTGATGGTTCATTTTATATAAGCATAAGATTCACTTTACACTGACACATCAAAATGTATAAAAAAACTTTATAATCTAAAATTGAATTTTATAGCAAAAAGTAGTTCACTTTTATAACACAGTTGATTCATTTTACGTACACAAAAAATTCACTTTGCACTAACACATCACAATGTATAGAAAACTTTTATAATCTGAAATTGAATTTTATAGCAGAAAAAATAATTCACTTTTATAAGACTGTTGATTCATTGTACGTAAACAGAAGATTCACTTTGATAACATTACAGTAACTATAATTCTCATACTAGTAAACCATTATCAAACAATATTACTTATAGGAATACCCCTAAATTAATTTAGGGGATTTCTTTTATAAAAACCCTAAATAATATTATTAAACACTAAATTAGAGTATGGTATTATTTAAAAATTATTTAGGGGACTTCTTATATTAAATTCTAAATAATAATACAATTTAAATTAATTTATTATAAGGTATTATGAATTTAATAACAAGATTTATAAGTCAATAAATCTTGGAAAAATTCCTAGACACTCCAATTATATTATAAAGATTTTAGAAATATCTGGAGCATTGATTTGAAGCATAAAAGTCAATATAAAATTCTAGAAACCCTAAAGCTTCTTAAGCCTTGCTAGGGTTGACTTTTTGAGAATGGTCAAAACATCCCATGAAACCTATACCAATAAATAGGTTATAGAAAACCATGAAGATCGATAAAAAGAACGTCGAAAACGGATCATCCTAGCCAAAGTTATGATAGAATGAAGTTTAGAGCCAAAATTTTGAAAACTGCCACGTGTCAAGCTCACACGGGTCGCCTGTACTTAGCACGAAAATCGGCCAGAATCTTAACTTCCATCAGTGTTTTTGCCCTAACTTTAAACACCGATATCTCACTCGTCTTTGAGAAATTTTGAGTGTCGTCTTCTCCTACAATTCCTCTTTCCAACCATAACTCATACACAGCCTAACTCCTTCTACATCGACGGCAAATGCGATCTGAAGTAGCCTACCTGAAACTGCCAACCCAGATTTCCAAAAAAAATGTGATTAATCTGGTAACTTTGTCTCCCCATAACTTCTTCGTTGCTCAGCCAAAATTAGTGTTATTTAGCTTGTTTTGAAGATCTCTAATCCCTCTCCAACTTTCCTTTTTACACAAAAGGCTGATTCTCAATAGGGTGAAAGATAAAGGCATCGAAAGTTGCCTCCCCGAGTTCTGGAAACCTAGAAATCCGGAAATTTCAGTTGAACAGGTAAACTTCGTCCTATCATATCTTCTTCATCCGTGGGCGACAATTCTTGTTCTATAGCTCGTTTTAAATATCTCTTATTCCTCTACAATTCTTATGAAGGAACATCAAGCTAGTTCTCGATCGTTTGGAAGATATAAGTGACTAAAGTTCCCCACTTGGTCAGCACATAAAATCATAGTTTTCCGGAAAAACGAATTTGATTCTCCTCGTTGGCGCATCTCCGGTATGATTCCGACCAAATTCCACCATCTATGATATTCGTTTTTGCGTTTCCGGTCATAACCCTCTATCAATTTACCATTTACACCATAAATTGAGAGAATTTGTAGAAATTCGAAACTGAAACAACATGAACCCTAACTTCGAATTGCCAGAATCGTTTTCTCGTTGTACTACACGATATGTCATGAAATTGATACCATTAGATTCGTTTTTTAATTTCTAATCCAATGAAACAAGAATCATCGAATTTCGTTCTGTGAGTTGAGAGAAAAGATTGATTTAGTACTCGAGTCGAATCTGGAGTTGCTGAAGAACTCAGACGATGTCGGTCATCCGATCGTAGTTAAAATAAACGGACGGCCGAGATTAAGACGTTTCAGTTTAAAAAGTTTAAGTTTTTATATTAATTCCAGAATTAAACCCTAACTTTTTGGATTTAGTTAATGGCCTTCCAGAATGTATTTTGACTTGAAATTTTAACCATAGATTCCTTATAAAATCTAGTTTATTTTGATGTAAATTAATATGGTTTTGAAGTTTTTAAACGTAAGTTATTATTTTTGCAAGGTACGGGTATTATGGAATTATTAGGTTAAATAAAAAAGATATTTTTATGAAATAAAAATTTTATAATATGTCTAAAATGTTATAGCTACTATATATTTAATTTGGGAATTTTTGGACAATGGTAAATGGGTTTAAAAATTGTGTTTATGAATTTTCATAAGAATAACGTATAATATATGGTTTTTAATGTAACCAAAAATTAAAGTATAGTTGATTAATGAACTTTATAGGTTGGGGAAAATATAATAAGACTAAACTAACATTTAATACAGAATGTTAATAAATATTTTTGGGTATAAACTTTTAAGTGAAGTATATATATATATACATATATATAAAAGAAATAAAATAGTAACTTAGGTTATATCAAGGAACTAAATTAATCTACATTTGTATTAATTATATAATATGGTAGTTAATATACTTAATTGAAACTAAGGAAAATACTTTATTTTATTAAACCATATATTGGATGTAAATAATTAGATGCAATAAAACTACACAAAGAATGTCTTGAATAAATCCTAATATATATATACATAAAAAAAACTACATAAATAAAAGAAATAAAGCACCTTATAGAAAATAGAATATGAAGGAATTTATAAGTTAAACTAAACCTATACATAATACTATTAAAAGAGTATTTTATGTGGTGGTATTATATTATGATTATGAAATTTAGTTAAAAGAGTTGCCTTTGGATTTCTAAGATTTATATAAACCATATTAGAATGCATGTATAATATTATTTGCCAATGACCAGAATGTAAATCTATAATTTGGATTAAGTAATTAATAAGTTGAGACTTAGGAAATATTGTAATTAGATTACATAAAATGTTACACAAATAGATCTTATTTTATAAACAATAATAAAATAAATGAGATACTTTTACATCTAAATGTGAAGTGGATTAGTAAGGCTAAATTTAATCATTTCATAACATTTATAATAGTGAGTAATAACTTAATGTTTTAAGGAAAAATCATTAAAAGGGTTAAGATATAAAACTAAGTTAAATATGACTAGGGAGTTAATCTAGATAATCATCTTTAAGTTTCTTAGAAGTAGATAAGCCATATAAATACATTTATAACAGTAACTACCAATATTTAGAATGTGAGTTTATAAATAAGTGTTGTAGTTAATAGCTAGAACTTGTAAAAAGGTTTGTAAATATAAATTACATATTTAAAACTTTAAACCTTTAATCAGACGGAACTAAGTTACATAAGATATTATATTGGTATACTTTACGGTAATGGGAAATATTGATATGCTATTTGAATATAAAATATGAGAATTTTCAGAATGGATGATCTTATTAAATAATTGGCAATTTCACTTATGAATAGGGATTTAATTCTTAGATAAATTTTACCTTATGTTAAGATATAATGTTTATCCTAAAACATAATAAAGGAAAATAATTTATTACGTTACTCCTTTGAAACCTTAGGTTTTGTAAATAATTTAAAACGTATTTAAGCCTTAAGTTTATTGAGGTTTAGTATAAAAGGATTATACATAGTCTATAGAGGGAATGTGTGTAAAAATAAAACATTTAGGAAATTAAATGTAAGCAAGGATACATAAAAGGTTATCTTAAAACACCTTATTATATAGTTAATGATAAAGTCAATAATATATCTTGTGAATACTAAATGTAAGAGTTCGATAAGTCTAAGTTAATAATAATATAGTTATTTCAATATGAGAGGTAATTCAACATCTTATGACAAGATTATTAGACGGTTATAATAGAAAGTCATTCTGAACTAAGGATATGATAATTGAGTTTAGTGGCTCAATTACGTTATAATAAAATGTATCTACAACACTATGATTCCAATATACAAGATGTAGATCTTAATTAAGTTAAGGGGAAAATTAATCATGATGGTTTATTTGGTAATATTGATAAAGTACTTAATCATTACATTGTGAATTAATAGTATAGTATTCTAAGATAAACCTATTTTAGGTCATAAGATGATGTTTATTCTAAAGTAAGAGTAAAAGTATTGAGCTTACGAGTTGTTATTGAAATTCTAAGATTGATTGAATAACATATAATGCACTTATGTTATAAAGGTCTTTAATGTGAGAATTATGGTTAAGTATGGGTAAAGTGGATAAGAGTGGAACAATTAACAAGTGTTAATAAAATACGTTCCTTGGTCTTACAACCTTGAGTTATACAACGTTCTAAGACAAGTCAAAGGTTATACATAACTTTTAAGTGAGAGCTTAAAAGACAATTGGGACTTAGAAATAAGAGTGAGGAGTTTATTTAAGCTTAACGTAGGCTACAAGTGATTGATGACAGACTACCTTTAATATTCTTCAGAGTACTGTTGATTGTTTACGCAAGTTGACTAGAACTGCTACAGCGTTATCCAGGTACGATTTCTCGTACTCAAATACTGATGCTAACAGACTTAAGGAGACGTTTTGGAAAACGCTAATTGACCTTGAATGAATTTCAAAAGGAATCTGTTTGGGTGACTAACTGAGCTTGATGTGACTAACTGAGCCCTGAATGTGAAACTTACATGGTTATTGGTTCCTCCTATCTAGTTGTTTCACTAGATATTAACTGCCTAGAGTTTACGCTTCTGCACTCTGTAGGACTGAGTGTTTTGGTATTGCTCTTGTGCAGTTAATGATCTAGTGGGGTAACTGGGAATATAGGAAAATATATGGTACTGGTAAATTCTTCCTTTGGACTATGGGTATTGTTTCATCCATGAGTCGAGTTTGATCAGCCTTATTAGGAATGGATTCTTTTTGTTAGATATTAATTGCTGAGGGTTTACGCCTCTGCACTCTGTAGGACTGAGTGTTTTGGTATTGCCCTTGTGCAATTAATAATCTAGTGGGAATATGGGAAAATGTCAATCTTGGTACTGAGTATGGATTCTTTCTATTAAGTGGTGCACACACTTTTCACCGATGACTGGGAACGGGTCGGTGGCAGCGGAGGTCTGTTATACCTCGTCCATATGGACAACTGACAGCGGAGGTCTGTTTACCTCGTCCTTGTAACAACTAACTGGCGGTGGGGGCCATCTCTCCCAATGGGTTTTATTCCACTCTTGAGTTATGGGTTCTTGGATCTCTTCTTTCATTCCTAGTCCTTGTGACTACTTGGGTCTTTCTACTCCTAATTGGAACTGAATCTAACACAAGCAATGGTTGTTCACTAACTTATGGTGTGGTTTATTCTAACTGATTAACTTTACCTTTTATTATTTATCTCTATCCTTAACTTGTTATCTTTGACTTGGTGATTTTAAAGTGCATTGTTTCCCTGTTTTACTTTCAAGAGTTTGATTTCAAGTTACTGTTTATTTTGAGGAGTTATGTTTTAATTATTGTTTTGAAGAATTGTACCAGTTCCATTCCAGGGAACTGACTCACCCCTCCCGGGGTGGGCTGCTTGGTTTCATCTTGCAGGTACGAATTGTTTATACAGGTGGCCACGAAGAGCATGAGTGATTGGGATGGGAATTAGGAACTGTGGAGAGTTATTCTGTTTTACGTTCAGTTTTGTTTACGTTGTTTTCTTGAGTTCAGACCATAACTTAGATAATTGTAATGGTTGTAATTGGTGAGGTTGGTATCGGGTGTTTGGAACCCGATGGTCTGTAATCGCCTTAGTATTTTAATTCCGCTGTAAATACGTTAAATAGGGGCGTTACAATAATTTATACCCAAAATAGTTCACTTTTATAACACTGCTGATTCATTTTAGGTAAACATAAAATTCACTTTGCACTAACATATCAAAATGTATAGAAAACTTTATAATCTGAAGCTGAATTTTATAGCAACAGAAAATTTACTTTTATAACACTACTGATTCATTTTACGTAAACGTATGATTCACTTCTTTAACACTACTGATTCATTTTACGTAAACATAAGATTCACCTTGCACTAACACCTCACAGTGTAAAACATAAAATTTTAAGTTTACCAAAACATATTCATGTTGCATCTAATTTTGAAGAGCACAAATTATAATGAACAATGGTATATTTTTTTTTCTTTTTGTACTTATATTTTGTAAGTTATAACACTTTGAAATTTAGTATACTTTTTCCATTCACCCAACCAAGGTGTGACACATGCCAAAAAGGTTGGTGACTCCAAATGTGGATTTTCTTTCCTCACGTGCACCAATTCAGTTTGTATTTTTTTCAAAATTTTCTTATATTTATACTGCACCACTAACATTGTTACACATAGCACTGGTGCCACCTTCTACATGCCACTAGCGTTAGGGTACCCCATCCTATATATTTAAGGATGACATGGAAACAGAATGCTGGTCATATAGATATTATGTTATGAAATTTTCTGGTTAAATTAAATAGTAAAATAAAAAACAAATTATTAGGAATTCAAAGATATTAATAATATTTCAAATCTGGCACAATCAAAGTTACCAAATCAACAATTAATGAAGGAAAAATACAAAAAGGATGGAGTAACAAATGTATATAGTATATGCTTTGAAGAACTTGTAAAAGTTCTCTGATCTATACATCATATTCTATGCATTTGTTTCATATGTGGGACATGGAAGTTCAATTTAAAATTAGATTAACATATTTAAGATTATCAGGTGAGACCAGAGATTTGGACCAATCGGAGATTCGGGCAAAGGGTCATTTGGAGTTACAATAGTGTTTGGTGCTCTAGGGATATTGGCAATATCATACACCCTCATATTTTAATACATGATTTTCTAGCGCAAGATACAAAAATTAATGGGTCAAATTTTAAATTATTTTACTCTTATATTTCTATGATGAATAGTTGAGTAGTGGGTGTGAGGAGAGAAGTGAGGGGTAAAGGTGGAAAGTAAGTGGTATAAAAGATTAAACATCTTATATTTTGAAAAAAATGATAACACGTAGAAAATCATATATTGAGAACACGAGGAAGTATTAGAAAGGTTCATGGGGTTACTTACAACTTACTAGCTACAACTAAGAGCATGAACAATGGGAAAGAATTACCTAATATTGATTAGCTAGGAGTATGTAAGTTGATACCAACTTAAAGCTTTTTGGCTCTTATAGCAATATCTGGGGTCATATGAATTCCACTAGAGTTGTCTTTTTTATCTTGTTTGTAATGGTATAAGTCACCAAGAGCTATAGGAGATTGGAGAGGAAGATGAAAGAATTTGGGCACTCATGATAAGGTGACAGATTTTACCAAGAGATATTGGTGTGATGGGCCTACAAACATCAACGTGAATCAGTTTTGGCGGTTTCTTCGCTCATGTAGTGAAATCCTTCAGTTTACTTTTACAAAATTACTTATCAACCTAGAACCTTCACAAATATGCTTTAGGAAGTTAATGTATGGAAGACTCTCAACATCTTTCTTTGACCCATAATCTTCGAACGTTAAAAATTCACGTGCTCAAGTCTCATGTTGCAAACCCAAGAGTCATCTTTGGCGTAAGCTCTAAGATACTTAGCAACAACAATTTCAAATCAAGAATGAACATCCTATTTCTTGTCATGAAAACCTTTGCAATCAATATTCCATTATTATCATGATGGAGGAGTGTATGATTTTTTTTTATCAATCTCATTATCTTTCTCCATGAGGTTCTCAGAAAAGCAAGCAAAACAAGTGGCCCGAAGCAATAGTAGAAGGGCACTCCTACCCCACACTTAAAATGAACAATGTCTACACAAGGGAAAGAGTGAGAAATTAAACTCAAAGACAATAAGAGAAACAACTATATCCATAAGAAAACAACAAAGATAGTTGGATCTAAAAATAAAATTAAAAAGTACTATAACTAAGACTCCCCTAGATTTCGTAGTTGCCATAGTAGGAACGATCCCACAGTTGAGCTTTTCTCACATAGCGCAACTTGATTGTAGTATCATCATGAAGAACTCATCTGAAAGAAAGACCCTAGAAGCAGCCAACACTTCAAACGGGGTTAAAAAATAGCGAAATCAAAACCACGAAAAGAACTATAAAAAGAAATTAATGCAAAATTATAAATAAGAATTTTAATATTGGGTTGCCTTCCATTAAGCTGCCCTTCTTTAACGTCTTTAGCTAGACGTACCTCATTTTGTGTCTGGAAATTCCAGAAGATTGGGCAGATTTCGAAACCCAGCAACTAGAAGCTCTGAAGGAATCAATAGACCTCGAGGATCGACCTGCATAGAATGTAAGTTGTTCACCCTCCGCTCTCAAGGTGATGGTACTGCAATGTGAGCATCATCCATCGCGAGAAAAGGGCAACCCAAGATGATGGGAACGGTGGAGTCTGCTGCCATATCAAGGATGATGAAAATCACTCGGGAAGTATAAATTTTCCACCTTCATCAAAACATCTTTCATAATACTGCGAAGATAAACAATATAGCGGTTTGCAAGCTGGAGCGTCATTCGTGTGGGCTGAAGGTCATCAATCCCAAGCTTCTTGAATACTGAATGTGGCATGAGACTAATGGAAGCACCCATATCAGGAACACAATAAGCTAAATCAATATCTTATAACCTGCAAGGATTGGTGAAACTTCCCGAATCTTTGCACTTTTTTTAGGGATGTTACTGGATGATCGCGGAGCAAGTTCAATTGAGTTGAATGATTCCCGCCTCTACCACCTTTGGTTCAGTAACCTTGTTCTTTCCACTCCTTGTTGTCACTGCCTTTACTGCTAGTTGTGACTGAAGTTTAACCTTCTTCTTCACATAATCAGCCAGCAGCCTCTCTAGGATCTTCTTCCCAAACTGAACGTCCTACTCGTAACGTGGAACTCGCGCCTCAGCTTGAGCTAGAAGTCCTTCTGATCTCAAAATTGGATATGCCCAAGCAGTGATAGAGGGGTCACAGTCCTCAAAATTATCTTCCTTTACCTCAATCTGAACAAGAGAAACCGAGGAAGCCTCTAGAAAATTATCTTCTATACCAAGCACATCATTAGCTTGCTCATGCGGGTTCTTTTCAGTTTGACTAGGTAAGGCAGGAGGATCCCTGTAAGACAACTACTGTGAAATTGGATCCATTTGGGTCTGCATGTTATTATTGAATTCCAACTGTTCTAATTGAATGTCTCATGTTAAGAGAATCTAGTTTTGGTTGCACAATAAAATCAGTGAGCAAGACCTTCAAGTTCAAAGAGATACGACTTCTAGTTTGATCTGACTGCTAATGGTACGGTGGTTGGTGATACAAAAATTTATTTTGCTGCTACCCAGAACTATTATTGTTAGGTTGGTATCTACTGATGGTAACCCTGGTTGTTCTAGTCACCGTAGAAATTACCATACCTATTTCCAACATAGTTAACCACTTCTCTTTGTTGTGGCATACATTGACACATACCAGAATTTCTCCCACATAACTCACAAGGATGAGGGAAGGTAGTAACAACAACAACATTCGATTAAGGCTTGATCATCCACTTTCTCAAACTGCTTCGACGAAGCATCAAGTTTAGTAGAAAGGAGAGTGGTGTGGTCCATTCCATATAAACCACCCGCCTTTTGATGAAAACCCCTGAAGAGGCTCTCGTAGCACCCCACTGGCTCACATAATTGGTTAGTGTCTTCAATCACTCTCTCATTTTAGAATAGGGGAGCTCCATGAGGCTCCCTCCGGCGCAGGTATCTAGTAAGATGTGGCTCTGAGGGTCTAAGCCTTTGTAAAATGATTTTGGCACAAACTCTTCTAATAGGCCACGATGAGGAATGAACTCTCATGACAATTCCTTTGAAACGCTCCCAGGCTTAAAAAAAGAGTTCTCCAGTGGGCTGCTTAAAATTTGTAATCTTCCCCCTCAACGTCAACATGCGATATGGAAGGAATGCTTGGCAAGACACATGTTGGAGAGCTTGGTCTAACTGGTAATGTTGTTAGGAGTTAGGGAATTCAGCCACTTTGCAACTCTATCCCTTAGCGAAAAAGGATGTGATTTGAGCCTTGCAACCTGTTGAGTAGCTGGAGAAGAGCAAGCTTGGACTAACCGCGGGAAGAAGTAAGGTGAACATTTGGATCTTCCATGATTGTCCCATTAAATTAAGGCGTGTTCAAGACCATAGTGGTGTAGTGGGTCTTGAACTGCCATTTCGTGCCAGCTGGAAGAGCAGGAAGTGATATTGGATTTGTGAGACCATCCATGCTCGGACATGCTTAGTCCTTCAGTTGCCTCTTCAGATTAACAACTTCAGTCATATTTATTTCTTCTTCTTCAAGAGAAACTGATTCCGTAGGTGGCTCTGCAGAACAACTGCCCTCTTTCTCAGACAGCTGATGAATTCTTCCTCCCCGACAATGGTGCCAAAAACTTGTACGGGTTTAAAACCTACGGTGGTTTACTGATCTAGTTTAGCAATTTTTCCTAAGTATTCCCTAGGTTATTGAACCAATGAGGTAATGTCTAGTTTAACATTAATTAAAATAAACAAACTAACTATGGAAATCAATAACTAGTAAACTGGGGGTCTTAAATGCAAAAATAATTAACTAATACAAAAAAAGTTGATATTTTTTAACAAATTAAACACAGGAACCCCGTTTTACTACTCTCTAGTTGTACATTTCTACTTATATAATATCCTGATTCTAGATTGCAACCTCAGATCAAATTAATCAACACCCGGTCTCCAGCTCGGTTGATTCTCATTAGCAATTTCTAAATCTAACTCTTGTTATGAATTTCCTAATTACTAATAGCGTTGTGGACAAATCCTGATTACAAGTCGACTGATATGTAGATGGATTACCATATCTAAATTAACCAGTGTTGTTCCTGTAGTATATTGATTGTCGCAGTTCTCACTTAAACAAACATACTATTGAACTCTAACAACTGACATAACGATAAATAAAGCAAGGAAAAGTACTGTAATCTATATTGAATTGCATAAAAATAACAGAAAGTATAATTCACAAACTGAAGATCCATAGCAAACCAAGATTCAGACTAACTATTCATTCATAAAAATGAAATAAACAACAATAAAAGAGAAAAGAAGAAGAAAATGCCATCAAATATGAAGTGAAACCGATGACGAATCCCATCCCACTCCCCACTACTCCAATCACCTCATGGTCTTCTCTCTATCCTAGTGGATGCCTCTATTTTCGAATAGGTCAAAGATTTGTTGCACGAGCTTATATATCCCTTCACGTCCATGGGTTTCCGTGAGTGACGTGATGTAGTCGTCTCTGAATGTTCACCACTGCTCTTGATCATATGTTAAAGATATAACATTATTGCATTAATAATCCGACCAAGTGTTCTCCACATGTATATGTGTGTGAATGATATTACGGTGTGCATCCGTGAGTAGTCATGAGAGTGGTGAAAGAATCAATTGCAGCGTAAATGATTAATCGTCAAGTAATGACGTCAGTTAAAAATATATTCCCTCCATGTCAACTGCTTTGTCTATGCGGCTCCATTCCTTCTCTTTGGTCCGGGTATGTTTCCAAACATATAAACCTGGACCACATCTGAATGTGTCCAGAAGGTCAGCTACGGGGTTGGTCCTGGCATGTAAGTCCGGACTAGCCCTAAAATACACGAGAAGAGCTGTTTTAGCTCAGTTTGGACCCTTTTCTTGAGTGTTTTCACCTGATTAAGCATAAAAACAACTCGTAACGGATATTGTTTGAATTTAGCATAATTAAGCATTATGCAGGGAAACTCTACACAAAATCTCATAAATAAATAAGTTAATAAGACACAAAAATATATGTAAATTCCCCGCATATCAAGTGGTTAGCATCGCATAGTTCGACAATTTCCAAAATCAGTTTAAGGTGGTCGGTGCCTCCAAATAGCCTGAAAATTTCAAAATTATCTTCAAGGTAGTCGGCACCTCCAGTAGCTTGCCCTACGATTTTATAATTCTCTTCAAGGAAGTTGGCACCTCCAATAGCTCGTCTGGCAATTTTAGACTTTTCTTCAAGGTAGTCGGCACCTCCAAATAGCCCGACAATTTCAGAGTTCTCTCAGAGGTTTCTAGCACCTTTGAATTGCTTGGCACGATCAAGTCGATTTCAGCATAAGGGAGTTCAACATTCGTGCAGCTCATCGTGGGTTCAAGGCAGGAGACAAAGACCTCAAGGTGTAGATTATTTTTGGATGTCACTCATGCATCAACTAGTCTTTTCATCTACATTACAAAGTCAAGTTGTTGGGGGCAATCTATTATGCCCAAAATATTAATCCCCGGGAAAAGGTTATATAGCTTACAAAGGCGAAGTCGGGGCAAATCGGTCAATGACATAAAGTCGAGAATCTTCCAAGTGTTAAAAAGGTATTTTTTTATCTTTCTTGGACATCATATTTATACCAGAGGGCACTTTTCCTAAATTTAGGATGATTTTTATTTTGGAAATACAGCGTTTAATACTTATTACAAGCTAAATTCCTTCATAAATACCCAAAACTTCCAAAAATAGAAAAAAAAAGGCTTCCACTTACCAAAACTAGAATCTCCACTTGGTTGACATTACTCATAGTCATATACTTGAAAAATTCGTTTGGAGCCAAAACTTATATTTTCGGAGGGAATATTTGATGAGTGTCCATGAGCATGTTTTAAGGGTGTATTTAATATGTTTTATCAACATTTTTCATGCTTATTTCTTCACTCTAGCTATTTTTCTTCTAGTTTTATGTTTTATTGGTGTTTATTTCCGAAACAAGAGGAATAACATGGCTAGGAATGAAGTACATAAAGAGACGAACGCGTGGACGCAAACGGATCCAAAATCGGAGCTATTACAAAGAAGATAGAGCATTATGTTGTGGTCCTACCGAGGGAGACCGGCCCAATTGGGTCGGTCAAAGTTAGTGTGCAGATTGAGTTGTGTCCGAGGCCTCGGACGACACGTATGGTACCCGGACACCCCTGTCCGAGCCTGTAAGCTGGACACTCGCCCGAACGTAAGGAAGCTTTGGATCTCACTCGGACACACCGTTCGGGCCCCGGACGCACCGTTCGGGCCTCGGACGCACCCCCGAACGTCTCACATAGTGCTATAATTCTCTCACCCAGACAAGATTGTAAAGTTGTGTCTTGACCGACCCTGGTGAGCCGGACTCCCACCCGGACAAGACCCAGACAATTTCAAATTTATGCTTTAAGAAAGAAAAAGAACGAGGAGAAAAGTGGGGACTCTCAGGCAGCTCGAGTGATGCGCAAAAGAAGAAAAGAAGAGAAAAAAGAGAAGAGGAAGAAGAAGGAGAAAGAAAGAGCTCCACCTCCAGTGAAGCTCCACTCCTCATCCATGGCTATTTCTCTATCTTATCTCTTCTCTATCTTCATCATGCTTGAGTAGTCTCCATGTAGCTAAAGATTGGGACTTTGCCCCAAAACTCCATTGTTGTACTTTAAACATGTGCTTATGCTTTATTTTAGTCTTTGTGCTTAATGAAGATGATTATTGGATATTTGTGACTCTCAAACTTGTTACTCATGATTTAGGGATTTGTTTAGGGTTGTGCCCAAATTATCATTTATGTTTTAAATTGGTTGGTTTGGCCTACCGATTAGTTTGGCATTATTGTGGTATTCTTGCAAAATGTTATTATGAGATAGTAACCTAAACCATAGGGGACTAGAACAGTGTCACTAGTACAAAAAAGGCCTATTTCAGCGCCCCTATTTTGGTGGTTGTTCTTACAACTGCCAAAATAGGGCCTTGAAAATTTTGTGTCTAAAAAAAGACACCTATTTCGGCGGTTGTTAGCTAGGAACCGCAGAAATAGGGTCAAAAGATACCTATTTTGGCGGTTCCTACTAACAATGGCCGAAATAGGGTCGCTGAAAATTCCGTGTCTAAACAATGACACCTATTTCGGCGGTTGTTAGCTAGGAACCGCCGAAATAGGTCAATTTCCCAGTTCTATTTTCACATTCCCGATTTTTTTCGTCAATTTTTCGAATTCCTGCCCCTCCAAATTCTTTTTCCAGCCTTTCACTTCTCCCTCTCTCTTCATTCTCTTCTCGCACTGTAATTTCACAACCCTCTGCGCCTCCTCCTTCATTCTCTTCTTATGTCTGCTCCTCGAATTGCTGCTCGCTCACCAGATTGAAGACAGGGTTGAAGTTGTTCATTCCGAAATCTGTAATATACTCTAACTTATATTTTTCTCTCAGGAAAACAAGGAACATACATGCTCACACATTTTTATTCTCTGCGCCTCTATTCATTCTCTATGCCTTTCACGGTAATTTTTGCAACCCTAACTGGCGAGCAACAACATGCTCTACGCCTCACGTCAATTTTGCAACCCTAACTGGCGAACAAGGAATCGAACATGCTTTGTGCCTCTATTCATTCTCTGCACCCTCACGGTAATTTTTGCAACCCTAACTGCGCCTCTATTCATGCTCTGCGCCTCTATTCATTCTCTGCGCCTGCAATATCTTGAATCACGGTAATTTACAAGGCGAACAAGGAGCATACATGATCTTGCTTCTATTCACTATCATCTTGTGCCTGCGCCTCAGATGAATCACTGGAACTGCTGCATCTCGTGAGCGAGAGGTTGAAGACGGAGCAATAGTATCATTTTTTTATAAAAAAAATAGACCTATTTTGGCGGTTGTTAGCAAGGAACCGCCGAAATAGGTGTGTTTTTTTGTTCTAAAACACGCCTATTTCGGTGGTTCTTAGCTAACAACCGCCGAAATAGGTAGTCTATTTCGGCAGTCGTTCAACCTCCGAGATAGGGTCGCATACCTATCCCGGCGCACCTCATTTAGGTGGTGCAGAACCGCCGAAATAGGCCCAAAACAACCGCCGAAATAGGCCTAATTTGTACTAGTGTGTACTCTAATTCGATGATTTTGATATTAGACTACATTGCAACTTAGGGGGAACTTGAGCTTAGTGATGTCGACCCGGGGTTTAGCTAATTGAGAAGTTCCAGTTAAATCGGTTAGGATTAGTAGACCGAGATTGGGTTATTAATTATTTAAGTGTTCTCGTTGTTTAGCTACAAGTTAAAGGGTTGACAATGGGTAGTAAGGAGAGGATGGGTGCAAATACCCATCCAGGGCTACATCTTTCCTAGATAGTTAGTTTTGAGTTTATTACTTTTCTTTATTTCTCCACTTATAACAAAAAAAACCCCAATTTACATTTATGCTCTTTTACTTACATTCTTGCACATTCACTAAGCTTATAATTGATTAGATAGTTACAAAGTCCCTGTGGATACGACACTTGTTGTACTACATGACTAGGTTCACTGCCCATAGTTAGTAGGATAGTTTAATCACTATTTTGCCTAACAATATTCAAGCTTCTTTGCAATTCTCTCTCCTCTGAAAGCTACCCAAAACAATTCGAAATCATTTAAATTTTAACAAATAATGGAGGATCATATTTAGGAGAGAGCTCCATTGGTATTTCGTAATTTTGATTTCCTAATATTTACTTATGAGTTTTTTATGCGCTGGAATGCAAGATTATTATAAAATCACTCAATTATCCTAATCACCCAATTCTAGCTCTCAAAATTTACAAAAATCCCCTTTAGCTACATTAAAATTTATACAAAAATTTGATCTTGAATTGTGTACTTTTTGAGTTATTTTCTAACTTTTTGACCATTAACTTGTTTACTAAGTTTTCTCACGAACTCTACTTCAAATTGAAATCTTTTCTACAGAACCCTCTAGGGAAATCACCCTCAAAATTTAAGCCAAGAACTTCATCAGAATTTCTGTGAATTTGCTGTCCAAGAGTGGTCCGCACCCAAGGACGCCATGTCTCGGATATAGGACGAACCACGGGCAGTGGCGGACGTTAACTTTCAACCTGTATATTCAATTTTTAGGGTTTGTTCGGGGTCACGGATACTAGTCTGGGGTCTCGGACACTAGAATTTTTTTATCTGTTGCTACTACGTGTTTCTTTTTAATTAACTTTATTTTAAGGCTGTGGTCACGAACAGTAGGTTCGGTGTCAGGAACGGAGGCAAGTTTTGAACTAATTCAACCTTAGAAACCATAGTTAATTTAGGTTATTTTCTCTTATAATTCATGTAAAAAATGTGAAAAAAATCCAAAAAACAGAAGTTGCCTCGCCTAGGTAAATCAACTTTATAGGAAAAATAGCTTCGAAGGGTAATGAAAGTAATTAAACCCGGAAAAAGATATATAACCCTCGAAACCAAACTCTTACCTTTCCAAGTTTGCTTAGGTTAAAACTTGGTGGCAACTCTACCTTATGTTCTAGTGAGCTAACCTTAGTTTTAATAATTATTATTTTATAACATAGTTATTGAACTTAGGTTAAAAGTGGACCTAGAACCTGAACAGAATCATAAACGCTAGACCACATAGGATAAGGTTCGAAAATTAGGGAGTCACAATATCCATGGTACCCATGACATTTTTTTCCTTCTAATTTTGCCTAAAGCAAAAGTTTTTTTTTCATAAACATAAGAATATATTAATAAAACGACATTACGAGCCTAATGACCATACAAAGCATGAGAATAAAGCAGGATTTTTGAAAGTTCATCATAGACTTGTCACCTTCCCAAAACAAACCAATCTTATCAACTAAACGCATGAATCCCGCGGATGAAGTTTGTGTTTTCAGTTGATTAGGAGCCTGATAATGCCATTGCATAAACGCCTCCAACAAGACACCACAATTGACAAGCATAAACACCACACAACTGAATGACAAGCCGTCAAAGATCATAACCAAGCAACCGACATCATCCATAAACCTAAAGCAAAAGATTAAGCTAAGTCGAGGAACAGCCAAACAGGACACGTTTTCAAAGTGACTAACTACATGGGTTGTGTCCACACCCATGCAGCTAGCAACCTTGCATTTAGTCTCCTTGGGACAAGCCTTCCCCCTAGATATCGATCATCCTCTTGGTTCTCTAATTGATTCTCCTTCTCCTTCCTTTTCTTCTTGCCTCAGATAAACACAGGTCCCAAAACTTCACTCTAGAGGCATCGACATTATCGCCTTGCACTCCCATATCTGCACATGCATACCCGCACATATACTTGGGATAACATCTACGACCATATAAAAGTCTCAAAGCCATTTGACACAGCCAATCGGTACCAGCGGTGACAACAGCAAGCACCACCAAGGAATCCGGAACTCGTGCGCTGTAAACTCTTCAATAGCTACTGGCATATGTAATCGGAACCCCCTTGAGGATTAAGCATAATACAGTTAACCCCCTTGTATTTATCATAATTATTGGTAACCACCTTGAGGTTACGGTATCTCTGACTATGAGCCCCCGAACTATAACTTTGTTATCAAAACGTTAACTATATGTTGACCCATCAGCTTAATCATATTATTAATGCCAGTCTGGACAATAAAATTGCTTAATCAACATCGTCAAACTCTCCCTTATCCCAATTCAGATGCATTTTTTAGATAAGGTTGACGTTCTTCAGACAATAAGAATGTTGATTAAGCAATGTTTTTTGTCCAACATGTCATTAATAATGTGATTAAGCTGATGGGTCAACACGTGGTTAACGTTTTGATAACAGAGTCATAGTTTGGGGCTCATAGTCACAGATACCATAACCTCAAGGGGTTACCAATAATTATGATAAACACAAGGGGGTTAACTGTATTTTACCCAATCCTCAAGTGGGTTTCGAGTAATTTTAAATTAAAAAATTAAAAAATTAAAAAATTAAAAAATTAAAAAAAATTAAAAAATTAAAAATTAACAAATTAAAAATTAAAAATTAAAATTAAAAAACTAAAAAACTAAAAAATAAATAAAAATTTAAAAATTTAAAAAAATAATAAATTAATAAATTTAAAATTTAAAAATTCAAAAATAAAAAAATTCAAAAATTCAAAAATTCAAAAATTCAAAAATTCAAAAATTCAAAAATTCAAAAATTCAAAAACTCAAACTTAAAAAATTAAAAAATTAAAAATTAAAAGATTAAAAATTAAAATTAAAATTAAAAAATTAAAAAATTAAAAATTAAAAATTAAAAATTAAAAAATTAATAAATTAATAAAATTAAAACATTAAAAAAATTAAAAATTTAAAAAATTAGAAATTTAAACATTAAAAAACTAAAAATTAAAAAAATGAAAATGAAAATATCATTAAATATCTAAAAAATAAATATTATTTATTCAATACCATAAAAAGGATATGAGTTCTAAACAAATAATTTATACCAATTTTTCTACCAATATAGTACCATAATGTGTACCAAATAAGTACCATAATTTTTATCATATATTTTTTAATTATTATTTTCTATCAATTTAGATTTTTTGTTTCTTCAAAGTAAATAATTTTTTTATATTGCTGATAAATTTTAAAAACTAAAATTTCTAAATATAATAATTTTTTGGAAATAGAGCGACTGAGAATATATATAACATACAATATTAAATAGTACAACCTGTTTGAAATGTAGAATAAAACGTTTTCAGAATAATAATATGCAACTTATTAGAAGCAAGTAATGATAACCAAAGAAAGAATAAGTTGCATATTATTATTATTCTGAAGACGTTTTATTCTACATTTCAAACAAGTTTTACTATTTAATATTATGTTATATATATATTCTCAGTCGCTCTATCTCAAATAAATTATTATGTTTAGAATTTTTGTTTTTAAATTCTATCAGTAATATAAAAATAAATTATTTATTTTAAGAAATAAATAATCTAAATTGATAGCAAATAATAATTAAAAATGTATAATAAAAATTATGGTACTTATTTGGTATAAATTATGGTACTAAATTGGTTGAAAAATTGGTATAAATTATTTGTTTAGAACTCAATACTCTTTTTAAGGTATTGAATATAAAAAATGAAAATTTTTTAATATTTAATGATATTTTAATTTTTTCAATTTTTAAAAATTTTTAAAATTTTTATTTTTTTTATTTTTTAAATTTTTTAAATTTTTGGGAAAATTCACGAGATACCCCTGTTTTCTTTCGTAATTCACAATATACCCCTGTGATTTTCGTAATTCAACTTTAAACATGCTTAAATGTTGTCCAAAATTGATTAAACTTTATATGGATGATGCTAAAGTGTTATATTTTGGTCCAATATCAAATTTGAAGCTTTTTAAGCTCACGTGTGACCTGTGGGACCCAATGAATATGTGACTGTTCATTGGGTCCCACATGTCACACGTGAGCTTAAAAAACTTCAAATTTGATATTGGACCAAAATGTAACACTTTAGCATCGTCCATGTAAATTTTCTTCAATTTTGGACAACATTTAAACATGTTTAAAGTTAAATTACTAAAATCACAGGGGTATATTGTGAATTACGAAAGAAAACAGGGGTATCTCGTGAATTTTCCCTAAATTTTTTTATTGTATTTTGATATTTTGTTAATTTTTTAAATTTTTAACACTTAGGGGCGTAGTGTGAACTTTAAAAGTACTTTGTTAACTAGTAGAGGTATTTTTGTCTTTTTTCTATCTAGAGTGGCATTTCATGGACTTTTCAGAAAATATAGTGGCATTTTGTGACTTTTTTTAGTGGAATTTCATGAATTAGCCAAAAATATAGTGGCATTTCATGAAATTTTCCTATATTTTTTATGGTATTTTGAATTTTTTAAGACTTGGAAGCATATTGTGAACTTTAAAAGCACTTTGTTAACTAAAAGGGGTATTTTTGTCGTTTTTTCCTTCTGGTCAATGACTATAGTGACACTTCATGAACTTTTGCAAATATATAGTGGCATTTTGTGACTTTTTTTTTTGTAAATTCTCGTTCTAGCTACATTTACTGTATATCTAACAATGCAAGCACGTACATTGAATAAGATAAAAACTGTATAATAAACTATCTATTGAAAGTATAATTTTCATGTACATTTTTATTGTACGGAATGTACAGGTTTATATACCCACATGTACAGTTTTGTATGTCCACATGTACAGTTAATTTAATCAAAGATAATTACATGTTGGTGTAGCCAAGAGTTAATTTTTTTAGGCATTTCACGAATTAGCCAAAAATATATAGTGGCATTTCATGATATTGACACTATGACCTATATGTTATCTTCGTAACCATGTGAAACTCTAGCTAACTGCTTAACAATTACTTTGTTATCTGAAAACAATTTTACAAAATCTATAAATAATGTAAGCAAAACAATTAACCCTATTCTGTATAGTTTTGTTGACAATCTTTTGGAGTAATTAATCATTTGAAGGTGGGTTACTCTTTCAGTAATGTAATAATAATATCAGATGATGAATTTTATGATCTGGAGCTTTTGGATAATTCGGTTAACCGAAATCCAAATTGTTAAAAAAATTGAATTTCGGTTATTTCGATTAAAAACTAAATTATCCAAATCAACACCAAACCCGAATTAACTGTTATCCAAATTATCCAAAATCCAAAATTTTATTAAGTGAAAAACTGAAAACCGAACATAAATCCAAACTCTAGCTAACTGTTTGATTACATGCGAATGTAGCCATCCTCGCTACATATGCTGACATGTATGCTGACCTGGCAAGTAAAAAGAAAAAATGTATTTAATTTTTTTAATAAAAATAAAACTGACACTGCTAAGGGTTATAGCGCACATAAAGTAAAAGAAACCTTGTACAGATGGTCATAAACCTGTACAAATGTTCATTAAAACATGTACATTCTCGCGTAAAAACATGTACATCCTCGCATTAAAAACAGACAGATGGTCACATAAGCCTGTTGAAATACCCCGAACTTAAATATAAGGATTAAAATTAATCTAATACGTATTTAAGGGCCTAATGGTACCTAACTAATACTGGTAAGGAAAAATAAATCCAAAAGAATAAATAAACTCTTAAGAAGCGGAAAACGCTAAATAAGCGTTAAATAACCATAGGAGGTATGAGACCTCGGTTAGAGTATTATATGGATTCTGAAGGTTTAATAAGACCTAAATAATATACGGGAACAACTCCCGAAGAAAACGGATCCAAATAATATATTAAAACGCTAATAGGGCTTTAACGCACGTTTTTCGAGAAAACCCGAAAACGTGATTTTAAGTGGTCAAACGAACCCGTAAAAATTATAAATCATTAAATAAATATTATTAAGCATTTATGGAAGCTTAATAACCAATAAAAATAAAGAAACGAGAAAATTCCGGAAAACGGACCCGGTTAGTGAACAGTACCTAAACTGGGTAAAATAACGAGCGTTTTCTATAAAAGACGAAAAACGCTCCAGCTGGTATAACTGTAGGGGGCCGGTTTTTATCTGTCAAATAACTCCCTCACTTCTTTTCCAACACATGTAACAGTTTTTGTTTTACTTATGCTACAGATTTTTAAGCTCAATCCTACCATCCAATACTTCCTCAACTAATGCTACTCCTGGCATTCAAAATGCATTGTTTTACATCCTAGTTCTTCTCATCACCTAAATCGTTCTCAAATTTGTTTTCAAGGCGTCATACACTCATCTTGAGTTCTCCAAATACACTTAATCTCTTCAAATCTCTCCAATGCATCCTAGCACTCTTTGCTACAGATTTTACCCTCTTATATCCTCATGCTACAACTACCAATATGTGGTTATCAAACATCTCTACTATCCCCAATACATACCTTGGTTCTCCCATTCACCAAGTCCTCCTTAAATGTACATTTCCTACCAAAAATTGGCCATGATTCACCTACATTTCTTACTTATCCATACACACATTTTCTCACCAAGTTCATACCTATTCTAGCCACACCCATACAAGGGTCCTACCAGCAATTAAGCAAATATCAATCCATCCCAATACACCAATACTCCATCAAACATCAATACTAATACTCATACACAATCCTTTGGCTCCAAGGCCCACAATTCACATACCAATTCACAAATACTCAAACTTCCAATACTACAATACCAATACAATAGTTTAGGTTCCTTTATTTGCTTACCCATTTCCATCACACTAATGCACTAACAATTAACATTAGTAAAGAGCTCTTACCTTGAGCTTATAATCCCTTCATTTCTTTTCCATTCCTCCTCTTCTTTCTTTCTTGCCCAAATCGGCCATATGGGGAATGGAGTTGCCAAACTCCATTCCCATCATCCAAACACACAAAACAATCACACAGTAAAAAGTGGTATCAGAGCGAAGTATCGCTCTGATGACTGGAAATACCGAGTTTAGGAATACCGAGTTAGGAATTAGAAGCTTAGGGCTAAGGGCTGAGTGCTAGCATTAGAGATATGCTAGTTAGGAACTACTGGTGAGTACCGGATACCTACAATACCAGTCCCACCCGCCGCGAACCCCATTGTATAACTTAGGAAAGGACGCCAGAGAGAAGGAAAGTCCTCTCATACTCGAGAAAACCCGATCTGGCAGCTGTGAAACAATCACACAGTAAACAAGAATCGACAGATAGTAAATTCCAAGGAATGGAAGTCCCGGAGATGGATCCCGGTTGAATCACAATATCCGCACCTAATAGCGGTAGGTTGAGCACTCCAACCACGAGGAGGCTACAACTAACAACAGCATGGGGCGACGTGCTTAGCAGTCGCGAGACCTAGCTAGTCAACCAGCAGCAGGAAAGAAGCACTAACTATGCAATGAAATGGGAAAAAGGAGTAATAACAGAACCCGAGACACAAGTCTACGGGATAGTAATACTTGAATAATACCACCAACGGTATGCTAGCTGACTAAGGACATAGTCAGAAGCGGTCAACTCCAAAACTACAACGCCATTAAGGTTGCAATACCTGGCCAATATAGCTCAGACAACTACAAGAACAACCATGAGATATAATCCAATAGGACTACAAGAGTAGTGCCTAAACAAGGTAGGCTCAGTAACCACCACAAGTGTGTGGGAACGAGCCACAAGGAACGACACTAAACCAAGTAGAGTGGGAATCTCCAAGGATTGGAGAAGTACCCAGATCTACGACAGCCATGTCTAGACCACCAAGAAGCTATCTAAAAGATTGAGTATCCCAATCATGGATCAACAAGATCGAGGGGAGAATGAACAAGACCATCAAATACGAGTGGACACCATACCACCATCGGTATAGGATTACCCAAAAACCACCAGTACCACGCACTTGCCACGGCAAGTGCAGTAAGGACAGAAATATGTAAAGGAACTCTAACACACCACAGGTACATAGTAATGTACCGTGGCTGCAAGGAAGCAACTACAGGATCACATATCCTAACAACCAGAAGTATGGAACCTTGGGAGGGCTTAACGACCCAACCACTGTACTTAGTACATACCAGTCAGCGAGAAGCTAGACTTGGTCAAGACCTCAAGCATGGCTATGCCATGAGAGATTTCTTTTAACATTGAACCATTGTTTTCAAAACCAAACTCTTCTTTCAAACCACAACTTTATTTAAAACCTTGGATTTTAAAACCAGACCAACAGAATTACGGTGAGTATCATAAAGTGATACAAGAGGAGTTGGCAATAGAATACTTCACCTAGGCGTGTGACGAACACTACGAGTGTACCCAATTATGGGATGTGGGACAACTGCACCCCGAAGGAGCCTGCGGGCCTGACATATAGTTAGGTAAGTGGTAACGTATCAACATGGTTCCCCACGTATGTACACATGTAGTGTACGACACACGGGAAGTAGTCAACTCCGTTCTACGGATCATGAGTGAATTCAAACCAGAACAGCTGGACACCTCAGACAATCAAGCATAAGGAACTCAGAGAATCCATCTGAAGATAAGGAATAAGAACTAGAAAGTGCAAAGAGCACAGACTAATAAGTATAGACATTGGATATGTCTCAAATAATTCAAGCAACTACCTGACAGCTGGAAAGGATACCCAGCTTGAACACAGTAAGGCAAAGGCCTAATATGAGCACCACAATGCTCAACAAACGTGACGGAGTTCCCAAGAGCAACTATGAGATTACCACGAAGTATAATCCATCATTGGAGAGGATTTTAAACCTAGTCAAGAACACTAGGAGAAAGTATAAACAGTCTACCCAAGAACGGGAGACATGATAACCCAAAAAGGGAATAACTCAAATACAATACCACAAGGCGGTATAGTAGACACAACATATCGTAAACATTAGCCGGATGTAACGGCACAACTAACAGCACTTAGGAGCAATCCTTGAAGGGTGTCTGAGATAACAGCAGTTGAACAAGCGTCATGATAAGAGCACATGAGCTAGAAGGAACATTCGGTTAGGACACCGAAGGGATTTCACTTAACAGGAAATACCCTAGACTACAAAAGGCACTGATCAGCACCAGATTGCCTGAGAGTCTCCTATGAACGGAAGCGTGATGCCACGACTTACCATGGAGCCCAATAATATCTCCAACCTATGATGGTATACAAGGAGTGGAACATGTATAAGCAGCTTGCAAAGAGCATAGCTTGCAGCAATAAGGCTTAAAAGCCACAAACCAACTACGTTGTGTAAACTTAAACGGTTGCAAAACCCACACCATTTAATAACAAGACTCGCAAGAGATATTGTCTCATACGACAAGAAATCAACAACTGGACCATCAGTTCAAACCCAACATCCTGAGGGGCTTGGAGTAATGGCCACCTCAGTGTCACTGTCACTAGAGCACCAGTCTAGTATACAGTTGACAAGCTTTTAATTACCCTTCATGCCTACTGTAGCAATAATAACACAGAGGCATAAAAATCAGGATAATGCCAACATTGGCCTAGTCCACATTTGGACACTACGAGAAACCCAAGGGAAGGTACCCTCGTTAACCGAAGACCACCAATGCGGTGATGATGTGAACCCTTAGAAAAGGCTTCCATCTATTATAACAGTAAGCCTACGCTTATGAATATTGTTAAGGGGCGATGGAATAAGGAAATGAGATTTTCCAAACCATTACGACTTAAGGAGTAAGCATACTCCATATGCACTCAAGCATGTGGTGAACCGTTGTATAAACACCAACATGATAACCTTGTCATGAGACCTATGAGTGGAGACAAACCCCTCAACGAGAACTTTCATTTATCAGCAATAGAATACTCTCAATTGGAGAACGGGACCAGAAAACCCTCGAAGTTTCTTGGGATGTCCCGGCGAGGTACATACAAAAGTAAAACTACACAGCGGGAACCTATAACCGATGCTCGGCACTGGGAAGATAATAGTTGTCAAAAGCAATCAATGCGTGTGCACATTGCACACCATGAATGACCAACGCTCAAGAGAGCTTGTAACCCGATAAACCACTTCATCCTCGGGCAACCAAGATACTCGGTGAGTTGTATCATAAATGATGATGGAATGTGAGATAAGCTAACCTACACACGAAACCTAAAATGGAAGAACATCCCCACATTGGGGGGATATTAATATTGTGGTATGCTACGACAACCGTCATACACACGAACATTGGAAACCCCAGGGTATTCATACCATAAGGGAATGGTGCCAATGACAATGGCAATGAGTAAAGAGAAACTATCACAGTAACAGAAACAGTAAAAATGATGTTGTATAATGAGTAAGAATACGGTGCGCAACAAGCGACCGATATGAGGAAGTAGCAGATAATGACACGGAGTATAAGTACGAGATGACAGGCAGAAATATTCCTTCCTATCACATAAGTGACTTACTGTCAAGCGTTTACGCCTCTGCACTCTGTATGACTGAGTGTTTTGGCATTGCACTTGTTCAGCTAAGGATCTAATGAGATGGCTAGGGATATGGAGGATGTAAACCGTAGTAAATCTTTCCTTTCACCATGAACATGGCACTAGCCAATTGAGCAAGCTTAGCAACAAACCGTGCGGCCTAAGGCCAAAGAAGCACGAAGAGTGTACAACACACTAACAACCACAAGATGTGAATTCCATTGGAGTAAAAGGTGAAAGGAGACATATCAAAGTCACTAGGACCGACGCATAGAAAATGCAAGGTCATACAAGTAAAGAACACTTGTACTGAACCAGGAGAACTGGTATAATTCAGAAGCTATTGACAACAGAGGAAGTACTACAACTAAGTAGTGACTTAACCTCGCCCGACAATAAGTCGGAGGAGCTTAATGAATAATCGTGGAAACATAAATAGCATGTGCAGTAGATTACCAGAGAGCTGGTTATAAATCTTAAACTCGTTGAGTTCAAACACGGTAAAAGAATACCGCAGTTGTTTAGTAAACCTTATTTCCATAATAGACGGATGAGAAGGTGATGTATAGCACATTAAGGATAACAAGAAGGGTGAATAACCCAAGTTATCAGGGTCGCGCAGCAGAAGCTAGTGGGCCCTAGCTAGGAGATTAATGTACCTAGTGAGCATAATACAATGGCTATTAATGCCTTGAAGCCGATTAGGCTAGAATCGAATTAAATATGAGTTAAATAAACTCATATAAGAACTCTTGGTGCAAAGACTAAACCATTGGTATGGTTAAGATCCCTTTGACCAGTCACCAGAGCATATTGTATAGTATACGGTAGTGAAGCTAAACGCTTCAGTTTGCCCAGACTAATTAAACCAAAGTTTAATAATAATAAAATATGGTAGATTACGTGGGCGTAATCCCTTTTAAGGGGGGTAGAGCGAAAACCGCTTAATGTAAGTTTTGTGAATAAAACACATAAACCATAATGTGCATAGCACAAATGAGAACCAAATTGATGATTGATACTATGTTAAATAAACATAAGTACTCATTCATATTGTAATTATGGTAATTAGGCATTAGACATGCAAATACCATGGGATGGATATATCTATCTTGTAACACCAATGTAAGAGTATTAGTAAAAGAAAAGTAATGAGTAGTGGATGGAGCTCCACAAGTATTGTAACCTTTGAAGAAGTAGTACGAAATGAATGAGGATAGTAGATGAATGAAGTTTATGAGTAGTGGAATCGTAAGTAAAATATTTGAAACAATTGAAGTCAACTAAATCTTATAAGTGTAGTATTCCTTAGTTAGAATATAGGAGATGATGGTGAGTAATGGATGGAAGTAGTGAAGGTTGATGAAATGAGCATTAGGATTGAACCATGGAGTAAAGCATTTGGGAAGTAGAGTAAGGACGATTGATGGACGGATTCCATCCTTTGGAGATGTATGAATTCGTAATTACGACTAGAAAGAGTAAAAGATAGAAAATGAAAACAATTAAATTATTTGTTTGATTGAATCTGACATGGGAAGTTGAACTTGATCCTGATTAGATCAAGGGAAACCGAACACAAATTGGAGTGGAAAGATAGTTCAACACTGATGCTGATCACATCAGGGTCGAATGACTCTTGAAGCTCCCCTCAAGTGGTCACAAGAATCACACATAGGATAGAAGTAATGAATGTAATTTGGAACTTGGGGTTGGATGCTTTATAAAGATTTCTAATTAGCTGTTGGGAAGGATTTTCCTTAGACTGAGAGTAAGGATTTGGCTAGAAGCTTATACCGGAGAAGATAGTAGTGTAACAGGTTGTATTATTCCAAGAGCAACGGGACATAGAGGAGTCCTGTGTCTAGATGACCTGAGTGCCTGCGGGATTGTAATGTGTATTGCATTGCTTTAGGGATAGCTTTGCACTGTATGTATGTATAAATTTTGTAATAAGGAACCGGATGGTTGGTAGTAATGCGGATTGGAGTAATTATAGTACATTGGTATGGTATGGTATGTAGAGACCCTGAGTAATGGATTTGGGAATTGTAAGGAGGAAGAAGGTATGGCTTTGGTATTAGACACGTAAGAATGAGTAAGCATTGTAAACCTATAACCTCGAACAACTTTGAGGACAAAGTTCTTAAGGGGGGTAGATTGAAATACCCCAAACTTAAATATAAGGATTAAAATTAATTTAATACGTATTTAAGGGCCTAATGGTACCTAACTAATACTGGTAAGGAAAAATAAATCCAAAAGAATAAATAAACTCTTAAGAAGCGGAAAACGCTAAATAAGCGTTAAATAACCATAGGAGGTATGAGACCTCGGTTAGAGTATTATATGGATTCTGAAGGTTTAATAAGACCTAAATAATATACGGGAACAACTCCCGAAGAAAACGGATCCAAATAATATATTAAAACGCTAATAGGGCTTTAACGCACGTTTTTCGAGAAAACCCAAAAACGTGATTTTAAGTGGTCAAACGAACCCATAAAAATTATAAATCATTAAATAAATATTATTAAGCATTTATGGAAGCTTAATAACCAATAAAAATAAAGAAACGAGAAAATTCCGGAAAACGGACCCGGTTAGTGAACAGTACCTAAACCGGGTAAAATAACGAGCGTTTTCTGTAAAAGACGAAAAATTCTCCAGCTGGTATAACTGTAGGGGGGCAGTTTTTATCTGTCAAATAACTCCCTCACACACACATGTAACTAGCTAACTAAATAAGAGAGCCAAAAAGCAAAAAAACAATAAAGTAAAAGCTACTTTATCTACTTTCCTCTCACCTCACTCTCACAACTCACTCATCTCTCTCTTTCCTCTCCCCCTCCACTGATTTCTCCCTCCTCTCTCCCTCTGGTTGGGCGATTTTGTAGAGCTTCAAGAAGCCCTCATGGCAACTCCACCTTCTACCTCATGCTCTATCCTCATGTAAGCTCCAAACTCAAAAATAATTACATATTTGAACTCCCCTCATTCTCCTCTACATTTCCCTCTTTTCAAAATTCGAAAAGGATGAGTTTCATCTCCATGGGTTTTCCCCATTTGAAGAGAAAAGCACACCATTATGGAGCTTAGAGTCTCCTCTTTCCAACAAGGTAAAAATCTACATGAAAAACTCATGTTTTCCCCACCTTACTTCATAACTGATTTTTGCCTCTTTGTAATGCCTTGTTTTCTCTCTCTCCTTTGAGCAAAATATCAACCTAGCAATGGTGGTGGATTCATCTTCTTGAACCAAGGGCTAAAACCCCTTCTAAAACACTCCAAAGGTAAACCCTAGAAATCTTGTTTTAAACAATTCATTGAACTAGCATTAATTTAAGGGTTAGTATATTAATTGTAGTTGTTTTGTGTGTTTAGATGATGGGAATGGAGTTTGGCAACTCATTCCCCATATGGCCGATTTGGGCAAGAAAGAAAGAAGAGGAGGAATGGAAAAGAAATGAAGGGATTATAAGCTCAAGGTAAGAGCTTTTTACTAATGTTAATTGTTAGTGCATTAGTGTGATGGAAATGGGTAAGCAAATAAAGGAACCTAAACTATTGTATTGGTATTGTAGTATTGGAAGTTTGAGTATTTGTGAATTGGTATGTGAATTGTGGGCCTTGGAGCCAAAGGATTGTGTATGAGTATTAGTATTGATGTTTGATGGAGTATTGGTGTATTGGGATGGATTGATATTTGCTTAATTGCTGGTAGGACCCTTGTATGGGTGTGGCTAGAATAGGTATGAACTTGGTGAGAAAATGTGTGTATGGATAAGTAATAAATGTAGGTGAATCATGGCCAATTTTTGGTAGGAAATGTACATTTAAGGAGGACTTGGTGAATGGGAGAACCAAGGTATGTATTGGGGATAGTAGAGATGTTTGATAACCACATATTGGTAGTTGTAGCATGAGGATATAAGAGGGTAAAATCTGTAGCAAAGAGTGCTAGGATGCATTGGAGAGATTTGAAGAGATTAAGTGTATTTGGAGAACTCAAGATAAGTAAAACAAAAATAGTTACATGTGTTGGAAAAGAAGTGAGGAAATTATGTAAGTTGATTGATGGATTTAGAAATGAGTTTGATGGATGGACTAAGGTGAATTAGAGGATTTAATTGGTGCTTAAACCTGTGGGGAACATGTGGGAATGAGTAGGAAAAGATTGGGTGTGAATTGAGTAGAGTTTGAAGTTCAAAATGAGTAATAAAAATAAGTACTGGGCTGGACCGACCCTAGCAGGGTCGGTCGACCCGAAAATTTGCAATCTCGGAAGCTTCTGCATCCGACCGACCCAGGGGACCGACCCTGACTGGGTCGGTCGAGTAGAAATTCTTAGTCGGAAATGCTTCTGCCTCCGACCGACCCAGGGGACCGACCCTGCCTGGGTCGGTCGAGTGAAAATTGTTAGGTGGATTGCTTCTGTAATGGACCGACCCAATGGACCGGCCCTGGCTGGGTCGGTCGGATTGGAATTTTTTGTAATCGAAGTCTCTGCAACCGACCGACCCATGGGTCCGACCCAGGGTGGGTCGGTCGGGTCAAAACTTACAAAAGAAAAACTATAAGATTATGGTTAGTATATATATATATATGTATATATGTATATGTATACCCACCTATACATATGTGCATTTATATGTAAGTATACCATTGTTAAGCAATGAAAAATAAGTAAATAAAACGTAAGTATGAGAATGTAAAGACTTAGTAAGTATGAGTTAGGAAGCGTAAGGGTAACCGAATTAAATTAATGATAGTTAGATTAATTATTCGGTTGTATGTATATCATAGGATTTGAATTGTGAACACCGGAGGAACGTTGGGATACAAGTTGTAACACCCCTACCGGTAATCTCACCATTACTCTTAACCCGTCTCCATTATCAATACACCAGCAGCGGAAGTTCTAATACAACCGGGGGTGAAACAATGCCGTTAGCCACTCACGTGACTAACAAGGCTAATTCTAAACAACAATACAACACACTATCGGTCTGATGGGTCTTTACCGAGTACACTATACCAACGATGCTTCTTTTACTTAAACAATTCTCAAGTCTATACAACCTTTAACACCACAATATACAATACAATAACCATTCAATACTATACGAGTATCTACAATTCCCAAGTTTATCAATGACCCTTCGGTCTTACAAACCCACAATACATAAATACAATTCCCTTAGCAACTACCCATATCAATAACAACCCCGTCCTACTCTCGAACGGTGTCCGGCTTAGCTGACAGACTCTTACAGTGTTCATATTCGCTTCGGGTACCTGCACACTAAAAACGTTCCCCCTAGGGGGTCAGCTTACGCTGAATATGACTTCCGCATACCCCGCGTACTAGCGAGGGTACGCCGACTATTTGGTCAAGAGCATGCGGTTCATTTTAATTCAAACATCATGCATTACGATAATACATCATACATGTACATTCACACAACACTCCACATTCAATCCAGGAATACAATCCACACAGATATCACGTCCAGCTCGTTAAATTCATTTACCTTATTCTTAAACCTTGAGAGACCATATCTCAAGTGAGTTTCATTCTCGTCATTTACCAACCTTCCACCCCTACGGGGTAGTTTACTTAACTCCTAGATCATTAGACACCCTCAGTCCCGATCTAGTTTCTTAATTATTCTACTCTTGAATAATTTTAAGTTAAGCCTCAAAGGCCTCCGGGCAGAGACATATATAGGTCTCACCACCGGGCTTTATAATCTCAATACAGATTAGAAACATTCTCTCATGTTCCCTCTTCCTATCTCATAGTACCCAGCTTACCTCTTTAAACGGGTAAGCTCTGCCGGTCTTACTCCAGTCGGGCACCACTATGTGGCACACGGCCCCGCAGGGCACCACTATGTGGCACACGGCCCGGTAACAAGGGAGTTCGACCATGGATTCGGAAACATACGCTCTGTTGCTTCCTCTTCCTTGCACGCGTGACTCACAATCCCCCTAACCCAGCTCTCGGGTTAGTAACAATAGGTACTCATATATAAATACATATATAAACATTAGTCAGCCGCATCTTTCTCGATGCTATCATACAACTTAGGAGATTTTCCCATCTCGTTGTATCTGCCGATTTAAGGGTCGCCCCTACACCTCCGTTACTTAGGAACTATGTTCGTTTTCTAACATTGAGTCACATCCTTGCATAGGAGGTCAACTATTGAAATTAAGGACGTTCACTAGCCTCGTGTGTCGCTTGTTCTCATTTTGAGTCAATTCTTAAGTTTGGTTTATCGTGTCCGTTGATTGATGGTTTTCGTGTGTTATCTCATCTTGGTTCGATAGCTTAGTGGGTCTCCATGTTTTCGTTGATTCACAACCGGACTCCTTCTACGAGTCACTACTCAAACAAGACTCACTATGAGTAGCACTACAATACACATTCAACATTCAACAATTCATTCATATTCACATTTCATGAATTATACAAACTTCTTTGCAAATTACAAACCAATCAAGCAACATTACTACACAAGCACCATCAAGTGCAAACAATCCGATTCGTGCATTTATCTTGTTAGGTGATCACACAATCAAACAAGCACACAAATCGGGGTAACCAAGTTAGGATACAGAGCATGAGGAAATCATACCTTTCACCGGGGTTAACTTTACCGGATGTTCTCACGTTCCTTGGCTCACACTTGTTCCTCAAACCTTATTCTTGAACCACTAATTACATGTCAAATGGTTCAATTATTATTAAGGTGTTATGGTCCGTATATAAATGCTACTCCCGTACTTACCCCATTATCCCGTTATCTCGGTTTAACTTAGTGTACTAAGTTCCTTAACTTACTCACTCACTTCCAACACTTGTTTATACTTCTTAGGACCTTTATAAGTCACCAAACAACTCCTAAACATCATCTAAAACCAATACCATTCAAACCCCCATCATTTAAACCCTTAAAAACACATTCTGTTGAATTTTGGGGGTGGTCCGGGACCTAGTCCGGACCCTAGGTCCCGGACCAATACACTGATGAACTCTCGGCCTAAATTAATACCCTGGTCCGGGACTTGGTCCTGGACTTAAGTCCCGGACCAATTCCTGCACTTACTCTCGGCTTGTTTTTTGATGCGGTCCGGGACATGGTACATATCCTAAGTCCTGGACCCTGCTAAAAACTGCTATTAAGGTCATTTTTCAACCCCAAATCAACCCTTAAACCACCCTCAAACTTTCCCTAATCTTTACACAAGTTTTCCACATAATTAAACACCTCAAAACATGCTCTAAACCACTCTAAATCCTTGGTTAAATCCCTACTCCAATTCTTGTTCAAATTCAACAATTCAAATTCCCACATTTTGCATTTTTCCCTCTTATGCATTTCTAACTCCTTATTGCTAGCTCCTACCTCCTCCCAACCTCACCAAATCCATCAATGACCATTACAAATCATTCCTACATATACACCATTCTAAAACCCAAGTCCAACTCCCATTTCTTAAGTCTTGCACACTTGCTCTTTTCTAGTTTTTCCAAAGCAATTTAACACCCTTTTGCTACAGATTTTGCCTCTTCCTTTTCCTACCCTTATATCCACCCAAGAGGGGGTTAACTAATCCAAATAGATCCCTTCCAATACCTAGTTCATTCCCTAGGTTATTCTTACTCATTACAACACCTAGAACACATTATTTCTAACAAAATTTTGCCATAACCTCCCCCTAAATTTAACATCTCCCAATCCATCAACTCTCATCAATTTTCATTCCTAATCTAGCCACACCCACAAGGGGTCGTACCAGCACACAACTCCATTCAAAATCCACCAAACAACAATATAAACACAATTCCCAAATCACTTGGCTCCAAGGCCCTTAATTCAAATCAACATTTCACAAAATCCTACTAACCACAATCAAGCACATTATTGCTCCAGATTTTATTTCATCTTTTATCTTTCCCAAACCCAATTCTAAAACCATTAATCAAGTCATTAAGGTAGTTTCTTACCTTAAATTCTCATGAGCTCTTTTAATTCTCCTCTTGCTCCTCCTCTTCTCAATTTCGGTCAAGTGGGAATGGAGTTGCCCAACTCCATCCCAACATTCAAGAAACATAAAAATATACTCAATTAATCACCTAACCCTTAGGAAACTTTAATTCAATGAAAGGGCTTAAAGCACATAGTTAGGGTTTTACCTTTTGGAGTGTTCAAGAGGGGTTTTCACCCATGAATCAAATGGAGAGTCCCACCACCATTGGAGGGTTGAAATGAAGCTCAAGAACAAGATGAGAATAGGGTAAGAGAGAGAGCAAAAATCGGCTAAGGTAGGAAGGTGAAGAAAAGTGAGCTTTTCTTGAATATTTTTACCTTAGGAGAGAGAGAGAGGACTCCTAGCTACAAGATGATGTGCTTTTCTTTTCCAATGGCCAAAACCCATGGGGGTCAACTTCATCCTTTTGGAATTTTAAAAAGAGAGAAGTGTAGAGGATGATGAGGGGAAGAAGAATATGTAATTTATTTTGAATTTGGAGCTTCAACGGAGCTTGTACAAGGGAGGCAAGTGGAGAAGCCATGGCTGTTTGGTGAAGCTCAAAATCGCCAGTAGGAAGGGGAGGAAGAAGAGGGCTCACGATGGGAAAGGAAAAGAATAAGAGAGAGAGAGGAGGGAAATGAGAGGAGAGAGGTATTTTTTTGCTTTTGTACTTTTCCTTTCTTTCTTTTTCTTTCTTTCTTTATTAACTTAGTGTGTGTGAGAGAGAGAGCTGGCTCCCCTTTTAAAACCGGCCCCATATAAGTGAACCAGTTGGAGCGTTTTTTGTCTTTTACTGAAAACGCTCGTTATTTTACCCGGGTTTAGCACTATTCACTAACCGGGCCCGTTTTCTGGAATTTTCTCGTTTCTTTAATTTTAATGGCTCTTAAGCTTCCATTAATGTTTATTTATAGTTATTTGATGAACTATAATTTTTACGGGTTCGTTTGACCACTTAAAGTCACGTTTTCGGGTTTTCTCGAAAAACGCGCGCTAAAGCTTTATTAGCGTTTTAATACATTATTTGGATTCGTTTTCTTCGGGAATTGTTCCCATATATTATTTAGGCATTATTAAGCCTTTAAAATTCATTCGGTACCCTTTTCAAGATTATATTTCTCCTAGGGTCACTTAACGCTCCCTTTAGCATTTTTCGCTTTTTAAGCGTTTTCTTGTTCCTTTTGGATTTGTTCTTTTTACCAAAATTCATTAGGCACTAATAAGCCCTTAATATCAGATTAGAGTAATTTAATCACCCTAATTAAGTTTGGGGTATTTCAATCTACCCCCCTTAAAGAACTTTGCCCACAAAGTTGGTGAGTCTACGATTGTTAGTCATTTAGACATATCGTGTGCCGAGGTTATTATCTCTATAACCCTACAGGCTCAAAGTCATTCCAGCCAGTGTATACATACCGGTACACACCAAATCAGTTAACAAGCAATTTAACAACCGTAGGTGCCTACCAACACCACACAACATACATCCCAGTACCATGCCACGTGCGTACACATCATACATCACAAAACAATTTACCCCGTGCACATACCAGTGCAACGCAAAACAATTGTCAGCCATGCACATACCAGTGCAACACCAAATAGTTACCCTAGTGCAATTTACCGTGTGTACATGCCAGTACAACACAAGCATACGTAACAGTATAATTCCATACTAAACCCAATCCATGCTTACTGCATTTATCCTAGCAGGATTACTTATGACCACTTATAGGGAGCCTCAAGAATCATTCAACCCCGATGTGATCAGCATCGGTGATGAACCATCTCTCCGCCCCAATTTGTGCTCCATCTCCCTTGATCACTAGTAAATCAAGTTCGACTTCGCACTTCCATTTCAAACAATCAGGTATTTCAATCATTTACCATTTTCTATCTTCTTAATCATTCTAGTCATAAAAGCAAAGCAAGCATCTCCAAACGATGGAACTCGGTCCATCAACCATCCTCCATTGTCTCCAAATACTTACTTTAGAAATTCAATGCGTGCTGTAACTTCATTCGGTTTTATATCCTCCATTCATTCCCAAATAAAATCTATCAATTCACCTAGGGGGGACTCAATTCCCACTAGATTCCACATCGGTTTCATACCGATTTATACTCATCAATTTTCCTCAAACATACATATATCTCCACACCAGTTTCATACCGGCTCATATCTCATACTATCCCCAATCATTTACAAGAAAATACAATCAACTCAAGTCACCTAGGGGACTCGATTCCCACTAGGTTCAACACCGGTTTTGTACCGATTTATTCTCAACAAATCTCCCAAATATACTCGTCCATACCATGTCTAATCCCAAATCGAATAGTATGTCTAATCTCGAATAGGCATATACCACCGGGGTTCTCATTCCTATGGAGTTTCTCTACTCCATTCGCCTCAAATCTCTCACAATTAGTACTCCTTTCACTTCAAATTTCACAAATAATCATAGTTTTCCCAATGAGTGAGTACAAATGTTTATGTAACATAAGTACCCATCATCAAAACAATTTCTTTTGCGCTATGCGCATAGTAGTTTACGCCCTTACCACGTGAAACATACACTTCGCGATTTTCGCTCTACCCCCCTTAAAAAGGGATTACGCCCACGTAATCTACCATATGTCAACATTGGACATAGGTCTACGGCGTTTAGCCGTCCCGGAGTAATTCAACTTCCAAGCGATCTATTACACAATGTATTCTGGTCAAAGGGTCTTAACCAATTTACTGGTTTAGTCCCTGCACCAAGAATTTCCATCGGAGTTTATTTAACTCTTAACCGGGTTCGGTTCTAGCCTTAGAGGCTTCAAGGCATTGATAATTATCCATTCATTCACTAGGTGTATTAAACCTTTTGAATTTGGGCCCACTAGCTCCTGCTGCGCGACCCTGATAACCTAGGGTTTACTTACCCTTCTCGTTATCCTTAATGTGTTATACACTATCCTTTTATCCCTTTTTATCTTGGGAATAAGGTTTATTAATCAAGCGTGGTATCTCTTACCGTACGCGAATTCAATGAGCTACAGATTTCTTATCCAGTTCTCTAGAATCAATGTACATACTATTGTGTATTTGAGTGATTATTCACTTGGTTCTCCCGACTTATTGTCGGTTGAGGTTGAGCCACTGCTTAATTGTAGTGCTTCCTCCATTACTAGTGGCTTTTGGACTATGCTCACTAAACTGGTTTTGTACCAGTGTTCTTTACTCGTACGACCTTGGATTTTCTATGCGTCGGTCCTTGTGCTTTCATAAGTCTCCTTTCTACTCTTACTACAATTGTCATCTTCCCAACTTCCTAGCTATCCCACTCGATCATTACTACACAAGTGCAATACCAAAACACTCAGTCCTACAGAGTGCAGAAGCGTAAACACTTGGCAGTAAATCTCTTATGAGATTAGCAATAGGAATGAATATTGTTTCCTTGTTTCTCGGTCTGTCTACCATCTTTATTCATCAATTCTATCTCAATGTATGATTTATTCATATGTTCTGGTCGCTTGTTGCGCACCATGTTCGTATTTGTTTCTAACTTCGGTTTCCATGGCTTCTACTCATGTATCTCTACCATTTACACAATGGTTCGCCATTTATTTGGCTGATTATAAATTATGATATTCTTTTATATCTTTAAGCTCCTTGAGCGTTATTGATTTTCCACTTCCCTTGCACAAACTGTATTTCTTCTTAACCGATTACTCTTCGGTTCCAACAGTTGCTATAATAGCTTATTTCCACATTGCTTGGAATACCTGTATGCTCAAGCTTCACTACATTGGTAGTTCTGAAAGGGATATATTTTCAGACTTTTATTGACGGTATCCTCTTCCCTGGGATTTGTATGTTCACCGCTCTTGCGGTACCACCTTAACGAGGGGTTCTTTACTCGTTGGTTATTAACCATCTTCACTGGTGCCGTTCTTGGCAACTCTTCATATAGTTCACAATGGGTCTTGTAACCATTGAATTATGTATTATAATAGTTTCTCGGCATACTAGCCTCGTTGCCTAGAGCTCTGCTCATCTTAGGCTGTTCATAAGCATTGCTTCTCCGTAATCCGTAAATTGGTTTGGAGGTAACACTGGGCTCCATGACAAGGATCATTGCATCACGCTTCCGTCCGTTGGATGCCCTTTAAGTATCTTGGTATTGATCGGTATCATTACAAATTTAGGGTATCCCCTGGTAAGTGGGATCCCTTCGGTGTTCTAACCGAGTGTTCGTTATAGCTCTGGTGCTCTTGTTACAACACTTCGTTCAACTATGTTGACTTTGATACCCTCTGTGGATTGCTGCTGGGTGTTGTTGATTATGCATTTACATCCAGCTAACATTTATGAGAACGTGTAATTTACTTCGCATTGCGGTTCTGGGCTCCAAATTGTCCCATTGGGGTTATACATCTCCCTCTTAGGGTAGGCCATGGTACTTCCTTATGGTTTTAATCAGTTTGGTACTTCCCTCAGTGGTGATCGGTATCCTCCGGTACCTTAGATGATCACCCTGGGTATTTATAATGGTTGTTCTGGGAATCCTATCCCGTTCATTGAACATTGAGGTATTCCCGCGAGGCATTTGCCTCACTGTGCTTAGCCCGGTATCCATCCGGCTATTTCATGCTTGTGCTTCGAATTCTCGAGACATATCCAATGTCTTTAGTCAATTACTAGTGCTTCTCGTACTTCCTAACTCTTAATCGTTCTTCCGGAGTGTATTCTTGACTCCTTAGCTTGTAGGCTAATCTGAGTTCTTTCGACTGTTTAAGGTGTCCCACTCTTCCGGATTTGTATTCCTTATGGTCCGTAGAACGGAGCTGACTACTTCCCGTGATTTGTGCACTGCATGTATACATACGTGGGGTACCATGTTGGTGCGTTACCACTTACCTGACTAACTCACAAAAGGGTCTGTCAGGCCCGCATGCTCCTTCGGAGTGCGGTCGTCCCACATCCCGTATTTGGGTATACTCGTAGTGCTCGTCACACGCCTAGGTGAAGTATTCTATCGTCAACTCCTCTTGTATCATTCTATGATACGCACCGTGATCCTCTGGTTTGGTTTTAAATAAAGTCTGAGGTTTAAAAGAAAAGTTGTGGTTTGAAAGAAATTTTGGTTTTGAAAATAAAACTTGAGTTTAAAGGAAATCTTCATGGCGTTGCCATGTTTGAAGTCTTAACCAAGTCCAGCTTCCCGCTGACTGGTATATTCGTTAATGTAATGGTCGGGCCGTTAGGCCTTTCCAATGTTTGGTTCCTCAAGTTCTTAGGATTGGCGATCCTATGATTACTTCCATCTCCATGATGGTGCTTAGTAAGTACTTGTTAGTCATTTAACGTCCTCCAACTTGTCTTGTTGTTGCTGCACTTGCCTTGGCAAGTGCGCGGGTACGTCGGTTTTTAGTTACCTTATGCCGGCTGCGGTATTGTTTTCCATCCATACTTGGTGGTTTTATTGGCTCTTCCATCCATTTCGATCTTAGTGATCAATTCCTGAGTAATCTCTCAGTGTTCTTGTCAAGTTTGTCGATAATTCGGGTGCTTTTTCGGGTGCTTTCCCGATCCTTGGTACTCCGTGTACCTTGCTTTGTTGCCCGTTTCCACACCTTAATGGTGGTTACTTAGGCTTGTTAACTTAGGAACTATGTGGTAGTCCTGTTGTGTAAGTTAATGATCTCCATAGTTGTCTGACTATGTCATTTGGGTATTACCGCCCTTTGGCGTTGTAGGTTGGAGTTAATCCAACCTTGACTAATTCCATGTTGGTTTGTTTACCGTTGACGATATTGTCATACATTACAGTCCGTAGACTCTCTTGTCTCGGTTCTGTTACTCTGCTTTTCTACTCATTGTGTAGCTATGCTTCTCTTCTTGTTGGCTGCGCATGGTTCTCGCGACTGCAAAGCATGTCGCCCCATGGTGCCGTAAATTCCATTATCCTGTATTTAGGATTTCTCAATATACTGCCGTTCAGTACGGTTATTGTCGTTCAAACGGGAACCATCTTCGGGATTCCCTGTTCTTGGAATCTACCGTATGACTGGTTCTTTCTCTTTACAAAGTTTGTTTACAACAGCCAGATCGGGTTAACCCGAGTGTGAGAGGTCTTTCCATCTCTCGGGAGTTCTTTTCCCCAACTTATAACGGGGTTGCGGAGGGCGGGAGTGGTTATGTAGGTATCCAGGTCACACTGGGAGTTCCTATTTGGCGTACCTCACACGCTAACACTCAACCCTTAGCCCTAAGTCTCTAATTCCTAACTCGGTATTCTCCTAGACTCGGTATTTAGACCATCTACCGGTAATCTCACCATTACTCTTAACCCGTCTCCATTATCAATACACCAGCAGCGGAAGTTCTAATACAACCGGGGGTGAAACAATGCCGTTAGCCACTCACGTGACTAACAAGGCTAATTCCAAACAACAATACAACACACTATCGGTCTGATGGGTCTTTACCGAGTACACTATACCAACGATGCTTCCTTTACTTAAACAATTCTCAAGTCTATACAACCTTTAACACCACAATATACAATACAATAACCATTCAATACTATACCGAGTATCTACAATTCCCAAGTTTATCAATGACCCTTCGGTCTTACAAACCCACAATACATAAATACAATTCCCTTAGCAACTACCCATATCAATAACAACCCCGTCCTACTCTCGAACGGTGTCCGGCTTAGCTGACAGACTCTTACAGTGTTCATATTCGCTTCGGGTACCTGCACACTAAAAACGTTCCCCCTAGGGGGTCAGCTTACGCTGAATATGACTTCCGCATACCCCGCGTACTAGCGAGGGTACGCCGACTATTTGGTCAAGAGCATGCGGTTCATTTTAATTCAAACATCATGCATTACGACAATACATCATACATGTACATTCACACAACACTCCACATTCAATCCAGGAATACAATCCACACAGATATCACGTCCAGCTCGTTAAATTCATTTACCTTATTCTTAAACCTTGAGAGACCATATCTCAAGTGAGTTTCATTCTCGTCATTTACCAACCTTCCACCCTACGGGTAGTTTACTTAACTCCTAGATCATTAGACACCCTCAGTCCCGATCTAGTTTCTTAATTATTCTACTCTTGAATAATTTTAAGTTAAGCCTCAAAGGCCTCCGGGCAGAGACATATATAGGTCTCACCACCGGGCTTTTATAATCTCAATACAGGATTAGAAACATTCTCTCATGTTCCCTCTTCCTATCTCATAATACCCAGCTTACCTCTTTAAACGGGTAAGCTCTGCCGGTCTTACTCCAGTCGGGCACCACTATGTGGCACACGGCCCCGCAGGGCACCACTATGTGGCACACGGCCCGGTAACAAGGGAGTTCGACCATGGATTCGGAAACATACGCTCTGTTGCTTCCTCTTCCTTGCACGCGTGACTCACAATCCCCCTAACCCAGTTCTCGGGTTAGTAACAATAGGTACTCATATATAAATACATATATAAACATTAGTCAGCCGCATCTTTCTCGATGCTATCATACAACTTAGGAGATTTTCCCATCTCGTTGTATCTGCCGATTTAAGGGTCGCCCCTACACCTCCGTTACTTAGGAACTATGTTCGTTTTCTAACATTGAGTCACATCCTTGCATAGGAGGTCGACTATTGAAATTAAGGACGTTCACTAGCCTCGTGTGTCGCTTGTTCTCCTTTTGAGTCAATTCTTAAGTTTGGTTTATCGTGTCCGTTGATTGATGGTTTTCGTGTGTTATCTCGTCTTGGTTCGATAGCTTAGTGGGTCTCCATGTTTTCGTTGATTCACAACCGGACTCCTTCTACGAGTCACTACTCAAACAAGACTCACTATGAGTAGCACTACAATACACATTCAACATTCAACAATTCATTCATATTCACATTTCATGAATTATACAAACTTCTTTGCAAATTACAAACCAATCAAGCAACATTACTACACAAGCACCATCAAGTGCAAACAATCCAATTCGTGCATTTATCTTGTTAGGTGATCACACAATCAAACAAGCACACAAATCGGGGTAACCAAGTTAGGATACAGAGCATGAGGAAATCATACCTTTCACCGGGGTTAACTTTACCGGATGTTCTCACGTTACTTGGCTCACACTTGTTCCTCGAACCTTATTCTTGAACCACTAATTACATGTCAAATGGTTCAATTATTATTAAGGTGTTACGGTCCGTATATAAATGCTACTCCCGTACTTACCCCGTTATCCCGTTATCTCGGTTTAACTTAGTGTACTTAGTTCCTTAACTTACTCACTCACTTCCAACACTTGTTTATACTTCTTAGGACCTTTATAAGTCACCAAACAACTCCTAAACATCATCTAAAACCAATACCATTCAAACCCCCATCATTTAAACCCTTAAAACACATTCTGTTGAATTCTGGGGGTGGTCCGGGACCTGGTCCGGACCCTAGGTCCCGGACCAATACACTGATGAACTCCCGGCCTAAATTAATACCCTGGTCCGGGACTTGGTCCAGGACTTAAATCCCGGACCAATTCCTGCACTTACTCTCGGCTTGTTTTTTGATGCGGTCCGGGACTTGGTACATATCCTAAGTCCCGGACCCTGCTAAAAACTGCTATTAAGGTCATTTTTCAACCCCAAATCAACCCTTAAACCACCCTCAAACTTTCCCTAATCTTTACACAAGTTTTCCACATAATTAAACACCTCAAAACATGCTCTAAACCACTCTAAATCCTTGGTTAAATCCCTACTCCAATTCTTGTTCAAATTCAACAATTCAAATTCCCACATTTTGCATTTTTCCCTCTTATGCATTTCTAACTCCTTATTGCTAGCTCCTACCTCCTCCCAACCTCACCAAATCCATCAATGACCATTACAAATCATTCCTACATATACACCATTCTAAAACCCAAGTCCAACTCCCATTTCTTAAGTCTTGCACACTTGCTCTTTTCTAGTTTTTCCAAAGCAATTTAACACCCTTTTGCTACAGATTTTGCCTCTTCCTTTTCCTACCCTTATATCCACCCAAGAGGGGGTTAACTAATCCAAATAGATCCCTTCCAATACCTAGTTCATTCCCTAGGTTATTCTTACTCATTACAACACCTAGAACACATTATTTCTAACAAAATTTTGTCATAACCTCCCCCTAAATTTAACATCTCCCAATCCATCAACTCTCATCAATTTTCATTCCTAATCTAGCCACACCCACAAGGGGTCCTACCAGCACACAACTCCATTCAAAATCCACCAAACAACAATATAAACACAATTCCCAAATCACTTGGCTCCAAGGCCCTTAATTCAAATCAACATTTCACAAAATCCTACTAACCACAATCAAGCACATTATTGCTCCAGATTTTATTTCATCTTTTATCTTTCCCAAACCCAATTCTAAAACCATTAATCAAGTCATTAAGGTAGTTTCTTACCTTAAATTCTCATGAGCTCTTTTAATTCTCCTCTTGCTCCTCCTCTTCTCAATTTCGGTCAAGTGGGAATGGAGTTGCCCAACTCCATCCCAACATTCAAGAAACATAAAATATACTCAATTAATCACCTAAACCCTTAGGAAACTTTAATTCAATGAAAGGGCTTAAAGCACATAGTTAGGGTTTTACCTTTTGGAGTGTTCAAGAGGGGTTTTCACCCATGAATCAAATGGAGAGTCCCACCACCATTGGAGGGTTGAAATGAAGCTCAAAAACAAGAGGAGAATAGGGTAAGAGAGAGAGCAAAAATCGGCTAAGGTAGGAAGGTGAATAAAAGTGAGCTTTTCTTGAATATTTTTACCTTAGGAGAGAGAGAGAGGCCTCCAAGCTACAAGATGATGTGCTTTTCTCTTCCAATGGCCAAAACCCATGGGGGTCAACTTCATCCTTTTGGAATTTTAAAAAGAGAGAAGTGTAGAGGATGATGAGAGGAAGAAGAATATGTAATTTATTTTGAATTTGGAGCTTCAACGGAGCTTGTACAAGGGAGGCAAGTGGAGAAGCCATGGCTGTTTGGTGAAGCTCAAAATCGCCAGTAGGAAGGGGAGGAAGAAGAGGGCTCACGATGGGAAAGGAAAAGAATAAGAGAGAGAGAGAGGTGGGAAATGAGAGGAGAGAGGTATTTTTTTGCTTTTGTACTTTTCCTTCCTTTCTTTCTTTTTCTTTCTTTCTTTATTAACTTAGTGTGTGTGTGAGAGAGAGCTGGCTCCCCTTTTAAAACCGGCCCCATATAAGTGAACCAGTTGGAGCGTTTTTCGTCTTTTACTGAAAACGCTCGTTATTTTACCCGGGTTTAGCACTATTCACTAACCGGGCCCGTTTTCCGGAATTTTCTCGTTTCTTTAATTTTAATGGCTCTTAAGCTTCCATTAATGTTTATTTATAGTTATTTGATTAACTATAATTTTTACGGGTTCGTTTGACCACTTAAAGTCACGTTTTTGGGTTTTCTCGAAAAACGCGCGCTAAAGCTTTATTAGCGTTTTAATACATTATTTGGATTCGTTTTCTTCGGGAATTGTTCCCATATATTATTTAGGCATTATTAAGCCTTTAAAATTCATTCGGCACCCTTTTCAAGATTATATTTCTCCTAGGGTCACTTAACGCTCCCTTTAGCGTTTTTCGCTTTTTAAGCGTTTTCTTGTTCCTTTTGGATTTGTTCTTTTTACCAAAATTCATTAGGCACTAATAAGCCCTTAATATCAGATTAGAGTAATTTAATCACCCTAATTAAGTTTGGGGTATTTCACAAGTACAACGGTGAAAGGTATGATTTCTTCATGCCCTGTATCCTAATCTGGTTACCCCTATTTGTGTGCTTAATTGACCACCTAATAAGATAAATGCATGAATCGGATTATATTGCACTTACTTGTGCTTGTTTACATTGTTCTCTATATTTGTGTTGAACAATAGTTTGTATAATTCATGAAATATATGAATGTTGATGATGTGTAATTGTACCTTGTAGTGCACTTGTATATTGTATTGTATTTGTATGGATGTGTATATGAATAATGTATTCGTGTATGTGGTTGGATGTTGACTTCTACTAATTCCTAACTACCTAACTCCTAACTTAAGTGAGTAAATTGGAATGAGTAGAAGTCCGATATAGCTTCGGCCACGCGTGAGGATGCGGAGTCACAAGAGGTTGGCTGCAATTCCTGACTCTTAAACTGGTCCGCGGCCCAAATCCCTTAAATGGGTAGCATCCCGGATTGGTGAGTCAAGTAAATCCCGGAGGTGGGACGGAGTAGTCCCCAGGGCCGGAGGTCCCGACGACTTAACATGAGTAAGAGTAAGAGTAAGTATATGTATGAGTATGAGTATGAGTATGTATGCGTATGTATGGAGTCACGAGAAAAGAGTAATCTCCACCCGATTAACCCGGGTGGACCAATGAAGCTAACAAGTATTGTATATTGTGTATGTAATGTGTATGTGTAATTCGGAAAAAGGTAAGTATGTATTGGATGGTTTATGTTGTACTTCTTGTATGTAATGAAGTGTATGTATGTGTGTATGTCTTGCGTAATGTATTGTAATATTGTGTATAAGAGCATGTATGCATGTATGTTTGTATGAAAATGAACCGCATGTATTCGACCAAGTGGTCGGCGTACCCTCACTAGTACGCGGGGTATGCGGTTATCATGCACAGCGAAAGCTGACCCCCTAGGGGGAACGTTTTTAGTGTGCAGGTACCGAAGCGGATGTGGTCAAGGTAAGAGACCGGAGGCACACCCTTGTATTTAGAAGCAAGTAGCTTGTGAGGAACGGGTAGTAAGTAGTCTCTTAGTGAGTATGTATGAACTTGGAAGAGATATTATAATTGTATAAGGATCCTAGTAGACTCGGTTAAGTATATTGTATTGTATGGATTATGGAGGAGTAAGTATTGAATGGAGCATTGTTGTATTTGATTGATGAATGGAGTATGTATTATAGATGTGTAGTACTCAGGATTCCGGTCCATCAGACCGATGCTGTATGTAGAAGTAGTAGCCTTGTTAGTCACGTGGGTGACTAACGGCATTGTATCACCCACTGTATGTAAGTATGTATCCGCTGCAAGACTCTGAAAGCACGAGGAGATTGGACGGTAATGTTCGTATTAATAGTAGGGGTGTTACACCTGTACAAATCATTAAATATGTACATCCTTAGATTAAAACCTGTACATATAAGGGAGAAAACTTGTACACATGGTCATACAAACATGTACATATGTTCATTAAAACATATACATTCTGATAATTGAACATGTACATTCTCACATTTGAACATGTACATCGTCACATTAAAACATGTACATTCTCACATTAAAATATGTACATCATCACATTAAAATATAGAACGGCTTCCAAATTGATTACCCTAACCCCACACACCCTAAAACGTTGAAGGCATTTTTAGGGTTTGTAGTGGCGGGTTTAGGGTCTAATGACCCTAAACCCACTACCACAAACCCTAAAAACCTGTTGAGTTAGTTGCTACAATGTAAAGTATAGAACGACTTCCAAATAGATCACTCTACCCCCAAAACCCACCATAGTAAAGCTAAAAAATGTCGAAGGCATTTTTAAGGTTTGCAGTGGCGGGTTTAGGGACTAACGACCCTAAACCCGCTACCACAAACCCTAAAAACCCGTCGAGTTAGTTGCTACAATATAAAGTACATAACAAATTCCAAATAGATTACCCTACCCCCAAAACACCCCAAAACCACCCTAGGAAGGTTAAAAACGTCGAAGGTATTTTTAGGGTTTGTAGTGACGGGTTTAGGTTTAAAATACATTATACAACAATAATAATACACTATAAAACAATAATGATTTTTTATCGATTCCGAAGTTTAAAAACAAATTCATCACTTATTACTTAATGAATCATAATATCAATTTTATTGAATCATAATTCAAAATTAATGAATCATATTATCATTTTAGTGTATCATCGTATACATGTAAAAATAAAATTTTGTAAAAGTTGTCAAAACATAACCATTACTGGTCTTGTTTTGAAGAGCTTGAATTTAGGTGAACAATGATATAATTTTTTTTCATTTTGGACTTATATATTAAAAGTTACAACCATTTTACATTATTATTGTTGTGATAAAGATAAAAACAAATTCTTTACAAATAAAAAAAGAAAAAAATACAAAACGTGACACTCATGCGCTAATCGACAACAATCCTGACACTCACTCCCATCTTTTTTGCTTTAGTTTGACTAAAATACCCTTAAATGTAGCCATCATGGCTATAGTCACCCGTAGGCAAGAATTTGCGAATCCAAAATCCAAACCAAATTATAATTTGGATAATTTGGTTAACTGAAATTATAAATTCGGTTACAAATTTTGGTTAAAAATTCAGAAAAAATTCGATTAATTCGGTTTTAGGATAAATCCAAAACAATCATTATTGGATATAGACATATGTAGCTATCTTTCGCTACATTTAAAATTGTACAATTTGAGTCGTGTAAAAGTACGGGTTTTGTAAGCTCATTGTACAGTTTAAGAAGTTAGTATGCACATCTAGTAGAATTTCAGTCATATCAGAATTCAATATATGACTTTACATATACATCCGTACAGTTTTCATTTACTAATTGTACAATTTTTATAAAACACATGTACATATATATAGTAATCTATAACTACACTTGGATGTAGTCAAAAAATTACCAATCCAAAATATCAAATTGAATACTCACCCCTACTATTCCATCGACATGTGATCACGTACATTATAGCTTAGCCAAATTGAGAAAGAAAACTACCCGAAATAACCATATATAAGCCATGAAAATGTTCACCCCCAATAACCTTTATCAGGGCGAGGATTACATGACGGATACCAATCTTCCGTCCCTGACGGACATTATTTTCTTTTAAAAAATATATATAGAAGGTACAGTATAGTAAAGTAGAATTGAAAAAGTAAGTTATATCCATTTATCGTGGATGTCAAGTCTAACAGAACTACAACCTATTTCTATTATTTATTTTTAAATACCATAATGTTATTTTGTCCTCTACATAATACTTACCTAAATATATACTTATTTATAAAATTATTCACTACTTTTATAAAAAAGTTTATATGACTATATTCATATACACATATTATTAATTATTTAATGTGATAATATTTACAGATTAACATATATCAATTCAAATACATTACATAGTTTAATCAGATTGAATAAATTAAAAAAGTTGAATTAATGGAAAACACTAAGTTAAATATTTATATATTTTTAAAGAAAATAATTGAATATACATAGCTATTGTAATAGTTTTTAATATATATATATATATATAAATTGAATATATATCAATTAAAAATTACATGCCTTAATCAATTGAATAATTTCTTTTTTAATAAAAAGTTGGTAATATAAAAAATATTAATCTAATGTTTATATTTTTATAAATCTATAAGTGACGTATAATACTTTTTAATAATATTGAGCCTATAAAAATTAGGCTTCAGATTATATGGTATCATCCATAATACTATATAATAATGGAAACGTTATATAAAAACATGGAAACGTTATATAAAAATGTGGAAACGTTATATAAAAACGTAGAAACGTTTATATAAAAAGGTGGAAACGTTTATATAAAAACGTGTAACAGTTTATATAAAAACGTGGAAACCTTTATGCATAGCGGAATAAATATTATTTTTAATTGTCGCATGGAAACGTTGGAATCGTGGTATGGAAGCGTTATATATAATCTTGGAATTGTTAAGGTTTGTATAAAAATGTGGAAACATATATAAAACAAAGTGGAAACATTTTATACTATAAGTTGGACACGTTTGTCTGAAATCGTGGAAACCTTTATACCATCGTCGAAACATTATATAATTGTGGCATGGAAACATTCATATATTATTATGAAAAATATTTATATGTAATCATGTCGTGGAAAGGTTTATAAGAAAACGTTAATATAAAATCGCTGAAACGTTTATATAAAATTGTGGAAACATTAATATAAAATCGTCGAAACGTTTATATAAAATTGTGGAAACGTTTTTATGACCTAGAGACGTTTATATATAATTGTGGAAACCTATAAAAAACAAAGTGGAAATGTTTTATACTATCAGGTGGACACGTTCGTCTGAAATCGTGGAAACCTTTATACCATCGTGGAAACATTATATATTTGTGGCGTGAAAACATTCATATATAATTATGAAAAATGTTTATATGTAATCATGTCGTGGAAAGGTTTATATGGAAACGTTAATATAAAATCATCGAAACGTTTATATAAAATTGTGGAAACGTTAAAATAAAATTGTGGAAACGTTTATATAAAATTGTGGAAACGTTTTTATGACCTGGAGACGTTTATATATAATTGTGGAAACATTTATCTATAATCGTGGCATGGAAACATTTATATATAGTCGTGACGTGGTAACAATTATATATAATCATGGTAACATTTGAGCATGTACATCGTCACATTAAAACATGTACATTCTCACATTAAAATATGTACATCATCACATTAAAGTATACAACGGATTCCAAATAGATTACCCTAAACCCACACACCCTAAAACCCACCTTAGGAAAGTTAAAAATTGTCGAAGACATTTTTAGGGTTTGTAGTTAGACCCTATACCGTTACCACAAACCTTAAAAACCTATTGAGTTAGTTGCTACAATATAAAGTACAAAAAAAATTCCAAATAGACTACCCTACCCCTCAAAACACCGCAAAAACCACATAAGGAAAGCTAAAAACGTCGAAGGCATTTTTAGGGTTTGTAGTGGCAGGTTTAGGGTCTAACGACCCTAAACCCGCTACCACAATCCCTAAAAACCTGTCGAGTTAGTTGTTACAATATAAAGTACATAAAAAATTCCAAATAGATTACCCTAACCCCCCCCCCCCAAAAAAAAAAAACACCCCAAGACCCTCCCTAGGAAAACTAAAAACGTCGAAGGCATTTTTAGGGTTTGTGGTGGCGGGTTTAGGGTTACAAACCCTAAAAATCTGTCAAGTTAGTTGTTACAATATAAAATTCAGAACAAATTCCAAATAGATTCCCCTACCCCTAGGAAAGCTAAAAACGTTGAAGGCATTGAGTTTGTAGTGGCGGGTTTATCGTAGACCCTAAACGTGCTACCACAAACCCTAAAAACTTATCGAGTTAGTTGTTACAATATAAAGTACATAACAAATTCCAAATAGATTACCCAACCCCCCAAAACACCCCAAGACCCACCCTAGGAAAACTAAAAAATTTCGACGCATTTTTAGGGTTTGTAGTGGCGGGTTTAGGGTCTAACGACCCTAAACCCTAAACCATAAACCCTAAAAACCTGTCGAGTCAGTAACGACAATGACTATAGGGGGGAATTGTGAATTATTAAAGTAATTTTTTAACTAGTAGGGTTTGTCTTTTTTCCATATGGTCAATGACTATAGTGGCATTTCATGGACTTTTATGAAAAAATAGTGGCATTTCATGGACTTTTATGAAAATATAGTGGCATTTCATGACTTTCTTTTTATTTAGTGGCATTTCATGAATTAGCCAAAAATATGACATTTCATGTAATTTCCCTTTATAATATATTTGAGTGTATTCCTTGGTTAACTATTATACTTTTATACTCACATTTGATGTGATCTTTTAAAATAAATTTTAATTAAACTTTTATCTTACTCATAATACTTTGACATAAACATGCACGTTAACCATGTGATATATCTCATAGAAATGTCCATCTACTACTTGTGTTGGTCTGGAAGTAATTTCCGCCATATATTTTATTTGTTGATTTAAAGTTTTACAATTTGTAAAGTATATATTGATACACTTTGTCATACGCTTCACAGCTTGGATGTATTAATTATATGTTGTTCCCACGAAAAGAAAAAAGAAACAGATTTTAAAAGATAATACTACTACAATACGTTAATTGGTAAGATTAGAATAATATTAAAACAGATCAAGGGTTGGGATTTAGTCCGTCACAGACAGAGATTTCTCTTCCGTCACAAAATCTCAAAACGGCGGTGTCAATAATTTTTGTACTTATATAGTTTTTAATCATTGTATTTATACTATAGTTGTAATACTATTTCATTGATATTATTGTTTTTACTATATTGTTGTAAATTATGGAAATCTAATATTTATCTTTATAGATTAATTTTCAGCTTTGTGATTTATCCTGACATTTATCTATAACCTAAAATTATAAAAATGTTTATGATTAATTAGTACGTATAGTAATATATATATGTACATACAAAAATTTTAAAATTTAAAATTTATCAAAATATACTCATGTTGGGTCTTATTTTGAAGAGCTCGAATTATAATAAATAATGATATAAAATTTATATTATTTGGAATACAATATTTTAAAGTTTACAAAAGGACAAAATAAAAAATGACAAATTAAATGACACATTTGGAAAGTCAGAATCACCTTTATATTTATTATTATATATTATGTCATCAAAACAGCCCTCACAATCACATCCCTTGTACTAGAGATGGAAGATGTGCGTACAAAAAAATTAAAAAATAACATACTAATTTTGTAGGATTGAGATTAGAAGTTTACAAGTTAAATGAATGGCTAGAAACCTTTCCGTCGCTGACGGAAAAACGGTTCCGTCACCAAATCCCATGTGCCTTTATCACCCTAGCGCGAATCATGTTAGAGTCGTTGACCCCAAATAACCAAATAGTACCCGACTTTTTCAAATTTCAAGTCATGTTAGAGTAACAATTTATTCATAACAGGCACTACCGTTCCGTTCTAAATATGAAAAAAGTGTATTATAGTTCGATTAGTATTTATTTTTCGTTGTTAATTGATGAATAAAACACTACTTTACAAGCTGCTATTGCAAAGTTGTACTAATAGTTCATGTTTGACGTCCAGCTCAGTTTTTTTTTAGATAACGTTCAGCTTAGGCCTCATTTTATTATCATATTTATGAAAATGAATTTCTTTGATCAGCTCATTTTTCTCTCTCTATGTCATATATATTAACTGTCATATCAATTTTGTATATTTTGTTTTATCTACTTTTTCTCTCCATTTTTTCTAACTTCAACGGATAACTATATCAACTACAAAATTATCTTTACAAAAGAATAGGGTCTAAGTTTGTTTGACATCCATATAATTCTTTGTTTCTTGACGAATGTTGTAATAACAGAGTACCAACCCAAACTTTAGATAATCAATAGTATTAAATGTCATGTGTTATTCAAATGCCGATTATAAAGCTTAAACTCCAGGTCGTTGTTGGGTGCACATTAACGACAAGTGCGTGCCTACTACTACTACTACGTACTGGCATGCTTTTTTTTTCTTTTATCGGTAGGCGGTCAGCTTGCAAGATCTGAAGCTCTTATGCACTGATCTGAGACTCTGATTTTAAGATTTGATTCTAATCAGGATTGTGTTCCTCACTAGTCACTGATTAAGTCATGAGATCTGCGTAAACTGATTTTGTTCCGTACTACGCAGTACCTCTTATATAATGAAAAATCATTATTATTTTTTAGAGTAAATTACTCAAAACTCACTTGAGGATTGGGTAAAATACAGTTAACCCCCTTTATTTATCATAATTATTGGCAACCCCTTGAGGTTATGGTATCTCTGACTATGAGCCCCCAAACTATGACTATGTTATCAAAACGTTAACCACGTGTTGACCCATCAGCTTAATCACATTATTAATGACATGTTGGACAAAAAACATTGCTTAATCAACATTCTTATTGTCTGAAGAACGTCAACCCTATCTAAAAAATGCATCTGAATTGGGATAAGGGAGTGTTAGACGATGTTGATTAAGCAATTTTATTGTCCAGACTGACATTAATAATATGATTAAGCTGATGGGTCAACCTATAGTTAACGTTTTGATAACAGAGTTATAGTTCGGAGGCTCATAGTCAGAGATACCGTAACCTCAAGGTGGTTACCAATAATTATGATAAATACAAGGGGGTTAACTGTATTATGCTTAATCCTCAAGGGGGTTCCGAGTAATTTACTCTTAAATTTTTAAACTTCATTAAATTAACTTTTTAATTTTTTAATTTTGTAATTTTTTAACTTCTTAACTTTTTAACTTTTTAATTTTGTAATTTTTAAATTTTTTAAATTTTTTTAAAGTTTTTTTTAGTTTTTAATTTTTATCCATTTTTTTATATTTTTATTGTATTTTGATATTTTTGTTAATTTTTAACACTTAGGGGCATATTGTGAACTTTAAAAGTACTTTGTCAACTGGTAGGGGTATTTTTGTCTTTTTTCCATCTATAGTGAATTTCATGGACTTTTCAGAAAATATAGTGGCATTTTGTGACTTTCTTTTTTTTAGTGGCATTTCATGAATGAGCCAAAAATATAGTAGCATTTCATGAAATTTCCCAAAATTATATATATAAATTATAAAAACACTAAAAAAATTAAGTAAAAATATTAAAATATCATAAATTTTTTATAATTGTATATATTTCTTAGATTTTTTAAAATTATTTAGTACTTTAAAAAAGAATATAGTATTATTAACACATAATTTATACCAAGTAAGTACCATATTTTTACCATACATTTTTAAAATTATTTTTTCTAACAATATGGATTATTTATTCAAAACTAATTATTTTATATTTCTCAATAATATTTAGAAAAATATTTATTTTAATTTATATTATAATTTTCGGGTATCTACAAAATATTATGCCATGAAGTTATCTACAAATACAATATAAATATTTTAAATATTTTTTTCCAGAATATTAGTTTATATTATAATATAATTTTTTTGAATTAATAATTAAATTGGTGATGAAAAAGATAATTTAAAAATGTATGGTATAAATTATAGTACTTAATTGGTAGAAAAATTAGTATAAATTATTTGTTTAAAGCTCTATATTCGTTATTGTGGTACTGACTAATTCAAACAAAATATATAAAATATTTACTTTTTTCAATATTTTATGATATTTCAAATTTTTTCAATGTTTATAATATTTTTCAAGTTCTATATATATATATTTATGGGAAAATTACATGCCCCACCCATGACGTTTGGCGCAATTACACACTCCACCCACGTGGTTTCACAAATTACTTTCCCCACCCATGTGGTTTCCCTCTTTTTACATCCAGTAACTTTTCTAATTTTTGTTCAATTCAAAAGATGCCTAAACGTTGTCTAAAATTGATGAAACTTTACATGGATGATGCTAAAGTGATATATTTTGATCTTATGTCAAATCCGGAGTTTTTTAAGTTTAAATGTGACCCGTGGGACCCAATGAAATATGTCACATTTAAACTTAAAAAACTTCGGATTTGACATAAGATCAAAATATATCACTTTAGCATCATCCATGTAAAGTTTCATCAATTTTAGACAACGTTTAAGCATCTTTTGAATTGAACAAAAATTAGAAAAGTTGTTTGATGTAAAAAGAGGGAAACCACATGGGTGGGGAAAGTAATTTGTGAAACCATGTGGGTGGAGTGTGTAATTGCGCCAAACGTCATGGATGGGGCATGTAATTTTCCCTATATTTATATATATTATATTTTTTTAGTATTTTGAATTATGTTTTTGAATTTTCTTTAATTTTTAACTTTTAGGGGCATATTGTGAACTTTAAAAGTATTTTATTAACTCGTATGGGTATTTTTATCTTTTTTCCTTCTGATTAATGACTATAGTGACATTTCATGGATTTTTATATTTAGGGATATTTAATGAATTAGCCAAAAATATTTAAATTTTTATGAAATTTTCCTTAATTTTATAATACTGTGCTCACCGGTCAAACTTGAATAAATTATTTAATAATACTATGATCTTAGGGGATAAAACCACCAACAAGGATAATCACGTTCCCATGCATGAACTAAATTGTAAGAAAATATTTTCTTACAATCACAAAGGAGTATTGATGAATCTTCAATAATGAGGGGTTTGTTTTGGGTGGAAGAAACTGAGGCGGTGTTTGTGTTGTGTAATCCGGAAGGGAATCAGAATGATTTCGTTTTCAGTTGTTTGTTTAGCCAATTTTTCCTATTTCCAGGAAAGGGAATAGGATTACCCCAAAACCCTTTAACTTGATTTCCCATCCCCTACTAGAAAATGAGATTCTCTTTCCCCAGTACATTTTGACCGGTGACATATGACCATTGACTAATGATCATTGACCGGCAATTAATGATCGTTGGCCATTGGCCGGCGGTCATTGACCGGTAATTTATTTCATTTTCTCCAACTTAAACAAACAGCAGGAAATCAAAGGGAATTCTTTTCCTTTCTCTTTCATAATTCCATTCGTTTCCCCGCTCAAAATAAACGCTCCCTAAATAGAATCAGAGAGGGAATATACGGTAATGAAAAAAACTCTCTTACATTTTCCTGACTATTTGTGCGTTCGGAGAAAAAGTAAATTAATCATTGGTCAACAGTCGCCCGTTACTGGTTAGCAGCCATCGATTGTCTTTCAATGGCCACCAATGGCCAATGAACATCCTTTGTTCATCGATCAATAGTCCTTGGTAGGGGTGTTCATAACCGGTTAACCCGGATAGCCGGTTAACCGCATTGAAGGTTAGTCAATATTGATAACCGGAACTGCTTCATTTAGAAACTGTAACACCCCTACCGCTAATACTGTCATTACTGTACAAATACTTACCTTCGTAGCGGATATTACATACTCAATGGCGGGTGTACAATGCCGTTAATCACCCACGTGACTAACAAGGCGTGTTACAATTCTACATACTTTCGGTCTGATGAACATGAACATACCGAGTACTCTACGCAATACATCACTTTCCCTTGCATACACAACCATAGTTCAATTACAACTCCATTACAATACTATACCGAGTATACTACAATCCTTAGACTACCGATACAGTTTGGACTTCCAAATTCGCGTTACAATACAAGTACAAATCCTATAATTCAACTACCCATGCTTACATAGCAATCCCCGTCCTACTCTCTCGAACGGTGGTCAGCTTCGAATACCTGTAAGAATAAAAACGTCGCCCCTTCGGGTACCTGCACACTAAAAACGTTCCCCCTAGGGGGTCAGCTTACGCTGAATATGACTTTCGCATATACCGTGTGCTAACCGCGGTACGCCGACTACTTTGGGTCGGTTATACATGGTGTTCGTTTTACATGCATACATACATACTAATACTACACAATTCAATCAACAATACTTACTTACTCATACAAGGTTCGTTATCTACTAAGGAAAACAATTTGTTAGTCAACCATTCATTTAGTTATTCGTTCATCCGGTTTCGTCGGATGCTCTCTTTCTCCTAACACGGGTTCACCAGGCTTACACCAAGCTTGATCTTACTTCTCAATGTTTACTCACACTACGCTCAATACCTTACTCATTATTTCACTCATGTTTTACTCAGTACTCACTGCTACCATTGTTTTCTCTTACTCAGTACTCATCACTTGCTCTCGCATACTCAATACCCATACTCTTCTCCTTACTCGTACTTACTCATTGCTCGCTACACATTACGTACTCATACTTACTCATTACTCATTACTTTACTCATACATACGCAATACTCATTACTCATTACATTGGCCTGCGGGCGGAGTCATACACAAGACTCGCCACCGGGCCTACAAATACAAGGGCTATACACTTAGCTCCTCAAATACTCAAATGTCCGTTTTTACCGGACTACTCAGTTTCCCAACACTCCTCTCTCGGAGTATCTTACAATCTCATGGATTAGCCTAGAAGTATCTCTCTTGATAACCTCCACTAGCTTAGGGAATTACCTCCGTCTAGTATTCTCAGATTTAAGGGTTACCCCAACGTATCGAATACTCTTAGGTTCGGGACAATACTTACATCAGTCGGGTCCTCTCATAGTGGGTCGACTAATTGCTAAGGGGTTTGGAGATCCCTCATCATTCTTTACTACTCTCATGGTTCATGACTTACACCAACATTAATTCCTCTAATAGAGGTTACTTATATACTTCCACTACTTATTGTTTGTGGATTATTCATTTTGGTCCTCCTACCGTTATCGGGAGGTCACTACTCCCATACACTCTCTCACATTCTAGTGAGTTCATTGGTTTGCGTTACCGTTTATTGATTCGTTAGTTTAGTGCGTTTCTACAGTTCCATTAGTTCACTACATGACTCTTACTACGAGTCACTACACAACAAGACTCATCTATGAGTCGATCTACGCACTAAGTGAAGCCACACAATCAATCAAGAAGGGTTAGCTTATACAACATACAGCAAGACATACAATGGAAGGCAATAAACTGTTTTCATGCTTTAGTCTTGATTATCCGGCATACAACACACAAATCAACGTAACTCGGTTAGCATACGGGGCATGAGAAAATCATACCTTTCACCGGGGTTAGCTTTACCGTGTGTTCCCTTGTGCCTTGGTTCACACTTGTTCCTCGACCCTTATTCTCGAACCAATGACTACATGCCAAATGATTCAATTAATTATAAGCATTACAGTACTTACATAGTTACTACACACATACTTACCCCGTTATCCCGTTACTTCGGTTTAACTTAATATTCTTAATTACACAACTTTCTTACTTATGTTCATACTTTCTTACCTTTACTACTTCATCCATGGTGCACTACTATATATATGTATACACATATGGGTGTAAGCATATATATATATATGTATACAAATATGATTACTATAATCATTTCAATTCAAATTTTTTTTTGTTTTGACTCGACCGACCTTACCCAGGGTCGGTCCCAAGGTCTGTCAAAGTCAGTAGGGTAATACGCTGGAAAATTTCAGGGCCGACCGACCTTGTAAGTCCGGTCCCAAGGTCGGTCCATTCCAGTGAGTTACTTGACGGAAAATTTTTAGGCCGACCGACCTTGCATGTCCGGTCCCAAGGTCGGTCCATTCCAGTAGGTTTCGTTACGGAGATTTTCTGGCCGACCGACCTTGCATGTTCGGTCCCAAGGTCTGTCCATTCCAGAAGGTCTCCGTCTTTGCAAATCTGGGCTCGACCGACCTTGCAAGTTCGGTCCCAAGGTCGGTCCGTCCCAGTATTTCAATTTTAAAATCTGTTTTCAGTTCTATACTTTACCCATTGTTTCCCCAATCTTCCTACATGTAATCCCACATGTTTTAACACTACTTAGGCCCTCCAAATTGCCTTAGTTCATCCCCCAAATTCCTTACTCATTTCTAAATCCACATACACAATTCCTCCTCACTTTCTCTCAACACTTACATTAGTTTTCTTTCCTCTTATGCTACAGATTTTCATTTTAATCCTTACCATTCAATACTCCCTCTACCAATGTTACTCCTAGCATCCCAATACATTTCCAAGCAAGCACAATGTCTATACCCAAGTCCAACATTCATTTCACTCAATCTTATACTCTAATTTTTTTCCTAGTTCCTCCAATGCATTTCATAAGCTGTTTGCTACAGATCTTACACTCCTATACCCTCATACTACAAGTACCAATCCATGGTTACTTAGCATCCTTATTAACTCCAATACACACCTTGGTTCTCCCATTCACCAAGTCATCCACTAATGCACAATTCCTACTAAAATTTTGCCATAGTTTACCCACAATTCTAACTTCTCCACATACACACTTTCTCACCAAATTCGTTCCTATTCTAGCCACACCCTTACAAGGGTCCTACCAGCAATCAATACAATTCTCAATACATCAATACACCATCAACCAACAATACTAATACACATACTCATTACATTTGGCTCCAAGGCCTACCATTCACATACTTGCTCACAAATACCAAAATTTCCACAACTACACTACTAATACAACAGTTTAGGTTCTTTATTTGTTTACCCATTCCCATTACTCTAATGCATTAAAATTAAGCATTAGGAAGGAGCTCTTACCTTGAGCTTCTATTTCCTTCATTTCTTTTTTCTAATTCTCCTCTTCCTCTCTTTCTTGCACAAATCGGTTTTGTGGGGAATGGAGTTGCCAAACTCCATTCCCATCACCCAAAGCACACAAAACATGTATAATTAAAATACTAACCCTTGAATTAATGCTAGTTCATAGAAATGTTTAAAGCAAGTTTTCTAGGGTTTACCTTTGGGGTGTTTTAGAAGGGGTTTTAGCCCTTGGTTCAAGAAGGAGAATCCACCACCATTGCAAGGTGAAAGTGATGCTCAAAATAGAGAGAGAAAACAAGGCATTACATAGGGGTAAAAATCGGTTATGAAGAGAGATAGAGAAAACATGAAGTTTTCATGGAGATTTTTACCTTAATGGAGAGAGGAGACTCCAAGCTACCCATTGATGCTATTTTCTCTTTGGATGGGGAAAACCCATGGAGATGAACTTCCTCATTTTTGGATTTTGAAAAGAGGGAAGTGTAGAGGATGATGAGGGGATTACAAATATGTAATTATTTTTGAGATTGGAGTTTTAATGGAGCTTGGGCAAGCTTGGGAAGATGGAGAAGCCATGAAAGCTTTGTGGAGCTCCAAAATCGCCCCAACCAGTAGAGACAGGAGGGAGAAATCAGCTGGGTGAGGAAGGAGGGAGAAGAAAGAGAAAAGAGAGAGTGAGGTGAGAGAGTGTGGGGGTTACTTTTTGTTTTCTTATTTGTCCTTTAGCATATTAGGAAGTGAAGAGGGTGTGTGAGAGGGGGGGCTATCGACCAACACACACACATATTCACATTTTTGCTTTTTATTTACAAAAGTGGACACACTAGTTTTATTTTATTACACTCTCGCCCCACTACTTCCCGGTTGTTACAGTTTTTACTAACCGGAACCAATTTTCTGGAATTTTCTCGTTTCTTTACTTTTATTGATTATTAAGCTTCTTTTGATGCTTATTAATTGTTATTTAATGATTCATAATTTTTACGGGTCCGTTTGACCACTTAAAGTCATGTTTTCAGGTTTTCTCGAAAAACGTGCGCTAAAGCTTTATTAGCGTTTTAATACATTATTTGGATCCGTTTTCTTCGGGAATCGTTCCCGTATACTAGTTAGGCATGAATAAGCCTTAGGAATCCTTATAATACTCTAACCGAGGTCTTGTACCTCCTATGGTTATTTAACGCTTATTTTAGTGTTTTCCGCTTTTTAAGCGTTTTCTCATTTCTTTTGGATTTATTTTCCGTACCAAAATTACATAGGCACTATTAGGCCCTTAAATACTATATTAGAATAGTTTAATCACCATATTTAAGTTCGGGGTATTTCAATCTACCCCCCTTAAAGAACTTTGCCCTTAAAGTTGGTGAATCTAATATTGTTACTCGTATAAATACTCTATGCTAAGGTTATGACCTCTACATGTAACTTGTCAAACTCCAAGTGTTTGACTCGATGTATTCTACACATCCAAACAGCATGTCACTGCATGCATAGCAATCAAAAATATCCATTACAAGCTCTCCATGGGGTCCGTCCGCAGATAAATGAGGTACCATCCTCTCCCATGTCAAGCGATCCCTCAGGTACCGGTCACGTTTGAACACTTACGCTTTCTGGTTCACGGCCGTCATGACTTGAGCACTTACACTTTCTGGCTCTACGGTCCTTTGGTTCAGATCAAATTCATTTGCACATATAGAGATCCTCAAGCACTTACTCATACTTACTTACTCATACTTACGCATACTTTACTCATACTTACTCGGGACTACGCTGCCCCAGTGCCCTTGGAAAAATACAAAACACACACTGTCACCGTACGATCGGTGTAGTGGTTTCAAAACTAATCAACACTCCCACTGACTCAAAACTAGCTTCACCTCCTATGGTTTCGACTGGATACCCGCGCCTAGGCATGGAAGATCCACTAGCGCCCGTGGGAGCGGTTTCAAAACCGATCCTCATTCTCAAGTTTGAAGAAACATTGTACCAAATTAGTTTTGGAAATTCATTTTGAAAACTTGCATACATCTCCCAAATTCCAATTTATGATAATTTCACCTATTACTAGTGTTATCCCTGTGACCACTTAAGGGAGCTTCCAGAGTCCTTCAACCCCAATGTGATCAGCATTGGTGTTGAATTATCCTTCCACCCCAATTTGTGTTCGGTTTCCCTTGATCGCTAACAAATCAAGTTCCACCTCCCACCTCCATTCGAACAGACAGCTCGGCAAACATTATTTCATTTTCTATCTTTTTAATCTTGCTAGTCGTAATCACCCACATACATTTTCCAATTTATATAATTCACTTACTCATTTACTAATCATCTCATCGATTATTACTACATCTTCTCCCACTACTATACTTAGGGAATTCATGGGTATAATACCCGATTAATTTGCTATACTCCAATTTATACTCATAAAATACATCGGCTTCATACCGATTTATACTCATTACATACATCGGTTCCATACCGATTTGTACTCCTCAAGTCTCTCAAACATACTCATTCCTCATACTATTACCAATCGGGGTCCTCATTCCCCTGGAGTTTCTCTACTCCTTTTCCTATACTTACTTCTCAAATAACTACAATTACCCGATGAGTGAATACAAATGTTTATGTAACATAAGTATCAACCATCAAAACGAATTCTCTTGCGCTATACGCATTGTAGTTTACGCCCTTATCACGTAAAACATACATTTCGCGGTTTGCGCTCTACCCCCCTTAAAAGGGATTACGCCCACGTAATCTACCATGTGTCAACATTGGACATTGGTCGAAGGCATTCAGCCGTCATGGAGTGGTTCAGCTTCCATGTGGTCTATTATACAATGTTTCTTGAACAATGGGTCTTAACCGTATTACCGGTTGGTCCCTGCATCAAGAATTTTCATCGGAGTTATTCAACTCTTAACAGGGTTCGGTTCTAGCATTGATGATTAACCTTTTATTCACTTGGAATTCTGGGCCCACTAGCTTCTGCTGCGCGACCCTGATAGCTAGGGTTATTCGCCCCTTTTGTTATCGTAAACGTGCTATACATCGCCTTTTTGTCCCTCTTATTGTGGGAATATGGTTTATTGACCAAGTATGGTGTTCTTTTACCGTACGCGAGCTCAATGAGTTTTAGATTATAACCAGCTCTCTGGCAATCTATATACATACTGCTTGTACTCCCATGATTATTCGTTGGGTTCCTCCGACTTATTGTCAGTTGAGGTCGAGCCACTACTTAGTTGTGGTGCTTCGTCTGTTGTCAGTAACTTCTGACTTATGCCCATTATCTGATTCTGTACAAGTGTTCTTTACTTGTATGACCTTGCATTTTCTATGCGTCGGTCCCTGTGACTTTCTTAAGTCACCTTCCACCTTTTTATTCCCATGGAATTCACATCTTGTGATTATTGGCGTGTTTCACACTCTTCATGCTTCTTTGGCCTTAGGCCGCACGGTTTGTTTCTAAGCTTTTGCTTAACTAGCTTATGCCATGTTCATTTGTGAAAGGAAGAATTTACCACTACTTACACTTCCATATTCCTAGCTATCCCACTAGATCATTAACTGCACAAGTGTCATACCAAAACACTCAGTCCTATAGAGTGCAGAGGCGTAAACCCTTGGCAGTAAATCTCTCATGAGATCGCAATAGGAATGAATATTACTCCTTCGTGTGGTGCTTCGTCATTCGGTGCAGACTCCTGGCTTGTTGCCTGGTCTGTCCACTATCTCGTATTAACCATTCCGTAGCATTGGGTGATTATTCACATACACTGGTCGCCTTCTGCGCACCATGTTCTTACTAATTCTACAGTATTGGTTTACATGGCGTTCGCTGTTGCTAGCTTCAGCTCATGCATTTCCACCATTTATACCATGTTTCGGTGTTTATACTTCTGAGCTCCTTGAGCGTCATTTACTTCTACTTTACGTTCCCACACATCGTGTTCGTTCTGAACCGGTTACTCCTTAGTTGTCAACAGTTGCTATTTAAGCTTATCTGACATCGCTTGGTAGTAATTGCAGGCTCAAGCTTCACTACATTAGTAGTTCTAAAAGGGGTGTACTATCAGATATTTATTGATGGTATCCCCTTCTTTAGAATCCATGTGTTCACCGCTCTCGCGGTCTCACATTTATGAGGGGTATCCTTGCTCGTTGGTCATTAACCTTTTATTGGTGTCGTCCTTGACCACTTTCCATATGGTTCACGATGGGTTTGGCAACTGTCGAATTATGCATCGTAATAGTTTCATGGCATATTAGCCATATTGCCTAGAGCTCTGCTCATCATAGGCTGCTCCCAAGTGGTTACCTCTTCGTAGGCCATCGCTGGGTTTATAGGCGATACTGGGCTCCATGATAAGATCGTCGCATCACGCTTCCGTTTATTGAAGACCCTTTTGTATCTTGGTATTGATCGGTACCATTTATTAATTTGGGGTATCCCCTGTCCAGTGGGATCCCTTCGGTGTTCTAACCGAATGTCCGTCCCAATTGTGGTGTTCTTATCATGACATTTCGTTCAACTGTGTTGACTTGGTACCCTTATGGATTGCTCATGGGTGTTATTTATGAGTATGTACAGTTTGTTATCCTACCTTGCGGTTCTGGATTTGAGTTATCTGTTGAGGGTCATAACGTCTCCCGTTCTTAGGGTAGACCATTGGTGGTTTTCCTTATGCTATAAAGGGTTTGATCTTCTCTTCGGTGATGAATGGTATTTCTGGTACCTTATAACATCACCATGTGTGTTTGTGATAGTTGTTCTGGGACTTCCGTCCTGTTCATTGATCACTGATGTGTTAATGTTAGGCATTTGCCTTACAGTGTTTAGACTGGGTATTCCTTCCAGTTATCATACTTTACTTCGATATCTTCTGGGCATATCCAATGTCTTATTCTGTTGTTAGTGCTTCTCGCACTTTCAACTCTTAATGGTTCTCCTGGAGTGAGTTTCTGACTCCTTAGCTTATAAGCTTATCTGAGTTCCCTTTTTGCTCGTTTGAGGTATCCAACTGTTCTGGTTTGAATTTACTTATGGTCCGTAGAACGGAGTTGACTACTTTCCGTGTTTCGTACACTACATGTATACATACATGGGGTACTTTCTTGGCACGTTACCACTTACCTGACTGTATGTCAGGCCCGTAAGCTCCTTCGGAGTGCGGTCGTCCCACATCCCGTATTTGGGTACACTCGTAGTGCTCGTCACACGCCTAGGTGAAGTATTCTATTGTCAACTCCTCTTGTATCCTTCTATGATACTCACCGTAATTCCGTCTGTTTGGTTTTAAAAATCTAAGGCTTAAAAGAAGGGTTTGTGGTTTTGGAAGAAAATTTGAGTTTTGAAACAAAACAGCTCGGCGTTAAAAGAAGTTCCTCATGGCGTCGCCATGTCTGAGGTCTTGACCAAGTCCAGCTTCTCGCTCACTGGTATGTCCTTAATACAGTGGTCGGGCCGTCAGGCCTTTCCAAGGTTTCGCTATTTCAAATTCTTAGGATTAGTAATCCTATATTTGCTCCATTCGTCGTAGCGATACTTTAGCAAGTATTTGCGGGTTGTTGAAAGTCTTCCAACCGTCTTGTAGTTGCTGCACTTGCCCCGGGCAAGGGCGCGGGTAGGTTGTCTTTCGGTTAACGTATACCGGTTACGGTATCATTTCCATCCCTAATTGGTGGTCTCATTAGATCTTCCTTGGATCTTTTGACCTTGTTGATCAATCTCCTGAGTCGTTCCTCAGTGTTCTTGACATGGTTGTTGTCAATCCGGGCGCCTCACACCTTCACTGAACTCTATTGTTCGGTTATTACAGCCTCTTGGCGTGTAGGTTTGGTATTAATCCAACCTCGACTAACTCCTCAGTCGGTTTGTATATCGTTGATGGTATGATCAAACATCACAGTCCGTAGACTCCCTGGTCTCGGGCTTGTTACTCTATTTTCCCTCGCTTCATTGCGCGGTTGTGCTCCTCTCCTTGCTGGCTACTCATGGTTCTCGCGACTGCAAAGCATGTCACCCCATGACGCCATAAATTCCATTATCCTTTATTTAGGATCTTCAATCCTCCGCCATTTAGTGCGGTCATCGTCATTCAACGGGAACCGTCTTCGGGACTTCCAGCTCTTGGACTCTACCGTATGATAGGTTCTTTTTCTAACAAGGTTTGTTCTTGCAACTGCAAGATCGGGTCTTACCCGAGTGTGAGAGGTCTTTCCATCTCTCTAGCGTTATTATACCAACTTAATACCGGGGGTTGCGGAGGGCGGGTATGGTTGTTGTAGGTTTCCGGTTCACGCAGAAGTTCCTATCTAGCGTACCTCACACGCTAACCCTCAACCCTTAGCCATAAGTCTCTAATTCCTAACTCGGTATTTTCCTAAGCTCGGTATTTCATCCATCAGAGCGATACTTCGCTCTGATACCAGTTTTTGTAACACCCCTACCGCTAATACTGTCATTACTGTACAAATACTTACCTTCGCAGCGGATATTACATACTCAACGACGGGTGTACAATGCCGTTAGTCACCCACGTGACTAACAAGGCGTGTTACAATTCTACATACTATCGGTCTGATGAAAATGAACATACCGAGTACTCTATGCAATACATCACTTTCCCTTGCATACTCGACAATAGTTCAATTACAACTCCATTACAATACTATACCGAGTATACTACAATCCTTAAACTACCGATACAGTTTGGACTTCCAAATTCGCGTTACAATACAAGTACAAATCCTATAATTCAACTACCCATGCTTACATAGCAATCCCCGTCCTACTCTCTCGAACGGTGGTCAGCTTCGAATACCTGTAAGAATAAAAACGTCACCCCTTCGGGTACCTGCACACTAAAAACGTGTCAGCTTACGCTGAATATGACTTTCTCATATACCGCGTGCTAACCGCGGTACGCCGACTACTTTGGGTCGGTTATACATGGAGTTCGTTTTACATGCATACATACATACTAATACTACACAATTCAATCAACAATACTTACTTACTCATACAAGGTTCGTTATCTACTAAGGAAAACAATTTGTTAGTCAACCATTCATTTAGTTATTCGTTCATCCGGTTTCGTCGGATGCTCACTTTCTCCTTACACGGGTTCACCAGGCTTACACCAAGCTTGATCTTACTTCTCAATGTTTACTCACACTACGCTCAATACCTTACTCATTATTTCACTCATGCTTTATTTAGTACTCACTGCTACCATTGTTTTCTCTTACTCAGTACTCATCACTAGCTCTCACATACTCAGTACCCATACTCTTCTCCTTACTCGTACTTACTCATTGCTCGCTACACATTACGTACTCATACTTACTCATTACTCATTACTTTACTCATACATACGCAATACTCATTACTCATTACTTTGGCCTCCGGGCGGAGTCATACACAAGACTCGCCACCGGGCCTACAAATACAAGGGCTATACACTTAGGTCCTCAAATACTCAAATGTCCATTTTTACTGGACTACTCAGTTTCCCAACACTCCTCTCTCGGAGTATCTTACAATCTCATGGATTAGCCTAGAAGTATCTTTCTTGATAACCTCCACTAGCTTAGGGAATTACCTCCGTCTAGTATTCTCAGATTTAAGGGTTACCCCAACGTATCGAATACTCTCAGGTTCAGGACAATACTTACATCAGTCGGGTCCTCTCATAGTGTGTCGACTAATTGCTAAGGGGTTTGGAGATCCCTCATCATTCTTTACTACTCTCATGGTTCATGACTTACACCAACATTAATTCCTCTAATAGAGGTTACTTATATACTTCCACTACATATTGTTTGTGGATTATTCATTTCGGTCCTCCTACCGTTATCGGGAGGTCACCACTCTCATACACTCTCTCACATTCTAGTGAGTTCATTGGTTTGCGTTACCGTTTATTGATTCGTTAGTTTAGTGCGTATCTACGGTTCCATTAGTTCACTACATGACTCTTACTACGAGTCACTACACAACAAGACTCATCTATGAGTCGATCTACGCACTAAGTGAAGCCACACAATCAATCAAGAAGGGTTAGCTCATACAACATACAGCAAGCCATACAATGGAAGGCAATAAACCGTTTTCATGCTTTAGTCTTGATTAGCCGGCATACAGCACACAAATCAACGTAACTCGGTTAGCATACGGGGCATGAGAAAATCATACCTTTCACCGGGGTTAGCTTTACAGTGTGTTCCCTTGTGCCTCGGTTCACACTTGTTCCTCGACCCTTATTCTCGAACCAATGACTACATGCCAAATGATTCGATTAATTATAAGCATTACAGTACTTACATAGTTACTACACCCGTACTTACCCCGTTATCCCGTTACTTCGGTTTAACTTAATATTCTTAATTACACAACTTTCTTACTTATGTTCATACTTTCTTACCTTTACTACTTCATCCATGGTGCACTACTATATATATGTATACACATATGGGTGTAAGCATATATATATATATATACAAATATGATTACTATAATTATTTCAATTCAATTTTTTTTTTGTTTTGACTCGACCGACCTTACCCAGGGTCGGTCCCAAGGTCGGTCAAAGTCAGTGGGGTAATACGCTAGAAAATTTCAGGGCCGACCGACCTTGTAAGTCCGGTCTCAAGGTCGGTCCATTCCAGTGAGTTACTTGACGGAAAATTTTTAGGCCGACCGACCTTGCATGTCCGATCCCAAGGTCGGTCCATTCCAGTAGGTTTCATTACGGAGATTTTCTGGCCGACCGACCTTGCATGTTCGGTCCCAAGGTCGGTCCATTCCAGAAGGTCTCCGTCTTTGCAAATCTGGGCTCGACCGACCTTGCAAGTTCGGTCCCAAGGTCGGTCCGTCCCAGTATTTCAGTTTTAAAATCTGTTTTCAGTTCTATACTTTGCCCATTGTTTCACCAATCTTCCTACATGTAATCCCACATGTTTTAACACTACTTAGTTCCTCCAAATTGCCTTAGTTCATCCCCCAAATTCCTTACTCATTTCTAAATCCACATACACAATTCCTCCTCACTTTCTCTCAACACTTACATTAGTTTTCTTTCCTCTTATGCTACAGATTTTCATTTTAATCCTTACCATTCAATACTCCCTCTACCAATGTTACTCCTAGCATCCCAATACATTTCCAAGCAAGCACAATGTCTATACCCAAGTCCAACATTCATTTCACTCAATCTTATACTCTAATTTTTTTCCTAGTTCCTCCAATGCATTTCATAAGTTGTTTGCTACAGATCTTACACTCCTATACCCTCATACTACAAGTACCAATCCATGGTTACTAAGCATCCTTATTAACTCCAATACACACCTTGGTTCTCCCATTCACCAAGTCATCCACTAATGCACAATTCCTACTTAAATTTTGCCATAGTTTACCCACAATTCTAACTTCTCCACATACACACTTTCTCACCAAATTTGTTCCTATTCTAGCCACACCCTTACAAGGGTCCTACGTACCAGCAATCAATACAATTCTCAATACATCAATACACCATCAACCAACAATACTAATACACATACTCATTACATTTGGCTCCAAGGCCTACCATTCACATACTTGCTCACAAATACCAAAATTTCCACAACTACACTACTAATGCAACAGTTTAGGTTCTTTATTTGTTTACCCATTCCCATTACTCTAATGCGTTAAAATTAAGCATTAGGAAGGAGCTCTTACCTTGAGCTTCTATTTCCTTCATTTCTTTTTTCTAATTCTCATCTTCCTCTCTTTCTTGCACAAATCGGTTTTGTGGGGAATGGAGTTGCCAAACTCCACTCTCATCACCCAAAGCACACAAAACATGTATAATTAAAATACTTACCCTTGAATTAATGCTAGTTCATAGAAATGTTTAAAGCAAGTTTTCTAGGGTTTACCTTTGGGGTGTTTTAGAAGGGGTTTTAGCCCTTGGTTCAAGAAGGAGAATCCACCACCATTGCAAGGTGAAAGTGATGCTCAAAAGAGAGAGAGAAAACAAGGCATTACATAAGGGTAAAAATCGGTTATGAAGAGAGATAGAGAAAACATGAAGTTTTCATGGAGATTTTTACCTTAATGGAGAGAGGAGACTCTAAGCTACCCATTGATGCTATTTTCTATTTGGATGGGGAAAACCCATGGAGATGAGCTTCCTCATTTTTGGATTTTGAAAAGAGGGAAGTGTAGAGGATGATGAGGGGATTACAAATATGTAATTATTTTTGAGATTGGAGTTTTAATGGAGCTTGGGCAAGCTTGGGAAGATGGAGAAGCCATGGAAGCTTTGTGGAGCTCCAAAATCGCCCCAACCAGCAGAGACTGGAGGGAGAAATCGGCTGGGTGAGGAAGGAGGGAGAAGAAAGAGAAAAGAGAGAGTGAGGTGAGAGAGTGTGGGGGTTACTTTTTGTTTTCTTATTTGTCCTTTAGCATATTATGAAGTGAAGAGGGTGTGTGAGAGGGGGGGGGGGGGGGCTATCGACCAACACACACACATATTCACATTTTTGCTTTTTATTTACAAAAGTGGACACACTAGTTTTATTTTATTACACTCTCGCCCCACTACTTCCCGGTTGTTACAGTTTTTACTAACCGGAACCCGTTTTCTGGAATTTTCTCGTTTCTTTACTTTTATTGATTATTAAGCTTCTGTTGATGCTTATTAATTGTTATTTAATGATTCATAATTTTTACGGGTTCGTTTGTCCACTTAAAGTCACGTTTTCGGGTTTTCTCGAAAAACGTGCGCTAAAGCTTTATTAGCGTTTTAATACATTATTTGGATCCGTTTTCTTCGGGAATCGTTCTCGTATACTAGTTAGGCATGAATAAGCTTTAGGATTCCTTATAATACTCTAACCGAGGTCTCGTACCTCCTATGGTTATTTAACGCTTATTTTAGCGTTTTCCGCTTTTTAAGCGTTTTCTCATTTCTTTTGGATTTATTTTCCTTACCAAAATTACTTAGGCACTATTAGGCCCTTAAATACTATATTAGAATAGTTTAATCACCATATTTAAGTTTGGGGTATTTCATAAACGGTTAACCGGGTTCGGTCAACCGTTGGTTTTGGTGCAGCTTTTCCGGTTAACCGTAAACCGAAGAAAGAAAAAAAAATTACTCTTTTAGATTACAACCTATAATTAAAATCATAAAATTTTCGGTTACATCATAAGTTTTGCTATTACATCAAGCCATCTTAGTTTCCCTTTATATCACAACATCTAAATTAGTTATAAACAAAATCAATAAGAGCATTAACTCTACACCCACCAAACTCTTACTAGCAATATGTACAAAAAATTACTCAGCATAGCTGCAGCAGCACCAAACAACAGCGTAGCAGCAACAACAAATCAGCACAGTAGCATCAAAACAGCATAGCAGCAGCAAATCAGCACAGCAGCAGCAAAACTGCTGCAACATAACAATATAGCAACAACATCATAACAACAGCACTAATATTAAACAGAAAACCAACAGCATGGCAACATAGAACAAGCAGCAAAACAGTGTTGCAACAGCAAATCAGCAGCAGCAGCATAACAATATAACAACAACATCATAACAGCATAGCAGCAACACTAATATTAAATAGAAAATCAGCAGCATGATAACACAGAAGCATCAACAAAATAGCATAGCAGCAGCAACAAAACAGCGCAGCAGCAACAGCACCAAACCAACAACAACATAACAATATAGCAGCAACATCATTACAACATAGCAACAACACTATAATATTAAACAGAAAACAACCCTTCATCTTCTGGTGTGTAAAATAAATGGATGCTCCTTAACTCCAAATAAAATATAAATTCAAGCAGAATACACCATCTCAAATTAAGACTAAAATAAGAAAAAGAGAAGAAAAGTTGTATAAGTACCAAAATGACGAACATCTTCTTCTTTTTCCAATGTTGTTCATAACTGTGAAACAAAAACATCAAACACACAGTGTTAGAAAATAATAGTGACCATAAAACATTAAGCCAAGTCACATCAGCAGGTGGGCATATATAACAACAACCTTTCCTTCTATTTTCTGTACAGATCATGTAACAAAACAGAACCAAAATAATAATTTAACTAATGTGCGGTACCAAGAGGATGGATATGGTCTACTCTCTATTGTTGTCCAACGGTACCAAAAGGATGGGTCTGGTCTTCTCTTAATATTGTTGTCCATAACTCGGAAATAAAGACATCAGTGTACATGGTATTAGAAAGTAATAGTTTTGCTGAACGCAGTTATAAAAGAAGATAAATAACTACAAACCAAGTTTCACCAATCACTTGAAAAGTCGAGAGACTGATCAATTGTTATTATAGGTTGCTCTATTGTGAGCTTCTTCATTCCTACAAGTTTTACAGAAAATATTAGAGCAATGATACGAAATATTAATTGTAAGATAACCATATGATAACAAATCTGACCTTCATCGATTTTCATATCTTCTAATTTAAAAATTAATTCATCTAACACAAAATATTAGGGTTAGAATTCAAAAGGAAGGAAACGAAAGTGTATAAAGACTTTTCAAAAATCTGATTTTGTTTTATTTATAAATAGTTAAATGGTTAATCCGGTTATCCGGTTTGGTTAAAAGTGATAACCGGAACATGCTTATTTAAATGGCCGGTTAACCGAAACCAGAAAACCGGTTCGATTAATCGAATTTTCGGTCAGTTTTACCGGTTTCGATTATGCGGGTCCAATTTTTTTTGACACCCCTAGTCCTTGGTCATTAGTTGGTGGCAGTGGCGGACGCAAGGGGGGTTTTGGGGGGGCACCGGCCCCCCCGAAACTTTTGAAAATTTGTAAAATGCTCTTATAAATTTTTGACAAATATAAAATAATATAATGTTTTAAAGAACAATAGTGTCAAAAAAAATTTTTGCCCCCCTAAACAAAAGTTCTAGGTCCGCTACTGGTTGGTGGCCACTAATGGTGGCCACGGGTCCGGTTCCACCGGTTCCGGTTCCAGAAAATGTGTATTCGTATTCGGAACCGGTCTGGGCGGTTCCGGTTACGGTTACGGTTCCGGTTCTGAAATCTGGATTCGCTTCGGATTCGGTCGAAAAACCGGTTCCAGCCGGTTCCGGTTTCGGTTCTGAATCTGATCGGTTCCGACCGGTTCCGGAAAGATTCGATCGGCTCCAGTTGCTTCGTTTTAGCTCCGATTTGAGATCCGTTTGAGTGCACACATTGCTCTTTTCATCCACTTTACTCCTAGATAGGTTATTCTTCAAGTTTATAATCTTAAATGTGTAAGAAACAAAGACTTAGGAAATTTTATTGAATTTACAAAAAATAAGGAACAAAGAGAATTTTATTATATGATTCACTGCCTCATTAAAACCTTATTAGGTAAAACTCCATTGGGAAAACCATAATAAGGAAAAAGAGTACAGCTACTAAGAGGTTACATTTTAAAAACCCAACGGTAACTTCAACCGGTTCCGGGGCGGTTCCGGTTCCGAATCCAACGACGGTTCCAGGCGGTTCCGGTTCCGATTCGGGCCCGAATCTCAAAACATGTATTCGTATTCGGAACCGGCTGAGGCGGTTCGGTTCCGGTTCCGATTCCCACCGGTTCCCGGCCGGTTCCGGTTCCAATCGGTTTCCGGTTAACCGAAGTCGTTTGCCGGTTCGGTTAACCGAATTGTTTAGTTTTCCGGTTCCGCTTCCGGTTACAGTTATTGATTTGGATGAATCCGGTTAACAAAAAAACCGTTTAAGCATTTAATTTATTATTTTTTTTAGTATAAGTATAAAACTATATGGTTAATTATTAGATTTACCAAAAATAAATATACAATCGGTTAGAATTATACAAAAACCAATACAATCTTATCAAAATCGGTGGTTAACCAATTTAATATCGCACTAAAACCGGAAAAATAGCACATTATTTACTAATTATAAGAAAAAAAACACATAAATTTACATCATTTCGATTAACCGTTAAGCCGGTAAAACCGCACCGAAACTGACAGTTAACCGGTCCTGATTAACCGCTTCTAAATAAACCGGTTACTGTTATCAAATTTGACTAATCGACAATCCGGTTATGAACACCCCTAGTTCTAGTAGCTATTTTGGTTAGTACATTTTGTAAGTGTTTTATATAAAAAAAATGGTACCGTAAATATGTTAATAAACAATACTAAAGATAAAAAATGTGTCTGTACCATAAGAACCTGCGAATTAATTACGCTCTCTTATAAAAATGTATTCAGACCCTTCCAAGATGAACATAGAGAGAATATTTCATCTCTGGATGTATGATAGTATATGAGGACAAACCCTTTCTAAAGAGTAAAGGTTACAATAAAAGGCACACCACCAGAAAAAACATAACGTGGGCCATGCTTCCTTCCTAATCTTCCTCCCACTCAACACTACTGCTACACTTGATATTCACAGAATCACTGTGACTGTCAGTTAGTAAAACCATTAACAACAAAATATTTTTCTAACCCACCTTATAGAAAAAAACAAGGCAGATATTAATCCAACCCAAGCATCAAAAAGGTTGTGGGGGACCAAATCGATGCCAGCTGGATCAAGTTAGGAAGCGAGGAGATGATGTTGATCATCACCTCTACCATGGCAGAGCTCCTTCCTCAACCTCTGCGAGAACAGTCTACAAGCTTCCACACTCAGATCAACCGCCGCAGCCAGCGCCACATAAGCCGCCGCATCCTCCGTACACGTCACTTGCTGAACACTCACTTCCACCACCGTCCCCTTGCTACCACCACCTCCTTTCTTCCCACCTTTCTTGTTGTTACAACTCACACCGTTCCTCTGCTGCCCCTCTACCCTTGCCGACATCACAAACCCTCTATACGCACCGTACGGCCACAACCCATACCCATGATCTCCACTCCCCTTCTTCCCCGGACTACACGCCGGTGACGACGTTGATGATGACGAGTTACCCACTCTGCTCCCAGCCCCGGACAAGTCGATCAAGAATTTCCCACCCTTGACGGCGTTTAGGGTTGACTCTGCGAGGACGACACCTGAGGCACTCATGTCTGGGATGAGCTCGAATTTGTAGCCGAGACCGTCGGATGTACCGCCGCCTCGCTCCCGCCAAGCTTCGAGACGTCCCCAGGGTTTCCAAGTGCCATCTCCTGGACGGAGGATGAGCCAGGATCCTGGGTTTGATCGACTGACGCGGTCGGAACCAGGGGATGGGACGAAGGGTGTGACCATGGATGCTGCGGCCACTGGTGAACCGGACAAGTCGTGGACTGTCACTGACCATCCTTTTCTCTCTTTGCCTGATGATTTTTCTCTCTCGCTGCCGAATGAACTCAACCATCCCTTTCCACTTCCGTGGTCCGATTGCAGAGACCTGGGGTTTCCAATTTCATAACAGATTATTTGAATCAGGTTCTGGGTAGTCTAATTCTGTCCCCAAAAAGATGTGGAATGGAATATGTACCAATTTCTAACCAGATGCCAGAAACTTATAGTAATATATTATACATGTAGAGAAAAGCCGGACTTCAGTTAGTGCATGATGAACACAGACAGGCATAAAGGAAAATTGCCATTGATTCCTCCGTTCAACTCTTCTTTTTGGTTTGCGAAAACAGCTCAGTAAGCAGGCTTTATTAGCATTTTGAAAGATTAAAATATACCACACGGTAGAAAGAGTGGAACACTAACTAAAGGCGACAAGAATTAAACCAAATTAATTTGCTTTCCCGGAAAAACCACCCCGGCAGGCAGAATAAAGCAATAACCTTAGGTCCTTAACCAACGTTAATTTGATTCTTGATCCAGAAAAAGTGTGCCATTAGATGCAGGAGACCCTAACAAAAAGAGATGTGTATATTACTAGTATGAAGCAATCTATCTAGCCTTTAGTGTTTCAGACGTTTGAATTCAACCACACAAAACAACTGTAAAAGTCACAACCCCAAAAATACCCTACTCAACTGTTTCACTTTCATCCAATTGCATGCAAAATCAAATTGAAGAATCCATCAAAAGAAAACCAAAAAAAAATCATTAAACCAACCTGGAGAAAGATCTCTTGTTCCGATGGTCACCACCAGTGTTCCTAAAGCTGAAATTAACCGTGAAAACAGGCTGTTTAACACTCCCACAAATCTGAAACACTTGTGGATTAACTTCCGGTTCCCCATCAAATTGAAATACAAATCTCGGATCCGGATCAGACCTAACAACCAAATGAAATTGCGCTGCTGCTGTATCCTTCCCAACACAGATCCATCCACTATGATAAACCACAGGTTTCAACTCCACACCAACAAGACATAACGGGACAAAAACCTTCCCTAACAATCTCCCACCAGCATTAACCCCACACGAAACCCCATCCGCATGTCCGGTATAGATTGAGATTTTAAGCGCGAGTTTTTTCCTCCCAGTAGTGAATATGGATTTCTTCCCAGTTAATGTGTCGAGGTCATCCTTGCTTAGGTGGAATGTAGCCGCCGCGGAAGAGGATGATGATGATGATGATGACCATTTGACTGGGTCAGTGGATTCCGGCGACAGGTATGGGACGGAGACTGTTTGGGGATGAGAGTGTTTAAGTTTTATCTTGCAGAAACATGGGGAAGATGATGGGTGAACTGCGGAACGAGCTGCTTTTGCTGCGACAGGGAGTTTTAAGGCGAGGTTGGAAACTGTTAGACGAATGAATGGGCAAGGGTCCATTACGGTCGATCGTTAGGTAATGAATTGTGGTGGAAGAGGAAGGGAGTTTAAGGAATTGAACAAATTGGGTGGAAAATGTGGTTCGAAATGAGGGGATGTGAGGTTGGAAGGAGGGAGAAGGGAGTCAGCATGGGATTGAAGGAGGGAGAAAGCCAGGACGAACGAGTTACACCATTAAAGGAAAAGAGAAGATGATAACATCAGTACTGCACAGTTCTTATCGTCTTCTTCGTCATCATCACCATATACAGAAGCTAGCTATGTGTTGTTGGTGCAAGTTGTCGACGGACCGTGATCGATTTGCTAGCAGGAGCGATGAAGACAAAAACAAACTTACAATATTTGGGTAAATTTAATTACATGAGCAGAGAGGGGAATAAAACAAACAAGGGGGGTGAGAAAGAAGGTCAATCTATTTACTCTGTTAGTATGTGTCCGGATCGACGTTTTTTGTTTCCACCAAATGGAGAAACGGGATGGCTATAGTATAATGTCTCCAGTCTGCAATGCGAGAATCGGTAGGTAGGGAATTGCTTGATGTCCTGATTCAGTGTCGTTCGGGCAGACGAGGACGGAGAGAAACTCGGTGAAGGGGGGGGGGAAGCATTTACTGGTTGAAAAAGGAGGGTGTGGGGAATGGAAGAGGAGTGCGGAGTTTTTTTTTTTTTTTTTCTGAGTACAGCTGTGAACAGGCTGGCTGTTTTGCATTCCAACCAACACGATCGTCCCCACTTCGTGAAGTCCCGTTTCAACTTGCAAAAAAAGGCTCCAGCCCGACCCATGGGCCCACATTTTCCTTTTTTTTCTCCTCAAATCCGTACTAGACACTAGTAGTAGTGTTTGTCTTGTGAATGTCTATATTACAATTGAATCTTCATTTAATCAGACATTTTCCTTTTTTTGTTCTATCCGGCTTGTTCCTGTCTTTCTTTTCTTTTCCTTTATTATCGAGGTCACGACTCGAATTAGAAGGTAGAGCTTCCTCATGTTAACAGCTTATGACAACGCTACTTTTTTTTTCATTGCTCCTTCTATCCCATTTGTTTTATAACTCGTTTTTCACCCTAACATTAAATATCCAAAATAAAATACTTTTGCAAATCTAATTTTTGTAGTAGATTAATTATATATTAGTAAACTTAAATTTATACAAGTATTTCATTTTACAGGTTAAATATTAAAGTCAAACAATATATCCAAATAGTAAAAAAGACACTTATAATGGGACGGAGAGTATAACTTTTGGAATTTGTATAGTGTTATAAAATATAAATCTAAAACTTAGAAAATGAACATTTATTATAATTTTTAATTTTTAAAACAAGATTCATTATAATTATGTTTTACAAACTTAAAAATTTTGCGCTTTTGAATGTGCGTATTTTATAGGTTTACTATTTGCAGTACAATATTACTAATCACCATAGTACAATTTTTTTTTAAATCATATTAACGTTATAAACATGTAATGATGTATCCAAGTATGTTTTTCGAGAAAATGATATCTGAAAGTAATTTAACCAAATAAGTTTGTAATTGCTTAGTAGCGAATTTCACTAATTACTTCTTTGTTATAATCAATACGGGAAATCATTTTTTATTAAAAAAACGTATGGGGAGACATTTTTACGTGTTTACATTGTTAATATGATTTAAAATTAATTTGTACTGCAGTGCAGTCAACTTTACTATCTGCAATACAATTTTTTTTTTCACCAAACTTAGTTGAGTAAGTTAGAATGTTGTGGGAGACCCTTTTTCTTAAACAAATAAGAATTGCCATATGAAACGATTACAACTACTAAGTTAGAACACTAAGTTACATAACATATTGAATGACCAAATTTGAGTCAAAATGGTTACAATAACTATATTCATTATAAATTGGTTTTACAAACTTAAAAATTTTGCGCTTTTGAATGTGCATGTTTTATAGGTTTTAGAATAGTGCATCTTATTTACTAATCTAAAATTAGGGGTGGCAATACCCATCGGGTACCCGATCCACCCGTCTACCCGACCCATATAAATGAGTGAAAACCCAAAATAAACGGGTGATGGGTGAAATGGGTGATGGGTCGGGTCGGGTGATGGGTGAGGTTTTTTCACCCATCACCCGACTCATCACCCATTTACAGTTTTAATAAAATATTTTTCAAAAATTATGATGATACCCCTTAAATTTTACTAAAAATTATAGTCAAACTCACAACATTTTTACATAAATTTACAATCAACCTCTAATATTTTCTAAAAATTACAAAAACATACAACAAAAATCTCACTCGTTTATCACTCGCCTCACCCGTGTCACCCGCGGGTTCGGGTGAACCTTAACGGGTGACGGGTCGGGTTCGGGTGGAGCGGGTGAAAATGGGTAACGGGTGCGGGTGAAACTTCACCCGACCCGAACCCGACCCATTGTCACCCCTATCTAAAATACATCTTATTCTACTATGAAATGATTTTTTTTCAACTCTAGAATAAATTATTCAATTGAATAACAAAGATAAATATTTTTACTGCTAAATAAATACAAAGATTTTAATTGCAAAATAAATATGAGTCTAAGGCTTCCCAATTATGTGTTACTTATTCATATTTATAGTAAAAAAAATTTAGGGTAATTTAAGAAATTTACAGCTAAATTGCAAAAAAAATCTTAAAAAATGTGCATCATGATGCACTTGAATAAAATTAATAAATCTTATGTTTTTATAATGTAAGTCTTATTCTTTAATAAATCTTTTAAATTCTTATTCCTTTTTCTTGTGAATTTTATTAAATATACAATGTAAACAAACTAACACTGATAATGGATCTTATTTTAAAAAATAAGAATTATGATAAACAGTAATATTACTTTATAATCTTTTGTTTTAGAGTTTATAAGTTATAACATTTCAAAATTTAAGATGTTATGACACATTTGTCTCTTTAGCTCCACCTGGACATACTTGTCATGTTTGTAGTTAACAGTTGTAAATGATAGTACATAAGTATTTTGTAGTTAGATTTTTATAAAAGTATCAACATGACATTCAGAATTAATTTATCCTTAGGCTTTATCTATTTTGGTATATTTGTGGATATCTTTATTTTTTCCCATTTTATTGTTTTATATGACAAAATGTTATTGTTGGTATACACATAATCCAAATAAATCCAATTGGGCCAAATCAAGAACTGTCTCACTATATTATAATATGACATTAAATTAGACACCACTGGTGAAATGGAAGGTTAAATTGATGGTTAAAAAACATGATTAATTAAGGTTAACATTTATGAACCATAACTAATGCAGATGTCATACATACCCTAACAGCTTTAAAACCGTAATTTAAGCCCCCTTTCCAGGCACGAGAATTCACGGGCTTTAAATTAATGTTAAAGAGAACTGTAATTTAAGACCTTAAATTGACTGTGCCCGCCTATGACCTTAAATTACGGCTGCCCTATAAACCGTAATTTAAGGTGTTAGCTTTAAATTGAGGCTTCAGCTTTAACAGTAATTTAAAGCCTTTAACGTGTGTGGCCTTAAATTACAGTTCTAGTTGGAACCGTAATTTAAAGTCTTTTTTTTAAATATCATTTTTTACAATGCACCACAAACTTGTACACAACATGCTGCAAACCTGTATCATAGCAGCTCCATTTCACAAAAACGCACCATTGTGTTGATAAATAACATCACCATTGCAATTAGTCCAAATTTGCCACAAATGTAAAATAAAAAGTGCATTAAACTTTAACAAATGCCACAACTTGACACTATTACAGTTAAATAGTATATGCTAACAATAAAATGTACAAATCTTTTAACAACATACAACCTAGCTATAACCTAGCTACCACTGGATTTCAGAAGAAAGAAGGCTAAGTATTCTTTCATAAATCTTATGTCTTTTGTTTTATAACTCTTTGCTTTCTTGAAATGAGCATAAATTTACACGAACACAAGTGAATACAAATATTCAACACAAAATTTCATTATGTTTAAAAAGTGTCAACCAAGCCCTCGTGGTTGGTCAGTAATGATACTCTAGAACCAATGGTCATGGGTTCAAAACTTACTTACAACCGTATTGTGAGAAATGTTCAAGGGATGAAGCTTGATGAGAATTGTTACATATATTGAAAAAAGCATTAAACACAATGAAAAATTAATACTACTATCATTAATATGATTCAAGTATTTGCAAGTATGAATCTTACATTTTTTTCAAGTGTCCAATATAATATCCCACCACTTTCCTAATGGATCAACCATGAGTAAGGTTTAAGTTTTGGTAGAGAACAAAGAACCCATTTATTACTATAAATTACAAATTTAATAACATTAAAAGCCTTAAATTAATTTACTAGTAAACTATAATAATTAATGTGCAAGTTTAAAGTATACTCACCCTTGGTGATATGGCATAAGAAAATATCTGGTACTATTTTGAAAAACAACCTCCATGCAATGAGTCAAGTAGTGGCAAAACGGCTTCACTCGTTGTCTCGTCAAAGGACAGAAGTTGTGGGCACGCCGCAACAACCAGAGTGATTTTTCTCTCATGCAATTTTAAAATCTAACATCTATATATGACACATAAAAATGTTAGCTAGTGAGTCTTATTAGTTATTAATTTATTCAAATCCATTTTCAATCATAAATAAGAAACACTTACAAACAATACGCTTGGATGACGAATATATTCAGTAAATCTCTGGCAATCATTTCTTTGAGGTCTTCAAAGCTTACCAAGGCTGTTTGATCCTCACTGTAGTTGAGTAGCCACTTGTGGAGTGTCTGGTGATGTTGTTTCTTTGATAACCCATCTCTTGCATCTTGTCATACAGAATAGTCTGTTGGGCCCCCAAGCGTTTGACCGCTCTGTAAGATAATGCGAATTTTTTTCCTCATAGAAGAACTGATCAGTGGTACGGCCACTTTAGGCTTCTCTACTACCTTGGACTTCCCCCTCTCACAGCGGATAGTCATATGACATGTGTTCTGCCGACCACTTCTTTGCTGCCTCCGACTTTCCCTTCTCACCACGGGCAACTGGTTGATCTCCTTATCAACTCCCATCTCGTGATATTCTACATGATGGCTTATTTGAGAGATCTATTTTGTCGTAACACATTAAATTATGACAAACAATAATGCTAAACAAATGGTATATTATAGATTATTAATTAAATAATCATTGAATGCAATTACTTGATTTGTGACAATAATAAAACTGGATGGCCATGGTAGTATGTCTCTCTTTGCTTCTATCAATGTGCACTTGTTATCTACAACCATTCGAAGAAACACATACTCATATCCTTCGATAACAAGGTCCAAGCTTCCCTGAGCATAAAAGATAGGAAGAGTGAAAATTAATCAAAGTGTGTGACCCCAACGGTAGGATCGTACCGTATGAAACATCCACATTAACCCCATAAATTGGCAATTGAAGATGACAATTTTTTTTGTTCCTTTAATAAACATGGCCATTAACTTAATTAATCTCTATGATTACTACTATTTAACCTTAAAGTGGCATATTAAAAGGGAACTAACCCTGAGGTTGGCAAATAAATATAGGTCAAGAGCAGCAGCACAGCTGGAGTTATGTTATTCAGTGGTTAATATGTTGTATGCTATTGTACTTCGTATTATTATTGTATGTGTAAAATCAATTGCATGTATACGGCAAATTAGTCGTGTGTAGCCCCGTTAGCTTGGGGGCTGCACGTTTATCATACCAACAAAGGTGCTGAGCCCCTCGGGGCATCCATATTATTTTTCAGGTAAGGGACGGAAGATGACTCATCTTGAGAGTAGAAGCGGGTAGACATATTCCATGTTTCCTTTATTTTGTTACCTGAGTTGTGCATGTACACTCAGGGTTGTAGATAGTAGATGTTTAGCGAACTTGTATTAGCGGTACGAGAAACTAGATACTCGTTATATTTTGGTTTAAGTATTGTAAGTCTTTACTCGGTATATTCGGGTCCATCAGACCGTAACTGGAGAATGTAGTATGCCTAGACGGCGGTAACACCAAACTTATTAGAATTCCGCTGCAATGTTATGTTAAGATATAGAGGTTTAAGCGACAAATTTGGTATTAATGGTTGGGGTGTTACACAGGTATTCCTAAATCAGTAAAATCTTTACATTATATGAATCATGCATCCGATATAGTTAATTATAACCTATAAAACATGTGATTTTTTAGACACTGGAGCCACAAACCATGTTCTGGCAATATAAGTCTTTTCTGTGAAGATTATGAATGTTATATTGGTGTTATACAGGGTGTAGTGAGTGTAAAGATAAGTGATATTTTTGTTATTCCAAATGTTCTCTATGTAGATTCGTTTAAATTCAATCTTTTATCTATTAGACATCTAATAAAGCAATTATCTACATGTGTCCTGGTTTACCATGACCAATGTGTGTTATCGGACCTTAAAACCAAGAAAAGTGTCTTGATCAGGGTTTATACATAGGCTTGTATGTGTTAGATAACAAATCTTTGGATGTTTTTTTAGTGTATGTGCAAAACATAATGATAGTGAGTAAGTACTAACATTAGATAATAATATATTTGATTGTGCAGAGCATGTAACCAATGTAGTTCTTTGACATGAAAGGTTAGGACATACCCCCTTTGAAAAATTGTGTCATTTTTACTTAATAAAAAGAAAGGATATTCCTCCAAATTTGTTTGTGATTCATGTCATAAAGCCAAATCCCACAAGCTCCCCTTTCAAAGACCTGTTTCCAACAGTCTAGATATATTTGACCTCATTCATATAGACATAAGTGGTCCTTTCAACACTAAAACTTATGATGACAAAAGAAACTTCTTGGGCATAGTTGATGACAAATCTAGAGCACTATGGGTGAAATTATTATGTTCTAAATCAGAAGATTTAGATTTCATAAAGTACTTCATAACTCTAATTGAAAGACCATTTAACAAACATAAAAACAAATTATATCTAACAATGCTTTTGAGTTAGGTTCTTCGAATGAAAGAAAAATCTATTGTGCCAAACTTGGCATTATCCATCAGACATCCTGTCCCCATACTCCTCAATTGAAATACCCCAAACTTAAATAAGGTGATTAAATCATTCTAATATGGTATTTAAGGGCCTAATAGTGCCTAAAGAATATTGGTGAAAAAAATAAAACCAAAAGAAAAGAGAAAACGCTTAAAAAGCGAAAAATGTAAAAATGAGCGTTACGTAACCATAGGAGGTATGTGACCTCGACTAGGATCCTAGATGGGTTCCTAAGGCTTAATTATTCCTAAATAATATGTAGAAACAATTCCCGAAGAAAACGGATCCATAAAACGGATTAAAAACCGCAAACAGACCTTAAAGCATGTTTTTTGAGAAAACCGAGAAATGTGACTTTAAGCGGGTTTAATGGACTCGTATAAATTATAGTTAATCAAATATCTACAATTAAACGTTAGTGAAGGTCTAGATCCATTAAAATTTACTAAACGAGAAAATTCCGGAAAAATGGGCTCCGGTAAGTGAATAGTGTAGAAACGAGAACTTGTGGGGTGTTAAGTGTAATAAAACCAAACCAGCCTCCCCATTGTAAATAAAAATCAGAATCCAATTGTGTGTGTGTGTGTGAGTGGGATGATTTTATTCAGCCTCTCCCCCTCCTTTACTCTCTCTTATGCACTAAAAGACAAAACCATAAAGTGAAAAGTAAAAAGCAAATGTGTAGTCTCTCTTCTCCCCATTCTTCTTCTCTCACGTTGGCAGCCTCTCCCACCTGCCTTATTCTTCCTCCAAACCCCCAAAAAGGGCGATTTCAAAGGCTCACACCATCCCTCTCTTCTTCTCCCACTTTCATGCCTTAAACAAGGTTGAAATACAAAAATAATTACACCACTAGATTCCTCTCTTCAAGGAGATTAATTCCCTATTTTCAAAAATCGAAAATCACCACTTTCATCTCTATGGGTGAAGCTCATTGAAGGCTTGAAGAACACCATTGTGAACTCCTCCAACTCCTTGTCATTTTAAGATAAGAAAGTAGTTTAAAAACCCTCATTTTCTAGCCTTCTTTGACTACTGAAACTTCCAGATTTTTGAGCTCCCTTGTGCTCTTGTTCCAGCCAATTTTTAGGCTTCAAGAGAGTGCTGGAACCTTGTGGTTTTGCTAGCCAAACATCAACTTAGAGATTTGGAAGGTAATCTCTCATTTTGGAGTCTTAAATCACCCTCTTGTATTCTAGAATTGATTCTAGAGTTTATGTATTCCCATAATGCTCATTAGTGTTCTTGGGCATGGTATGTAGCTTAGCTAGTAAATCCCCTTGACCGGTTTCAAGGACAAGAACAAGAAGAGAAGAAAAGAACAAGAAAGGAAGGAGGAAAGAAATTAAGAAACTCTAAGGTAATGGAGTTACTTTGTACAGATTTTGTATGTTTGTAGTATGAGAAAAATTGCATTGCCTTGTGGTTGTTTAAGCTACTGTAAAAGATGTGGGTTAGTTAGTGTTGTGTATGTGATGAGTAAAGGGTTTTAAAAGCCAAGTTGTTTAAAGTGTTGGAATTTGTATAATGTGTTGGAACTAGAGGTGTTGTTAGTGCTTAAATTGATGTGGATATTGGAAATTGAGTAAGTGAGTTGAATTATGCATGTGGGCAATGTTTGAATTGTAGGTGAACCATGCCAAAATTTTGGTAGAAATTATGGTGTTTTAAGAGATGTCATGAGTAAGGAATGACCAAGGGCTAACTAGGTGTTTGGAGAGAAACCAATTTGGTTAGTTAGCCACCTAGGAGCTATTTTAGAGGTGAGTTAAGTAGTAAGCAAAATCTGTAGCAAAATGGATGTTTTAGTGCTTTAATTGCTAGAAAAATACCTAGTGTATGTGGCTTTGAAAATGAAGGTTTGAACTTGAGCAATGAAGTGAAAATGACTAGGAATGATTGGTTATGGTCATGAGATGAATTGGTAATGAATGGTAGGAGTGCAAACTGTCATGGAAATGTTTTTAGAGCATTAGTGTGCAAAATGCAAAATGTGAGAATTGAACTTTATGGAATTGAACAAGAATTGGGTAATGAATTGGACCAATGATTTAGAGCATGATTAAGAGTGTTTCAAGGTGTTTAAACCTGTAGGAAACATGTGGAAAGATTAGGGAATGTTTAGGTGTAGATTAAGGTTAGAATTGGGGTTGAAAACTGAAGTATTAGCTGAAATACCCCTAACCTTTAAAATATAATTAACTGATCTATTAATGATCTAAGATGGTTAATAAACACCTAAATATTACTGGGGAACAATCTAAAGATCTCAACAAGGCAAAACATGCCTTAAGATCGGTAAAGCCAAAAAGGTGCTTTAAGACACCATAAAGATTGTATGACCTCAGATAGGATCCAAAGTGGATTCCTAAGTATTATAATGAAGTAAGGAACACAACAAAACCATTATCAAAGAAAACTAAGCTCAGAAACACCTTGCAACACAAAATGTGCACTAAAACTCCTTAAAGCACATTTTTGTGAAATTGCCTTCTAAACTGGTTTTGAATGGGCTTAAAGGTTATAAATACCTTTAAATATGATATTATATCACAATATATCATATTAGGAATTTAATTCCAAATTTTACAAATTTTTACAAATTTAATATTAAATATTAATAAAACCCTAAAAAGGGGCCCGTAGGAGTCAATATTGACTAAGATTGGTCAAGAGGTCAAAGTGACCCTTAGACCATGTGAGTTCGACATTTACAAGCCAAGGAGGCTCCAAATTCGTCACTGCATATACAATAATCAAACTCCAACATTCTCCACAAATTAAGGATTCACTTTTGCCTTTTATTAGTTTATACACTCCTTTAAGCTCCATTATTGACTCCTCCAGCTGGGGAATTCATGGGAGCCTCTCCTTTCTCTTCAATCAGCCGACCTCATGTCCCCTCTTATGAAATACCCCAAACCTAGGTATGTTGTTTAAACATTAAAACATGATTTACTAAGACAAGAAAATGTCTCAGAAACATTAGTAAACAAATTAAACAAAAGAAAACACAAAATGTGCTTTAAGTCAATAAGAGCTAAAATGTGCTCTAAACTTGGAATAAGCTTGGGTAAGACCTAATGAACTTACCAAGACCTTATTTATATATTAATGAACATATTGAATCAATTACCAAAGAAAACCAAACTTGAAAACAAGTTAAAACACAAAATGTGCTTTAAGAAGTCTTAAAGCACATTTTTGAAAAATTGTCTTGTAAATGAGTTTTGAGTGGCTAAATGTCCATCATTACTCTTAAATATATATGTGTACTATATAGTATCACATTTGGGTGGCTATATTAATGGGAAATCAAAAAATTTCACTTCTAAGTGCCTTGTTTTGGTGAATAGTGCTTTTTATAAGCTAGTTTATAAATATGTTGTATTAAGTAATTAAATTGACAAACAAAGACTAAAGTACCTCATATTAATAAAGGGGGCCGGTTTCTTAAGTGTGGTGACTCACCACTCACTTGTTATTTTTTTAAACAAATAAAGATGACTAATATAACTACTTTTTACTTTATAAGCATAAATATCTTCTTAAAGCAAATTCTATCTTCATTCTCATTTCCCTTCTTCATTTCACACGGTTCTAACTTCTTCTTCCTACCTTCTTGCTGTTCTCTCACGGTAATACCACCACCACCATTAAAACTCTAGCTTTGACCACTTGTAAAATCTAGCTCACTTGTCCAAATCAAAAACAAACACCACCAATCTCTTCCTCTCATCAAGCTCTTCATTCCTATCTTCTCAAAACTTCAAGAGCCCCATTTCGGTGCCAAGGAGTTCCACCATTGAAGGAGCTTGAGCTTGTATTTTGACATATTATTACTCTGCCTTGCTTCTAGGTAAGGAATCTCAAATAAAAACTACATTTCCTTCATGTTTTTGTGGTGACCGAAAATACCTATTGAAGGTGCTCTTTATGTGGCTTTGTTTTAGCTTCATTCCAACCTTCAAGGACTAGGTGGAGTCCCTCTTCATAGATATCCAAACTCTCTTCAAAGACCAAGGTAAAACAACTACATTAATGTTTTTGAAACAATGTAAATTTAGGGTTTACAATGAGATGAAGCTTATAGCTTGAATACTCATTATAGTGTTTGTATATTGTTTAGAACTTGACAAGGAAACAAATACCTCACCGATTTTATAAGGAAACAAGAAAGAAGTTGTTTGGAAAAGAGGTAAATCTACTAACCTAATGTTGTTTAATGCCTTAGGAGAAATGAGCTTATAAATGCTTATTAAAACTACCTAAAGAGCAAATGGTGAATGACCTAGTAAATGTCCTCAAGGAGACTAGTAAAAGAACATATGTCTTGTTTATGTAATTGCAGGTCAAAGGCATATATGTTGTGGAAATTCAGTGTTTATGATTTAAGCACCTTAAGGGCCTAAGAGCCATGCATTTTAAGGGCCTAAGTGCCATGCAATTTAAGTTATGCTTTATATTGTAATGGGTGATGAGTAAAGTTTTGTGTGTGTGAGAGTGTTCTTGTTGATTCTAGGTGTTCTTGTGTGTTTAATGAAGGAGAAAAACAAAGTGTTTAGGCTTAGTAATGTTCTAGGGGAATCCATGTCAAAATTTAGGTAAGAAGCAAGAAGTTCTAAGTGCTTACATAAGGTTTGTGAGTTAGAGGTGTTAGGGAATGACTAGGTGTTTTACAAGTGAAGTATAATGTCTTAAGTGTTCTAGAGTTGTAACAAGGACTTAGGCATGATCTTGAGGTTTAGTAAGTACCAAAGTCACTTTGGGACTTAGGTAAATACTTAGGCAAACTTGGTAAATAAGGAGAAAGTGTAAACTTGGAAAAGAATTTTCAAGAAGGATATAAGGAGTTAGTTGTGAGAGATGATGCTTGGGAGATGATGTTAAAATAAGGAGAAAGTTTTTGGGATAGTAGTTATCATAGGTGAAACACACATGAAAAACTAGGAGAAAACATTGTAAGTGTTAGGAATTTTGTGAAGTATAAGTAAGGTTTAAGGAATTAGAAAAATGAGTTTTATGAGGGTTAAGGATGTCTTAAGGTGTGTTTAAAGTGCCAAATGAGGGTTAGGGGGGGTACTAGGATATGGGGTGAAGTTTGGAGTTGAATGTGAAAAGGAAAACAAAGGTGGGGCAGACCGAACTTGCGACCGAACTTGCAAGTTCGGTCGAGCCCAGTTTACCTGCGAGAATTGGCTTCTGGAATGGACCGACCTGGGGGACCGGACTTGCAAGGTCGTTCGGGCTTGTTTTGTGTACGGATTGAGTTACTGGAATCGACCGAACATAGGACCGGACTTGGCAAGTTCGGTCGGCCTAAATTTTCAAAGGGAAGAAACTCTCGGGAATAGACCGAACATGCGACCACTTACAAGGTCGGTCGGAGTAGAAAATTTGACGAACTGGAAATGTGTTCTGGAATCGACCGAACGGGTAAGTTCGGTCGGTAAGGTCGGTCGGACCTAAACTTGTAAAAAAAAAAAGAAAAGAATGTGACTTATGAGTTAACCCTAGGTGTATAATGAAGGTAACCTAGGGTAGAATAGACATTAAAACATGTCATACAATCATGTTGAATACTTAGTAGTTTGAAGTTAAATAAATAAATAACCGACGTTACTAATGTGTTTAGGATTCTCTCAAGGTGGGAAATCAATCGAGGCAAGGACCAAGGTATGGTTTTCTTGCAGTGTTGCCTACCGGTTTACACCGGCTTGGGTGTGGTTGCTTTTCTGAGTGTTTACGACCTTATAAGATTAAGGCATGAAAAGAGTTTACGGTTGTTATATATTGATGTGTTGTAACATTATGACTCCTTTCCCTTGGTTGTGTCTAACAAGACCAAACACTTGTTGTGTGTGTGACTTAACAAGTTTATTTGAATGATCACTAACAAGTGCTAACTGGGGAAGTGAGGAGTCCGGTCATGTTCCGGCCACGCGTGTGATGGATGGGGGTCGATGTCTATCCGGTTCGACTCTCTTGGTGTATGTAAGGTGTGTATTCCAATTTGGTTTCTACCTTTCCTTAGCTTACAAAGCTAGTTACTGACTCACGTCGGGCCACAGGGGCATACGAATGGTTTTCGGTGTGCTTGGGATTACTATATCCGACACACCTTGGGTTTGGGTGTAAGTTAACCGTTCGATATAACTGGACGGTAACGAGGTTGGTAACGAGCTTAACATGGGATTGGCAATAATCTCTAGGCTCACTATGTATACTAACTATGGTGGAAGGTTCCTTGTGAGAACCGATCTTATGGTGTTTATGTATTGTTATGTGCTATGCAATTTCCCTTGCTATGCTATGGTATATATATACATATATGTTGGATGTTTGAAATGAATGCCATGTCATCATGACAATTGGTTGCGCGTATCCCGGTAGCCGATGGGCTGCGTTAACCATACCAGCAAAGGTTGCTGACCCCCTCGGGGGCTCCATATTTTATTGCAGGATGAGGATCGGACGAAGAAGCGGAGTGGCTCTAGATCCTAGGTCGATGATGTACTTTTGGTTGTTTTGGATGTTGAGCCCGGGATGCGCTTGTGCTCCCGTGGCGTTATATTTTGTACTGTTCGATAACAGTGGCGAAGTTTACGGTGTGGTAGTTGTGATGTAAATTAAATACTCGGTATGGTTGGTTATGTTTATATATGGATGTTAGGTCTATGCTCGGGAGTCTGATCATCAGACCGATACACTTATATTATTCTGCCTAGTTAAACCACGTGGGGTTAACGTCATTGCGTTGTAACACCAAAGCGTTTAGTTATTGTTTGGTTGGTATTTTACGCTGCGATTTCGGTAGTTGGTAGGGGCGTTGCAGGGGGTGTTACATCTTATCCCTAGGTGAGTCATCATTCAATTATTTGAAATAAACTAATCTAAAGCACATTTTAACCTAATATACCAATTCTAATCAACTCTCTTCCTAGCTTCATTCCAACCGATGAAGCTGCCCTATCAAGCTCTCCCAAGCTCTCCCAACGTGGCTCTTGAACTAAGAAGGTAGATCCAACTTCTAAGCTTCTAATTAATGGTTTAAGGCTTGTTTTTGGTCTTTTTCTTCATCTCTTCACCACCTATGCTAGATCTCGTGACTAATCAGTTCCTATGGCTTATTCTCAGTGTTCTAAGGTTAAACATCAATCAAATTCGGTTTTTGAAACAAGTTTAGAGACCAAGGTTGCTCAAAATCATTTTAAGGTAAAAAAACACCTTAAGCTTCTCTACTCTTCATCCGATTCTTCCTCTGATTTTTGTGAGTTTATACACTCATAATCTTCATATTTACATGTTCAATCAGTTGGTTAGCCATTTGGAGCAAGGGTGGCCGAGATCCAAAGGAAATACCTTCTTTAAGGCATTTTTCCAAGGTAAAAACCTAATAACAAAGAGAGCGTCGTTGTGATCTAGCTATTTCCTATGTCAATATGGTGGATCTAACACTTGTGGTGTGTTTGATTCAGGCCGAAACCATCTGAACTCTCCTTGCATTTTTAAGGTGATTTTTGCCTTAAATCTTACTTTATATTCCTTATGGTTAAGCTCAAGCTTGGAGTGTAACCATATCTTGTTTTTGTGTATTAAACATGTCTAAATCATGTGGTGAATTTTCCTACAAGGGGCCGAGTACATACAATGATACAATCAAGGTATAAAACACCTTAAATCGATTTTATAATTTCTAAGCTTATATATTAATATTGCCAAGAGTGAAATCTTAAATAAGGGTCATATTGACCTAAAAATGGAAAAAAAAGGACTATGATAAATTAAGCTAGTCATTTAAGAGATTTAATTAACATAATAGTCAAATTATGACATTATGTGGAAAAAATAATCAAATACAAGTGAGGCCGTGAGTATGATTATATTTTGAGACATTTATTGGTAATTTATTTGCAAGTTCAAGGTTGTAATAAGGCCATGTCATTAGGCCATTTTTATTTAAGTTATAAGCTATAGTTTATTTATGCTTATAATTAAATTGGGGGTCAAACGGTAATTACTAACAAAGTTTAGGCGCGAGAGCTTAATTTAGAGAAATTTAGGGTTTTTAAATGAATTTAATAAAAATTATAACATTTTATAAAGTTTTGGGTCAAAATTGTAAAAAATAGAAAAGTATGGGTGAAGTTTGGTGATTACCGAAAAGTTTGAGTCCAATTTGGTATTAGAAGTCAAAGTTGACTATATAGGAGTCTTTGACCAACTTTGGAGAATTTGAAATTAAAATACAACCTTATATTAAGAAGTATTAATTTGTAAAAGATTTAAAAGAGATGGGGCTATAATGTATTTCCGAAAACTTGGGGTACTAAATGGAGTTAGTACAAACCTTAGGTTATTAGGAATTATTTGGTTAAATTTGGAAGTTTATATGAATTATATAAGTATAATTAAGATATTGATGATATTGTTACAAATGGGTAACATATGGGGTAAAACCGAGATTTGGAGAAAATATAAGGTTAGGAATAATGTTTAAACCTTTTGGTATAGTTTGGTATTTTTGGAGTTATATAAGGTTTTATAAAGACATATGTATAATATAAAGTCTTAGTGATATTAGAAAACATAGTGTTAAAAGATGAGAATTTGGTGAATATAAAAGTTTAAGTGGAGGAAAGATAATTAGAATAGTGTTCGGATATAAAAAAAAAAACTATAGGCATAAGTATTTTAAGGCTTTAAGGGTATAATATAAGGTATATGAGATATAAGTGTAACAATGAAATATAATTTGGGATTGATTTTGTGATTTATAGAAGTTAATGGTTGTTTTGAAAACCGAAAATATAAGGGCTGTTTGGTATTTTAAAACAATTACAAATATAGTTATAATGTTAATGACTTAAATGTCATAATATATGTATAACTATAATGTAACATTACATTAATTATGTGGTGATTTTGTAAATATTTAAGAACATAAGTGCTGTTCGAAATGTTGACATTTAAAATGGAGATTTATAATATGGTTTTTATGTATAAGAGTTATAAATTTATAATAAAGAGGTATTCATAAAAAGAATGAATATATATTATAAGACTTTACCATATAAGAAATAGTTCCAAAATGCATGATAAAAGTAATATATGTTATGGGGAAAAAATATAACATGGTTTAATGACCATGTATTTTTCATAATTAAAATGACATATGTAAAAGGAAAAAGAATTACAATCATTGGATATGGATTCTAATGCTAAGAGAGCACATGTGATAATAAGGGTTCATGTAATTAAAGGTATTGTTTACAAATGAATTATACCACATTGGTTTTAAAGAAAAAAAGAGAGACAAACCTTAGAAAAATAAATACTAAGGTGAGATGCATAGAGCATGACAAAGGATCACACATGCAATAATGAAACAAATTATACGACATACAAGGGTATGTTAAGTCACATGCGATAACAAGTTCAACAAGAACTATATTAATATACAAGACAAGACTACGCATGTAATATAACACTTTTTCAATCTCGAGTAACCGAAAACCCGACAAACATTGACAGTTTATAACGGGGGGTTAACCGGGAGTTAATAGACGGTACGGGGACCGTAGAATTGTGTTGTTATACGGTATGCTAATCAGTAGCATTATGTATTGTTTAGACTGTTAGAGACTACACATGGAGCATAGGATCTTGCTGATTCATACTCCACCGTAATACATCAGGGTGAACGGTATGTTGTTATGTGTCTCTGATTGTCTCTAAGGGCTTCCTCAGTTCAGACTTCTGTGTGATCTGTGATAAGATTGTTTGTCTGAATGTGATAATTAATATGCATGAATTGTATATTTATAGCTGCTTATTATTTACTGTTGTCGAGTTAACAGTATTGGTTCGTAATATAAAACGAACTAGCGGCTATGGTGCTATCTTATATGAGATATAAGGAACGTAAGTAAAATGTTGTAGCACTATGATAATAACATATACATATTATCTGAGACTTTATAACGGAGATTGGCCTTTCTATACGCCGCTCTCGTATCTAACACTGGATCCCGAGTTTACAGACTCTGGATTGGACTAATGACCTTAGTCTGCTGTGTTAGAAAAAAATTGGTAATGCGATGCGATGGTATAATTAATTAATGGAAAGGAAGTAAAGCCAGGAGGATGTGGCTCTTGGTGCGCGCTGTGATCACAAAACGATACAGGATGTCCGCGTACGGGTCCGCAAGTATCAAGAAATTTCCCGTGAGCTAGAATGGCTCGTTGGTCGGAGACTCTACCGTTGGAGTGGCTACTACCGTGGGTGACCCGCCATATTATATGGGTAACTAGGACATGTCGTTTTAACGAGACATTGTCACAGGTATAACTGAACAAAAGACAATGAGACTTATTACAGTGGCGAACAATATTGGTTTCTATACCATGGACGAGACTTAATACTTGTTTATTGTTCTCGTTGTTTGCTTTGTTGTTCATTGGTTATACTTGTGGTTTATTATTATGTGTTGATGGTGTGTTTATTGTATGGATGTGCTGTTAATTGTTTTACAGTTTTTATATTAAAACGGTATTGCATGTAACGAAACCTCATGCTCTCGACAAATAATTGAGGGGTCTTTGGGGGCATGACGGGGCATGTGATGACATACTCAGCAGGGGCTGATTCCATACCACAAACCATTTTTATTTCAGGAGAGTAGCTGGTGGTCGACGCGAGGCGCGACGGTTGTAATATTTCTGTTGTTTAAGACTGGTATGGTTTAATACTGGTGACGTTTTGGACTCGGGTTGTGAACCGAGGGTGGATTTGTTTAGATGCTCACGAGTACGGTTTGTAATATTTGGTTACTGTTGGTTGTTTTTAAATTTTTTAAGTTCTACTATATATCTCTTGTGGTCACTGCGGGAATACGTTCGCATGTTGATTATCAGGTAATCGTTATCACCCGTATGGCGAGTGATAACGTGACACCATAGGAGCGACAGTCTGTTATTTACCGCTGCGATGTATTTAATATGTGCGACTTTTATAGGATTATTAGGAGCCGAATTAGTAGGGTGTTACAAAAGTGGTATCAGAGCGGAGTACCGCTCTGATTACAAGAGATAGTAGTTAAAGTACCGTGAGCTTAGGTTATTCACACACCAGTACCAAGCGATAGTTGTAAATGATTTGAGTTAGGTTATGATTGAGATAAGAACAGTATTTATACCAAGAGCTGACTTTGATTCTGAATTCTTCAGATGTCTTCCGGAAGATGATCAGCTGGCAGAGGCAGGGGAGGTGGTGGAAGAGGCGGCGGGCCTGGAGGAGGACCTCCTAAGGCCCCAGCCGTAGGCGTTGCTGAGACGGTAGCAGCCGTCTTTACTCAGCTAGCCCTGATGGGAGGTGTCCAGATAGGAGCACCACCAGTAGTCCCACCCGTACCCGCACCTAGAGAGCCTAATTGGCTGAAGAGTGTCGCTGACACAAGAGTACCTACGTATGACGGGGTGGCTGACCCCACCGTCCTAGAGAGATACATCATTGAGCATGAGAAGGCCTTCGACGCCATTCACGTGCCTACTGAGCACCGGGTCGGCATAGCGGCCTTTCACTTGAGGGACGCCGCCAGCACTTGGTGGAGGTCCGTGAAGGCGCATTACCTTGCTACTGAGGGTTTTGGATGGAAGGTTTTGTAGAACTGTTGAGAGAGAAGTACTATCCTGCTCATTTGAAGCAGAGAAAGAGGGAAGAGTTTGAGGCCTTGAGGCAGGGTAGCATGACTGTAGATCAGTACTACTCTTCCTTATTGGGCTCTTGGACTTTGTCCCAGGAGTTGTTTATTCAGATGCTGTGAAAGTTGAGAAGTTTAGAGGCGGGTTGAGATATGCGATCAAGGCCGCCATGGGCGCTGCCTTATACCCTACGATACAGGTAAAATTAGTTGACAGATTATATCTTGTAACTCAGTTTGAATTATTACAAGTTGGGGGAACTCATTGATGCATTGTAGGAATGCTATGAGGCTGCTTCCCGGACGGAGCTGTTGGTGAACAGCCGGGAGGACGGCCAAGGGCAGAAGCGTAAGGCCCCAGAAAAGGAGGCGGAGGTTGCGGCTGGAAGCGGAGCGGCAGAGTGAGTGGAAGTAAGATCCACCCTTAAGTTATTTAATCCATTTAAATTACTTACTTGCTGCCTGCTTTTATACCTGCTATTCCTGACACTTTGACGATCCCAGGAAGAAAAAGTTCTCTTGGAAGGAGATGAAGAAGGAGCAGGCCAGCCAGAAGGGCAAAGAGAAGGTCCCGATGCTGACCGGGCCTACCTACGATGCCCAGCCTCTTAGATCTGTAGCCCCTAAGGGTAAGCGATCTAACCATGTGAACGAGTTGATTATTATACTATCCATTACCAACCATGTGTTGATCTAAGTGCAACATGATAATAGGTTCTGCACCCCAGCGCCATTTTCACTGCAAGCGCTGTGGTAAAGACCACCCGGGTGTTGACTGCCACGGGCAAGCGGTAGACTGCCACCATTGTGGGAAGAAGGGCCACAGGTCGTTCGAGTGCTTCTCGAACCCAGAGAGTCGAGCGTACCGCCCGCCGAAGGGGACTCAGGGCACACCTACTGGAGGAGGTGGAGCCGAGGTGGCAGAGGGGGCCGGCGCCCCAAGCCAGAGGGGGAAAAAGCAGCAGCAGCAGCCGCAGCAGCAGAACCAGAGGAACCCGCCAGGCAACCGCGTGCTGAATGCAGCGGGAGCATCGGGCGCTGGTACTAGCACCCAGCGCGGTGAAGGTTAGCATTTGAAACCTTAACCATTGTATGAAAGCATGACTGTGTGTTAAACGTTTTACCTTAGCATGAATGCGTGTTTTTAGTTACCGCTTAGATAAACAACTTATCTAGGAAACCTGTTACCTCTTAGGAGACTTCGACATCTGCTATCCCACACTTACAAGACAGAGATCACCTAGACCCGTGGAAGAAAGACGGGAGTACCCTAGTGAGTTGTGTCATGTAGTCAGACCGGGCATGATACTTCTCAGAGAGTTCCTAACCCTAGATGAACAAATCACCATAGTGAAAGAGTGTAGAACTTTGGGTAAGGGCATAGGAGGATTCTATACCCCTGTATTTAATAGTGGTTCTAGAATGAAACTGCACATGATGTGCTTAGGAAAAGATTGGGATCCACTAGCTAGGGTTTATCGAGAGGTGAGGATGGTAGGTGGCGTATCTATACCTAGGATACCTGAGAGTTTCCTAACCTTAGTGAAAAACGCAATGGATATTGCTCAAGACTGTGAGACTTACCCATTACCCGACATGATACCTGACGTTTGCATCATCAACTACTACGAGCAAGGAGGAAAACTTGGAATGCACCAGGCTCGTGATGAGACGACCGTGTCCATCACCAGAGGAATACCGGTTGTGTCATTCTCCATCGGTGATGATGCTGAGTTCATCTATGGAGACCAGAAGAGGATAGATCTAGCAAGCAAGATCATCCTCAAGTCTGGGGATGTGTTGGTATTTGGTGGAGAGTCGAGGCTTATATATCATGGTATTAAGAGCATTAAGCTCAATACCGCCCCACCAGCCCTAGTGAATGATACCCACATCCGACCTGGCCGTTTCAATTTGACTTTCAGACAGTACTGATGTAATAGCAGTAGCTAGGTGTGTAACCTTGTATAATACAGTTGAATGAATGAAATAAGAGTTTTATGTCTTCAAGCATATGTGCTCAGTTTTGTTGATACCGTTGATTCATAACTTCAGGCTACGAAAATGGAAAGGAGGGTACCATCTGCATCTTAGATATGGCGCAAGCCAAAGAGTCCGGTAATGTCATCACAGGTATGACGATTACAACCGACAGTAGATTACTGATTTATTGGGACTCGATGCTAATACGAGAGATGATCTCAGGTACCTTTCCTGTTGATGGTGTTAGTGCTTCCGTATTGTTCGACTCAGGGGCTTCGCATTCTTTCATTTCCTCAGAATTTGCTATGAAGCTGGGGGCTGCCCCCGAACAGCTTTCAGACTTTTCAGTCACCCTTCCATCGAAGGAGAAAGTAGGTTGCACCAGACAGTACTTAGGATCGGAGATCAGTATTATGAATGAGACTTTTCCCATTGATTTGATTCATGACATTTTGATTTGAATTCGGTATTTTCCAGAGGAGAGAGAAAATTGTAAGAATGATTGAATTTCTCTTTTAAATTTTGGGCTAAGGTTCCAAATAAAATAATTTCAGGTTTGTGACTGTATGTTGTCATTCTAACCATGTGACAATTTTATTTTAATTTTGGAAACCTTCTATTTTGAGGCTATTTCATGTGTTAATTATTAAAGAAATTAGCTATAATATGAATTAAAAGCTGAATTTCCAGAATAAATATTATCAGAAAATCACGAAATACCTTTCATAATGACTATGATTTTGGAAGTGTTTGGAGATAGTGAACAAGTCATATGAAAATAGGAAATCCCGAGAATGTCGTTGGAAAATCCCGCATTGGTGCATTTTGACCATTTTGCCCTTTATAACACGTATGCCTTAGAGACTATTCCGAGGGGGTTAAAATTTTGGGTATAACACCTATGGTTTCCGATCCTATTGGCACAAAACCAGATATACCTTCCAATGCAACAGAACCAACATTGCCCATATAAAATCCTCTTACACCAGACCCTACCATACTCACCCTACTACTGACACTACTGAAACCCTTAGTAACAATGTAGAGGATCACAACCTAAGAAGGTCATCTCATACTAGACAAACTACAACACATCTTAATGACTATTATGTTTACATAAACTCTTTTGAAACTGATGTGTTCTCTCAAATCATAACAGATAGAATAAACAAAAACCAAACAGCTTCTCATTGTCATAATGTTTCTGAACATTTTTTCCTCACTGATGTTGTTCCCTCTATTTCTCTCTCCTTCACTTCCATCAGAGATAGAAACAACATCAATGAAATCTTTGATATCATAGAACCAACAACCTATGGAGAGGCTTGTCTAAAAAATCACTAGATTGATGCAATTAATAAGGAGCTCACAACTCTCAATGAATATAATACTTGGGAACTTACAAAACTCCTTAAGTAGAAAAAGGCCATAGGTTGTAGATGGATATACAGAACAAAACTCTAAGTTGATGGGAGGATTGAAAGGTATAAAGTAAGACTTATGGACAAGGGACATAACGAATGGTATGGGCTAGATTATACTGAAACTTTTTCTCTAGTTATTAGAATGACCACTATTTGAACATTAATAATTGTTGCTGTAAAAGGGGGAGGTACATCAATCAATTAGATGATGATAATGCCTTTATTCATGGAGACCTCCATGAAGAAATCTACATTCAAATTCCAAAAGGGTCTTAAAACAGATAACAATGTGAATGCTTGCAAACTTAAAAAATCACTCTATGGGTTGAAACAGGCCTCAGGACAATGGTTTAAAAAACTCAGTGATTTTATTATATATATATATATAAATATATATATATAGGTTATTAGAAATCTAAAAATGACCCTTCCTTATTTTAAAAGTTCAATCTTAATAAAACTACATGGCTATATATGTAGACGATGATCTTCTGATAGGAGATGATCATGCTGAAATTCTTATGGTCAAAAGTCAGCTGAATAAGGAATTATGTACTAAAGACCTAGGAATTTAAAATTTCTTTCTTGGTATGGAATTTCTACATCATGATAAAGGCATTGTTGTTTCACAAAAAAATTTCAGTTTGTAATTACTGAAAGACTATGATGTTCTGCATGTAAAGTACACTACTGCCCTTCTTCAACAAGTTCAATACTAAAACCTAATGATGGTAAACCTCTAACCAACCCAACTGAATACATAAGCTTAGTTGGAAAAATTAATTTCCTCTCATACATAATACTAGATCTTCCTTTCACTGCCCAACTCTTGAGTCAATTTTTACAACATCCTACTGAAATGCATATGTCCACTGTCATCCACACCTCAAGGTATACAAAAGGTACTATAGATTATGGAATTTTGCTGAATTATAAATCTGATTTCTCTATGACTACATATTGTGACAACGACTAGGCTAGTTATCCAATCACAAGAAGATCCGTTTATGGGTATTATGTTTTCTTAGGTGGTTCACCCATAGCATGGAAGTCCAAGAAGCAAGGATTTGTGTCTTTGTCCTCTGCAAAACCAGAGCATCAAACCATGAAAGTAGTAACCGTCAAACTTGCATGGCTAAGCAGGCTGATCAACGAGTTAGAAGTTCACAATATCACACCTATCCTCCTTCAATGTGACAACAAATCAGCAATATATATTTCTAAAAATCTAATGTACCACCAAAGGACCAAACACATTGAAGTCAATATACACTATGTCAGTCATCAGATTCAAGAAGGGTTCATATTAGTACATCATATACCCAATCAGCATCAAGTTGTAGATTTCTTAACCAAAACCCTTTCTGGAAAGAATTATAAAGATCTTCTACAGATGATCGGGCTATATCTACTACAAGACAAAAATCTTTCCAAAGAGTTTATATCTTGAGGGGGAGTGTTGAGATATGTTATTAGTGTCATATATACTTATGTGGTTATTGTTCTGTTTGTTAGGATGTAATTAGATTATTTAGAACATAATTGTTGCTTACACTAATGTATTGGTATATAAGTGAGGGGGTTTTACTTGTGAGGATATACTGTGTAATACAAATAATACTCTGTGATATTTTGTTGATTACACAGATAATACAATGTTTACTTTTTCACAATAATGTTGACAAAAATATTAATAGTTAGTTAGTGGACTTCCGTATTACCTCTAAACTATAATGTTTGTGTGAGCCTCGATTTTTGAACCATTATCCTATGTTGATTCTGGTTGACTAGGATCTAATCGGGTTCTAGGTCCATTTATAACCTAAGTTTAATGACTAAGTCATATAACTATAATTATTAAATCCTATGTGAGCTCACTTGAACCTATTACGAGTCGCGCCTAATTTTAACCTATGGTAAATTATAAAAGGAGAGTTCGGATTCTGGGGCTTGGTATTCGACTTTTTAGGGTTTAATTTACTTTCATTATCCTTCTAAGTTGTTTTTCCTCTACATATGTTATTTACGGCTTATTATGATGTTTGTTTAACTAAAGTGCGCAAGCATCCGATTTTTTGGTTTTTTTGACATTTTGACAGAAAATTAAAGTCAAAATTGAAATTACCAAAACCAAGGCTTCGAAAGTTGAATTAGGTCAAATTTTAGTGACGTTGTGGCTACAGACCTAATGTACGAACTCATGGACCCTAGTTAATCTAAGTAGTTAGAAAACTCAAAATTACGAGAAAATGAGATTTTGAAAAGGTCGGGGCCATGGACAAGGAGTCCGTGGGCGCAGACATAAGTTGAAAACCCTAAATTTTAAAAATTAAAACTGTCCACCACCGTCCAAGGCTGTCCATGGCTGCGGATGAGCCGTCCGGATCCCGGACAGGCCGTACGAGGGCACAGACTAGCCACGGATAGTGGCGTTCGTGTGTTTCCCGGTGTTAGGAACCTAACTTAGCCCTATGTCATTATAATATTTCCTCTGTTATATGTTTGTTGGTAGTTAGCTCTCTGTATAGTTTTACTAGATAGCAACGGTCATTAGTCATGTATGTATAAATAGTTAGTTTGTCTTTATACTGCATACAACACATAATACATTCAATAATATACATCGAGGTTTATCAGTTTCCTACTTTCTCATGGTATCAGAGCGATTAGGAATTAGGTTTCTGTTTTGCCTCACTGGAAAAACAAAAAAATCCCACCGCCGATCTTTCTCCCTTTCTTTCGAGTCGTCTCCTTCTCTTTCTTCCCCTAAACATGGCCGACCAAAATAAGATGCGAAGAAGAAATTTCATTCAGGAACCATAAAACAAGAAGAAAGATGATAAAGACTCCACAGATGAATTGACTTCGAAGGAAAAGGATAAAATTCTCTACGTTCACCCATCTGATAGCCCAGGAACACTCTTCGCTCACAAATTCAAAGGAACCGGCTTCGCAATATGGAAACGAGCCTTCATCGTCGGATTATCCATCAAATCGAAGATATGGTTTGTCACTGGAGCTGTCAAGAGAGACGATTACCCTCCGGAAAAACGAAGCGATTGGGACAAAGCCAACGGTATGGTCCTAGCCTGGCTTTTCTCAGCTCTAGACGATTCGATAAAGAGAGCGTGATTACTTCACAACAGCCTCTGAAGTATGGGCAGACCTTTGCGAGCGTTGGGATTATCCACCTGGAAGATGTCTGTATGCCCTTCGACAGGAGTCGCACAAAATCGAGCAAGGAACAGAGAGTGTCAATGATTACTACACACGCTGGGTGAAGAACTGGAATGAACAAAGAGAATTAACCAACATCGCTCCCTGCACTTGTGGATCTGCTGCGCAAGTTCTTAAACAACAAGAAAACGAAAGGATTTTCAATTTCTTGATGGGCCTGAATAGTTGCTACAAATCTCTGCGAAGTAATATATTGATGATTACTCCTTTACCGACACTTGACCATGTGTATTCCATGCTGAGGAAAGAGGAGCCATCGAAACTCACAGAAGATGAGGAAAGTTGAAAACTCAGAAAGTCTTGTCTTTGCCAATACAAACCCTAACTCGGGAAGTCGTAGCACAACAACCCAAGACAAAACCCTAGAAATGAGAGCAAGGGTAAATGTGCACATTGTAAGAAATCGGGACACACTACGATCAATGCTACTGGGTAAAGGGGACATTCCCTAGTCATTGGAAGAACATACCATCAAAATTCAAAAAACCCATTGTTGTTGCTGTCTCTGAAGACCAACAGAAAGACCAAGATGAAGAATCTCCCGTTCCAGGCTTTAATTCTGAGCAACTTCAAGCCCTAACAACCTACTTCAAAGATAAAAAGACCACGGTTCCAGGCATCTCTCAGAGACAATTAGCATCCTTGAATGCGTACCTAGAGCAGAGTCTTTCCACTGGTAAACAAGAACCTGATTTTTACAATCAATTTGCAGGTACACTGATCTCTTCCCTTACTTCTAGTTTAATAACATTTCATAAACTTGTGGATTATAGACTCAGGTGCTACGGATCACATTTGTGGAAATATTAATCTGTTTGTTGATGATAATTTTGTTGCTTGTGACAACTTTGTGAGAATGCCCGATGGGCACCCTAGTTGCATAAAAGGTTTTGGAACCGTAAAATTGACTGAGAATTGTTTGCTAGAAAAGGTCCTTTACGCTCCAAGTTTCAGATTTCATCTTCTGTCTGTTAGGAAGATGCTTTTACAAATAAATGCCAAAATATTGATGTATGATAATAACCATGTTTTGTAGGACCTTGATAACAACATTCATGTCAATATAGGTTTTGAGAAGAAAGGCTTGTATGTTCTTAAGGTTGATTGTTTAGATGCTTTTATCTGCAAGAGAAAAGAAAAATGTGTAGATTCTGATGTAAGAAGATTGCTTGTTGATAATAGAGAACAATGTGATGTGTCTGAAGTAAACAATTTTGATGTCTGTGACAGAACAGCTGTTGTGAATAAAGAATGTCTCATTTCTGCTGTTAAGAATGATGTTTATGTTTGGCATTTGAGATTAGGACATCCACCTCTTAAAAAATCCGTAAATTAAAGGGAAAATTACATTCCCCACCCATGACGTTTGGTGAAATTACACACCCCACCCACGAGGTTTCAAAAATTACTTTGCCCACCCATGTGGTTTCCTTTATTTTACATCCGACAACTTTCCTAATATTTGATCAACTTAAAAGATGCTTAAATGTTATCCAAAATTGATGAAACTTTACATGAACGATGCTAAGGTATTATATTTTGGTCTAGCATGAAATCCAAAGTTTTTTAAGCTCATATGTGATTCGTGGAACCCAATGAAACATGTGACATGTCAACGTGTTTTTATTGGGTCCCACAAGTCATATATGAGCTTTAAAAACTTTGGATTTGGCATTGGACCAAAATATAACACCTTAGCATCATCCATGTAAAGTTTTATCAATTTTGGACAACATTTAAGCATCTTTTAAGTTGATCAAATATTAGAAAAGTTGTCAGATGTAAAATAGAGGAAATCACATGGGTGGGCAATGTAATTTTTGAAACCTCGTAGGTGGGGTATGTAATTTCACCAAACGTCATGGGTGGGGGATGTAATTTTCCCTAAATTAAATCTGGTCGAAGGAAAGAAAATGGATAGTGATTTTTTCTGTGACAGCTATAATATAGCTAAAAACTACAGGCTCCCTTTTCCATCATCTAAAACTACTAGTGTTGAAATACTGGATCTTTTACATGCTGACATATGTGGCCCTTTTAGACAAACCACTTATGACAACAAGAGATACTTTTTGAGTATAGTGGATGATAAAAGTAGAGCTCGTTGGGTTAAGCTCCTATAACACAAATCTGAAGCTTTTTCATTCCTTAAAGATTTTATAACATTTGTGGAAAGACAGTTTGAAAAAAGGTCAAATGCATTAGGTCAGATAATGCATTTGAGCTAGGAAGTTCAAATGAAGGAAAAATTTACTTTCGAACCTTAGGAATATCCCATCAAACAATGTTTTTAGGATCGCGATCCTAGCGTAGGATCGTAAGTGACCCCTAGGATCGAATCGTGGGATCGAATCGTAAGATCGTTTGATCCTACAAAAAGTGAGTAAATATTGTTCAAAATTATACGTATATTATAAACAACTTCTATTTAAAGCATAAAGTTTAATTGAGTAAGAATATATAGCATTATTGAATTAAAATATAAAACTTAAGACCACAACAATGATTGTACACTTACAAAATTGAAATATAGATAAGCAAACCATATGAATTCTCATAATATTGTGCATAAAAAAAGATAAATTAAATTAGATAGGTTAAACATAAATCAAATCCACAGACTGTATAATTTTTATGTGTTTTTATTTCTTTCATCACCCTTCCGACAAACATTATGAGCTACAAGTTATTTATTAACAAAATCATGGGTTTTCCAATTCATCCTCATTCGAAAGAGTAAGTAAGCAATGGAACACAAAACCAAAATGAGTTCTAACAGCTTATTGTTTCAATTATAAATCAAGAAGAAAATGATAAACTGTAAACAAAGTTGGGATCGATGGGATTGTAGGATCGTACTATGGATCTAGAGTGTAGGATCGTAGGATCGAGCAATAGAATTGAAATACCTCAAACCTTGATATGTTTTTAACTATTAAACTATGGTATATTAATAAACTATGGTATATTAAGGCTAAAAAGTGCCTTAGAAACATTAGCTAACAATTTAAACCATAGTAAACACGATAAAGTACCATTAAGACAGTTTGAGCAAAAACATGCTCTAAGCTTGGAATGAACTTGGTTAGGACCCAAAGAACCTACCAAGACATTATTAACATGTAATTATGATTTTATAAGGCTAATTATGTCCTTAAGAAACAATGGTAGACAATTAAAACCAAAGAAAACACCAGAAAACACCAGAAAGTCAATTTAAGCAAATACTTGCTCTAGACTTGGTGTAACCTTGTATAAAACCTAAAGGCCATTCCAGGACCTTATTAACATGATAATGAACATGTTAAATCAATTACTAAAGAAAACCAAGCTCAAAAACAAGTAAAAACACAAATTGTGCTTTAAGGAGTCTTAAAGCACATTTTTGAAAAATTGTCTTAGAAATAGGTTTTGAGTGGCTAAATGCCCATGGTTACACCTTAATCAACATGTGTACTACTTAGTATCACATTAGGAAGCCTAAATCAACGAGAAACCAAAAATTTCACAAATATGTGCACTAATTATGAATAATGCCCAAATAGTGCTTGTTTTAGCCTTAAGTCAACATAAGTTATTTAATTGATCAAACTAGCTCCTAATATGCTTATTTTTGAAGGGGGGGGGGGGGACGGTTTTTGAAGTGTGAGTCATCACACTTGGCCAACAAAGTCAAGAAAGGAAGAAAGGATAAAGTAAAGACTATTCACCTTTATTACTTAAATATCTTACAAAACACTTTCTTTCACCTCATTCTCTTCATTCCCTCTTGTTACCACCGTATTCCTCATCTTCTCCCAGCTCCAAAATCGTTTTGCTACAGCACTACTCCATTCTTGATCTTCAATTGCTTGTAACTTCTAGCTCCAAGCTCCAAATTTAATTCCAAGACTACCTTTGTCTTAGTTAGAGTAAGCTCTACATTCCTATCTTTTCAAATCTCCAAGAACTCCATTTCGGCCATGTAGAATCTCCATTGAAGGAGCAAGAACATCTTTTTCACCTTGTCATTCTCCTTTGTATCAAGGTAAGGAAAACCAAAGAAAAATTACATTTCCTCTCATTTTTATGTGTGGCCGAAAATCATCTTTTGATGATGCCTTGTTTTACTCTTTTAGAAGCTTGATTCAATATTCAAAGGACTAGGTGGAGTCCAATCTTACTTCTTAATCAAGCTCTCTTTCAATTCCAAGGTAAATGTCAATTTTAGTGTTTAAAACACTTATGTTAATCTAGGGTTTATTCATGAGTTTAAGTATAATGCTTAATGCTCATTACCCTTATATGTGTGTTGGTTAGAAGATTGACAAGTGATCAAAGCTCCTTGCCGATTTTCAATCAAGAAAGAACAAGAGAAAACAAGTGAGAAAATCTTGAAGAGAAGAGGTAAATGACCTCTCTTGATGTAGTCTTTATGCCTTAGGAAATTGAGCTTTAATTGCTTAATAAACAACCTAAAGATCCAATGGGAAATGAGTTAGTAAAATATCCACAAGGTGGATTATAAAGACATGAGAGCATTGTTGTGTGTAATTGCAGGTTGAAGGCATTATTATGTGGAAAATCAGTGGATAAGTTTTATGTCATTTAAGGGCCTAAGTGCCAAGCAATTTAAGATTAATGCACTATATTGTGATGTGGTGTAGTTTGGGTGTAGTTTGTGTGTAAAAAACTTTCATTGAGGATGTTAGAGTCTTTGGCTTGTTTAAGGATGAAAACTAAATGTTTGGGTGTAAGGATGTACTAGGGAAGCTATGGCAAAATTTAGTTGATAAACAAAGAGTTTAAGTATTTTAAGGTGATTTTATGACCTAGGTTGTGCTAGGAATTGTTAAGTGTTATATTGGTGAAAGGAAATGAATCAAGGTGTTCTTGAGTGCTAGAATGACCTAGGGATGGTCTTGGAGGATTTAGAGATCAATTGGATGGTTCAGATACACCAAAGTCATGGAATGAGTGTTGTAAAGACTTGTGAAAAATTTGGTGATAAATGAGCTATAATGCCTTGTGAAGAAATAAGTGTGATCTAGAGGTGGGGATATTGAGAAGTTGGAGTAAATGGACAAAGTTGCATAATGCTTGTGAGTGGTTAAGATGGTTATGAGAAAGCAATTTGGTTAGTTGAGTTGTAGGCAAAAATCTACCACTTAGAAACTTAAGGAAAAATGTTGCAAGTGTTGGAAATTTTGTAAGAAATTGAGTAAAAGATTAGACAAGGATTTAAGGAGTTTTAAAGTGTGTTTAAGGTGTTAAATCATGTGTGGAAACATGGGGAAAGATTGGAAAAAGATTGGACAAAGGAACAAGTGTGGAATGATGTTCAAAACTGTGAAATTTAACAGTTTAATGTATGGTCCGGGACTTGGTCCTTGGATAAAAGTCCCGGACCGGCACTTAAAAACTGCCGAAAATCCATGTTTAGGTTGGTCCAGGACAGGTCTGTAAAAGTCCCGGACCAGCACAAAAAAACTGCCGAGAGTGTCTTCCAAAAGTGGTCGGGACCTAGGATAGATACCAAGTCCTGGACCACCCATAAATAAGTCCCGAGAGTAAGGCCAGACATTGGTCCGGGACTAGACCCGGACCATGTCCCGGACCAGGCCATTTTACAAAGAAAGTGTGCTTTTTAGATGGTAAATGAAGGGGGCTTGTTGGGTAATGTTATTATATGGTTGTTAAGAGTTGTTTGGTGGAATTTTATGGCCATTGGAGGTGTTAACAAGTATGAGGTATAATGAGGAGTGGTTAACTTAAGTGATTAAGCTTGAACTACAATGATCAAGTAGTTATTAGTTGGGAATTGTTAGTGAAGATATGAGTTAACCTAATTAAAAGAAATTAACCACCCGATTCGATTAATGTTTTAGGGTTTGATTAAGAGGAACTTTGGAGGAGGTTAAACAACCGAGCGACCAACGGTGAACGGTATGGTTTTCTTGCAACCTGTGTTCTACCGGATTACACCGGCTTGTATGCCAACCTGTTTTTCTGTGTGTTTGCCACCTTGCAAGAATAAGCATGAAATGAGTTTATAGTAATTCATTTATGTGGCATATTTAGTTCCGATACCGTTTAACCTCGAAAGTGTTAAACCATAGCTAACCGACTCTAGGATCACGTAAGAGATCGGTATTCGGATTTAACGACCCAACCTACGGGAACGTTCTAACTACGGCTATCCGTGTGTTAGTTGTGTATTGTTATTGTGTGTAAGTGTGTTTACCTCCCTTGTGTGTGTTTAACCAAGTTTGTAACACCATGTGGTGTCGTAGTATGATAAGTTCCATAATGGGACTTCTAACAACTATATATATTATGGGGGTGAGGAATCCGGTCGTTCCGGTCGCGCGTGTTGTTTGGGGGTTGATGTCTACATTGCTTTAACTCCCTCTCTGTTTATGGTTGTTTTCCTTCTTGGTTTACAATCACCCACGAGCCTATAGCTGGCTCACCTACCTTGATTATTGTTCGGGGCTAGGGGGATATGTGTATAGTATGAACGGTTCTATATTAAGACCGAAATATCTAAGTAAGTAAATGAGTACGGTGTGTTCGGAACTATGTTATATCCGACACATCTTAAGTAAATATACGTTCTCTATGAAGAACAATAAGTTATGGTTTAACGAGCTTAAAATGGGAATAGAAAGATTCTCTAGGCTCCAATGAGATGACTAACTCACATCTCGAGGTACGAGTCCTCACGTGACTCTCCCCGAGTTATGTTGTATGTACGTTAATGTTTGATATTGATAAGTATCCAAATGAGCATGTTTTATGGGTGTATTTCATATGTTATATTAGCACTTTTCTTGCTCATTTCTTCACTTTGGTTAGTTTTCCTCTAGTTTATGTTTTATTGGTTATATTACAGATTTATTTGTTAAACATGAGGAAAACCAAGCTAGGAGCAAAGTAGACGAAGAGATGAACACATAGGCGCAAACGGATCTAAAAACGGAGTTATAACGAAGAATCTGGAGCCTGTCGAAGTTTGCAGGACAAGACAAGACGAGAATATACACGTCCGCAAAATGGACTCCCACACGGACAGAACACAAAGAGGCTTGTCCGCAACGCGGACTGAAACGCGGACGCCAAATACACGTGTCCGTACCCCCGTCCGTACTACGGACACACCCACGGACGCAATAAAAACACGTGTCCGCAACGCGGACTCAAACACGGACGCGAGTAAACGCAACCCAGATCCAGAATTCACGCTACTGATTTTCTTTCGGCGCCGTTTTCTCCATTTTCTTCTTCATTTGCGGCGCCTACAAACACATCCATCTACCCCATCAGCAATATCAAGCGCCGCACTCCTTAAATCCCTCACGCATGCTCCAGCCCTGTCTTCTTCCTCCTCTTTTCTTCTATAAAAACCCACTTCTTCATCAAAAAAACACACCATCGTTCACAACCAACGCTCACTAACATTCACCTCACTCCATCCAAATTCCATTCTCCATCTGTACATCCACATATCCACTTCATTTCCATCATTTCCCATCACCAAATAAGCCTAACTCTTCCATTTTCCAGAAAACCAAACGAAGAAGACGATATGTACAAAACCAGGCCGCGTCCTGATTTGTGTCCGCGTTTGTGTCCGCGCAGCCCCCACGCGGACAAGAGACGCCCGCGTTTGTGTCCGCGTGGCCCCACCCGGACAGGACCAACTTTCGCCAGTTTGTTTGTTTTCTTCGTTCTACCTATCTATCATCGTTTTGAGGTCGGCATAATCACGGAGACAAGCCCGGAAGCGAAACAACTCTCCCCAAAATAGAGTTCTTTCTTTCCTAAACTTTACTCTGTTTAATGTCTCTCTTTACTCTATGTTTATTTCTGTCAATGTCTGAGTAAGTTTATATTTGTGCTTAGGATGGGTGTTTGACCCCAAATAATTCAGACTTACTTATAATATCGAGTTTGCTTATAAATATTTGTTTTGTCTCTCTAAATTATTAAATGCTTAAGAACTGATCATTTTTACACATTTACAGTTTCTCTTATTTCAATGATTTTGTAAATTTGAGAATAGACCAAAAAGAGAGACAAACGTTAGATATTATCTCCTTATTAGCAGATAAAATCCATCGCTGTTATTAAAAGAATTTTGCTTAATGCTAATTAATGATTTTAGACTTTTTCTGCTTGTAAAAAGTCTATTGAATTAATTAAGAGTTGACCTTATCTATGCTTTAGGAAGGCCACAAGATAAATTCTTAAACAGACAAATAGAGCAAATTAGGATTATAATTAAAGTCTGGAGTATATTTGGGCGATTTCACCTTCCTTAGCACATTTTCCATCCATTCGATACACAACTTTTATTTAAGCTTTTAATTGTTTTTATCTGTCCAACCCAAAAACACCAAGATTGCCACTGGCTAAACCCCTTTTATTTACTGTTTATTAAATACCGAACTAGGAAAATTGAACAATTTCCCTGAGGATACGACACTTGTTGTACTACTCCGACTAGGTGCACTTGCCTTGCCTATTAGTTTGCTATAAATCTATATATATTAATGTGTAGATTTTGCCAACAAGTTTTTGGCGCCGTTGCCGGGAGATTGATTCCATCAATTTCCCCTAGTTTTCGGTACTTTAATTTTTGTTTAATTAAAGTTTATCAGCCTATTTAAATATTTCTGCTTTTATCTATCTATTTACTGTTAATCGCAATTTCTCACAAATCAAATTATCTTCTGTGCATGCAAAACACTCGAACCCGAGGTTCTCCACCAATCAGTTCCGAGACCCGAACCCGAGCGCACTCTACTACAAGCACGAAGAAACCAGAGAAATCAAGACATGGTGATAACCAAGTCATAGATGAAATGACCACAAAATCAACCACAACACCGTGCCCTCTCTGATTACCACCAACCGGATACTGAAGGAAGGGCATCAGCCATAGTTCTCCCCGAACTAACACTGCAAGAAACCGGACGATGGGCTTTCAAAACCCACTACATCACCGTCGTCCGGGATTTAGGCAAGTTTAGTGGAGCAAATCCAGATGAAGCCCCGAATCATTTAAGTCTCTTCCTAGACTTCTATAATTCCTGTGGTCAAACCGGCACCGTCAAAGAAAGAATCCGTCTACAACTATTTCCTCACTCGTTGTCAGATTCAGCAAACAGGTGGTACCGAAGTCTTCCTTCCCGATCAATCCACACATGGCTGCAAATGGCCCAGAAGTTCCTTGCCAAATACTACCCAACCAGTAGAACAAGACAATTGATCGGAGAAATCAACACATTCTGTCAGGAGCCGGGAGAAACGTTGTACGATGCATGGAACAGATTCAAGGATATGCTGATGAAGTGTTCCCACCATGGTCTCGACGATCAATCCCTCTGCCTGTCATTCTTCAATGGCCTGGATGATGGAACCGACTACTCGTAAATTCCTCTGCAGGAGGAAGTTTCATGATGAAATCTCCTCAAGAAGGGATGAACCTTCTCGAAACCATGACGAGCAATACAAGACAGTGGACAGATCCAAAGGAAGAACGCCATGAGCAGCAGCCTACTCCACGTTGAGCCTACGATCATTTATCGCCCAGATCTCGTCCCTTGCAAAATGGTGGAGAAGCTAACAACATCTCAAAACGAAATCGTAAAGACAATAGCTTCCTCACCTCCAGGTTCATCTACAGAAGGATGTTCCATATGCGCCGGTCCTCATGAAACCCATCAATGTGAAGGTAAAAGCGAGTACGAAGATGTACACTTCATAGGAAACCGCCCCGGTAATTCCTACAACAATAACATCAACAACAACTACCCATGGAGAAATCACCCGAATTTCTCATGGAAAAACAACGATCAAAACCAAGAGGGCAGAACAACAGTTCCAATACCTATGAGGGAAATAGACCCCAACCAAACTCTAATATGGGTTATAGAGCACAAGGTGCCCCTCCAGGTTTCCACCAACAACAACAACCATCCTCATCCTCTGCTGATCCAAATGAGGAATTCAGAAACCTAATGAAGGGATTCGTGACTTCGACCCAAACCAGACTCGTGGATCAAGAAGCCACTAACAGAAGGGTTGAAGCCCAGATACAACAAACCAACCAACAGCTGAGCAAATCAGCCAGCAGCTTGCACAAAGGCCACCTGGCACCTTCCCTAGTCAGCCAAATCCAAATCCAAGAGAACATGCCAAGCAGTGACTTTGAGAAGTGGGAGGCCGCTCAACTCATCCCTTCCCCGAGATGAATTGATAATCAAGAACAGCAAGCTCACAGCCTCAAGAAGATCAAGAAGAGAACAAGAAGATGCTGAAGAAGCCCCTCTCTCCTCCGAAAATATTTCCAAGGAGAAGGAGCCTCCTGAATCTACTCCTTCCTCTCTAACTAAGATTCTTCCCCCACTTCCTTTTCCAAAGAATAAGAAAGAAAAATTTAGATGAACAGTTTGGAAAGTTTCTAACCCACTTCAAGAAACTAATGATTAATATTCCTTTTGCAGATGCTTTGAAACAAATGCCGATATATGCAAAGTTCATGAAGGATATCATCACAAAAAAAATCATTGCAGGAAGTGGAAACTGTGCACCTTACGCAGGAAGTGTCAGCAGTGCTTCTAAAGAACCTCCCTCCAAAACTTGGAGATCCAGGTTTGCCAATTATTCCATGTTCCATTGATAATGTTGATTGTGGTAGTGGGCTATGTGACCTAGGAGCTAGTATCAATTTAATGCCACTCTCAACTTTCAACAAACTTAAGATTGGTGAATGCATGCCTACTTCTATTCAATTACAATTAGCAGATAGATCTTTAGTATTCCGAAAGGGATAATAGAAGACTTGATTGTTACTGTAGGAACTTTTGTGTTCCCCGCTGATTTTATTGTGATTGACATGGAAGAAGACACTAGGGTGCCCTTAATCTTAGGACGACCTTTCATGAGAACTGCTAGAGCATTAATCGACGTTGAAAAAGGAAAAATCATTTTAAGACTGCATAACGAAACTTTAGAATACGACATGTCCAAAGTCATAAAGAAACCTGCTCATATAGAAGACACCTTTTCCATAGACATTGTCGACTCTATTGTGCATGATAATTCCTCTACTATTATTCGTAATGATGCTCTTGAAAATGCTTTAGTAGAATCCTGTGATAACCACCAATACATCCTGACACAATTGAAATGGTAGCAGCTCTGGATAAAAGAAATCATATACTAAACCACGCTACCCACCACCAGAACCATTAGAGCATTCTACTCAAAAGATACCACCATCAATTGAACAACCCCCTCTCGTAGAAATGAAACCATTACCTTCACACCTGAAGTATGTCTATCTTTCTGATCTTGTACTCTACCTGTTATTATTTCTTCATCCCTAACAAGTACACAGGAGGAACGTCTTGTGAAGATCCTTCAGAACCATAAGAAGGCGATAGGCTGGTCCATCTCGGATATCAAAGGTATCAACCCCCATTTCTGCACACATCACATATACATGGAAGATACCTATAAGCTTTAGTCCAACCACAGAGAAGGTGAATCCCAACATGAAAGATGTAGTAAAGAAAGAGGTGCTCAAACTGCTTGACGCTGGATAATCTACTCCATCTCTGACAGCAAATGGGTGAGCCCCGTTCAAGTTGTCCCGAAAAAAGGAGGTCTCACTGTGGTCCCCAACGACAAGGGTGATTTAATCCCCCAGAGAACCACAACGGGCTGGAGAGTCTGCATCGACTATAGGAAACTAAACAGCGCCACGCGGAAGGACCACTTCCCTTACCTTTCATTGATCAGATGCTGGAGAGGTTGCTGGGCAAGATTACTAACTGCTTCCTGGACGGCTATTCAGGATATTTTCAAATACCCATTGCTTTAGAAGACCAAGAAAAGACCACATTCACATGCCCATACGGGACATTTGCATATAATCGGATGCCTTTTGGTCTATGCAATGCCCCAGCCACATTTCAAAGATGCATGATGTCAATCTTCAGCGACTATCTTGAGAAGAGCATCGAGGTCTTCATGGACGACTTCTCTGTCTTTGGTCTCACATTTGGATCCTGTTTAAACAATCTGGACGCCATCCTCACCCGGTGTGAAGAAACAAACCTTGTGCTTAACTGGAAAAATGCCATTTCATGGTTAAAGAAGGAATAGTTCTTGGGCACAAAATATCTTCAAAGGCATTGAAGTTGACAAAGCCAAGGTCGAGTCATTGAAAAATTACCACCACCTACGACGGTGAAAGACATCAGAAGCTTCCTTGGCCATGCTGGATTCTATAGAAGGTTTATCAAGGATTTTTCCAATTTTGAAGCCTCTATGTGATCTCCTAGCTAAAACGTCAAGTTCAATTCACTGACAAATGCCTACAAGCCTTCAACACACTGAAAGATTGCCTCATCTCCCCCCATTGTATCACCAGACTGGAGCCTTCCATTCGAAATTATGTGCGACGCAGCGACTACGCAGTGGCCGCTTTATGTCAAAAGAAGGAGAAGATCTTGAGAACCATCTACTATGCAAGTAGAACCCTCAACGATGCTCAGAAGAATTATGCAACTACTGAGAAGGAACTTCTAGCAGTAGTCTTTGCTCTGGATAAATTCCGATCATATCTCTTGGGAAGCAAAGTAATAATTCACACCGATCACTCCGCTCTAAAGTATCTATTTGCCAAAGAAGATGCCAAACCCGACTCCTCCGTGGATACTCCTACTACAAGAATTTGAGATTGAAATCAGAGACAAGCCAGGAGTGCAAAATGTAGTAGCAGACCACCTATCTCGCATAGAGGCACCAAGTGATGGCACATCCATCAATGAATTCTTCCCAGATGAGTGCATTTTTATGATTGGCGACACTGGTGATCCATGGTACGCTGACATGGCCAACTACCTAGCACGAGGAGTAATACCACACGGGCTAACCTACCAACAGAAGAAGAAGTTCTTTTCAGATGTAAACATTACTACTGGGAGGACCCTCTCCTTTTCAAGGTCTGTGCAGACGGGATGGTGAGAAGATGTGTGCCCCGAAATAAATCCAAAGCATTCTACGACATTGTCACTCGAAGCCGGAGGACATCATGGGCCAGCTCGAACAGCAGCTAAGGTACTTCAATCAGGTTTCTTCTGGAAAACCTTGCATAAAGACTATCATTCCTTCGTAGCTTCCTGTGATGAGTGCCAAAGACTTGGGAACACCTCAGAAAACATGAGATGCCTCTCAACATCATACTTGAGGTAGAACCTTCGACGTGTGGGGCATTGACTTCATGGGACCCTTTCCTTCATCTTGCTCAAACCTCTTCATCTTGGTAGCAGTCGACTATGTGACTAAGTGGGTGGAAGCTATCGCCTCTCCCACAAATGATGCAAAGGTAGTGCTTAAGTTCTTGAAAAGAACATATTTACAAGGTTCGGAGTCCCACGTGCTATAATCAGTGAAGGATCCCACTTTTGCAATAAGCAGTTCACAGCCTTAATGACAAAATACGGAGTAGACACAAGGTAGCCTTACCTTATCACCCTCAAACAAATGGCCAGGCTGAGGTCTCTAACCGAGAATTGAAGTGGATCCTGCAAAAGACAGTTAATTCTTCAAGAAAAGACTGGTCCCTGAAGCTGGATGATGCACTCTGGGCATATAGAACAGCCTACAAGACACCCATCGGAATGTCCCCATATCGATTGGTCTTCGGAAAAGCTTGTCATTTACCGGTCGAGCTCATGCACAAATCATTCTGGGCCGTGAAAGCACTAAACTTTGATCTACTGCGAGCAGGTGACAAACGGAAATTTCAGCTTACCGAGTTAGAAGAGTTTCGAGAGGATGCTTACGAAAATAACCGTATCTACAAAGAGAAAACCAAGAAGTGGCAACAAGATGATCCTTAAACGGGAGTTCCATATGGGAGATTTGGTTCTACTGTACAATTCCAGGTTGAAGTGTTCCCTGGTAAACTAAAATCCCATTGGGCTGGACCCTTTACTGTCTCCAAGGTCACCCCATATGGATCAGTTGAGTTGGTGATGCTAAAGGACAAACTTTCATGGTAAATGGGTCAAGACTAAAGCATTACCAGGGTGGTAATCTCGAGAAAGTTGATGCTCATGCAATAATTCTACAAGATCCTCTATTTGAGTACGCTTCAAAGCGTCTAGCCAAAGACGTTAAAGAAGGGCAGCTTTCCGGAGGCAACCCGGATGAAATTTTCTTTCATTTGCTTTTATTTTCTTTTAATTTTCAGGTTCTCTTTAAATTTTGTTTTTGCTAACTCTTAACCCCGTTTGTAGTATGGTTGCTTCTAGTGTCTTATGCAGGTGCAACTTCATGTCTACACCGCAACCAAGCTACGCTACTTTGAACTGAAGCTCAAGTGTGGGGGAACTCCTATAACGCAGCAAAAACAATCTCAGGGGAGTACTAGTTTCTTTAATTATGCTTTTATTTTGCTAATTCTGCTGGGAGAGCTCCTGTGCTAAATGTTATTGTGACCTTTGTGTTTTCTCTATTTTATCTACTTACCGAAAAGGTCTTCTGAAACCTTTCCTTGTTTTTCTGGTGAACAATGAGGACATTGTTCAATTTAAGTGTGGGGGAGTGCCCTTTTCAGCGACAGTTTGTGCTTAAAATGTTTAAATCTCTCTGCTTATCTTGCGTTTATCCAAAATTTAAATTATGGACCCTACTGATGTGGGTTGTTCTCTTTAAGAACAAATACTGTTATGAATTGTGGGATAAATGGTACACAAATTTTGAATTTTGATTGCTTTTGAGGAGCATTGTTTTATGCGGTGTGACCAAATGATCTGCAATGGTTGGATTTTTATTGCTCAAGGGTTCTTTCTATCTTCTCCCTTAGGGATTGCTAAGGGGTGCTTCTCTGTAAAAAAAAAAATAATAAACAAGGGACTTACGAGACGCCATTGGTAACCAACAAAAGAGAGTTGAGTGTTCTTAATACAAAGGCTTAATGCCTACATATTATCTTCCCATCTCTTATGCAAAAGTGAAACAAATGCATAAATCTATTTTTCCTTTCGTTTTCTCCTCAATGCCCATTCTTGAGAGAAGTTGGCCGTGGTAAAAGTACACAAAGTCACCTAAACTGAGAAGCATTGAAGCACCTTGGATCATACCCCGAAACTCTAATTTTTATTTTTACCCTGAGCCCACCTGTGCCACCAGCAGTTGATGGATCACACTCCTCAAAAAGTTTAAGATCATGAACTGTTCACCTCCTTATCCTACCCTTCATAATAATATTTGTTAGTATTGAGCATTCCCTACTTTCTTGGGCACATGGTTTTGCTTGAGGACAAGCAAAAAGGTAAGTGTGGGGGTGTGATAAGTATCCAAATGAGCATGTTTTATGGGTGTATTTCATATGTTATATTAGCACTTTTCTTGCTCATTTCTCCACTTTGGTTAGTTTTCCTCTAGTTTATGTTTTATTGGTTATCTTACAGATTTATTGGTTAAACATGAGGAAAACCAAGCTAGGAGCAAAGTAGACAAAGAGACGAATGCATAGGCGCAAACGGATCTAAAAACGGAGTTATAACGAAGAATCTGGAGCCTGTCGAAGTTTGCAGGACAAGACAAGACGAGAATATACATGTCCGCAAAACGGACTCCCACACAGACAGAACACAAAGAGGCTTGTCCGCAACGCGGACTGAAATGCGGACGCCAAATACACGCGTCCGTACTACGGACGCACCCACGGACGCAATAAAAATACGTGTCTGCAACGCGGACTCAAACGTGGACGCGTGTAAACACAACCCAGATCCAGAATTCACGCGACTGATTTTCTTTCGGCGCTGTTTTCTCCATTTTCTTCTTCATTTGCGGCGCCTACAAACACATACATCTACCCCATCAGCAATATCATCCGCCGCACTCCTTAAATCCCTCACGCATGCTCCGGCCCTGTCTTCTTCCTCCTCCTTTCTTCTATAAAAACCCACAACTTCTTCATCAAAAAAACACACCATCGTTCACAACACAACGCTCACTAACATTCACCCTCACCCCATCCAAATTCCATTCTCCATCCAAACATCCACATATCCACTTCATTTCCATCATTTCCCATCACCAAATAAGCCTAACTCTTCCATTTTCCAGAAAACCAAACGAAGAAGACGATCTGTACAAAACCAGGCCGTGTCTTGATTTGTGTCCGTGTTTGTGTCCGCGCAGCCCCCACGCGGACAAGAGACGTCCGCGTTTGTGTCCGCGTGGCCCCACTCGGACAGGACCAACTTTCACCAGTTTGTTCGTTCTTTTTCGTTCTGCCTATCTATCTTCGCTTTGAGGTCGGCATAATCACGGAGACAAACCCGGAAGCGAAACAACTCTCCCCAAAAATAGAGTTCTTTCTTTCCGTAAACTTTACTCTGTTATAATGTCTCTCTTTACTCTATGTTTATTTCTGTCAATGTCTGAGTAAGTTTATATTTGTGCTTAGGATGGGTGTTTGACCCCAAATAATTCAGACTTACTTATAATATCGAGTTTGCTTATAAATATTTGTTTTCTCTCTCTAAATTATTAAATGCTTAAGAACTGATCATTTTTATGCATTTACGGTTTCTCTTATTTCAATGATTTTGTAAATTTGAGAATAGACCACAAAGAGAGACAAACGTTAGATATTATCTCCTTTGATTAGCAGATAAAATCCGTCTGTTATTAAAAGAATTTTTGCTTAATGCTAATTACTGATTTTAGACTTTTTCTGCTTGTAAAAAGTCTATTGAATTAATTAAGAGTTGACCTTATCTATGCTTTAGGAAGGCCACAAGATAAATTCTTAAACAGACAAATAGAGCAAATTAGGATTATAATTAATTTCTGAAGTATATTTGGGCGATTTCACCTTCCTTAGCACATTTTCCATCCATTCGATTCACCACAATTTTATTTAAGCTTTTAATTGTTTTTACCTGTTCAACCCAAAAAAACCAAGATTTCCACTGGCTAAACCCCTTTTATTTACTGTTTATTAAATACCGGAACTAGGAAAATTGAACAATTTCCCTTAGGATACGACACTTGTTGTGCTACTCCGACTAGGTGCACTTGCCTATTAGTTTGCTATAAATCTGTAGATTTTGCCCAACATATATGTGTTGTTTTGAGTATGTTGATCATGGGTATCAACCCCAGGTTATTATAGAGAAATTTAAGCATAACCCGATTAAATGGGTAAGTGTCGTCTAATAAGGAGTTAGCTCCATTACAGTAGAAACCCTCTAGGGTTAAAGAACACGATAAGTGATCTAACTAGTGTTGATGTGTTGACTGACTCGTTTGAGTCCTATTGTTTGGATGTGTGTTAAATGTACGTATGTTATGTGTTTTTAGTTACATGCATGATTTAAATATAATCAACCGCATGCTTAGATGACAATTAGTTGTGCGTGGCTCGATAGTATGCGGGCTGCACGATTACCATACCAGCAAAGGTGCTGAGCCCCTTGGGGGCCACCCTTTTTCCTTTTCAGGTACGATGGAGCTACAGCCGTTCGAGAGTAGGACGGGGTAGTTGTTTGGGCATGGGTAGTTTATTTAATTACCTATGTATTGTAGGTGTTAAGACCGAAACGGTTATCGGCATCAGTTGTAAATACTCGGTACAGTTGGAATGTGAATGTAAATTGTTTGTTGGAAATGGAACGGGATTGTATTGTGTAGATGCTCAGGAATCTGGTCCATCAGACCGATACAATGTATATGTATTAGCCTTGTTAGCCATGTGGGTGGTTAACAGCGTGTAACACCAAGGAGTTAAGTAATTGTTAAGTTGTGTTTTTCCACTGCAATTTGTTGTTAAGTATGATGTTGTAGTTAGGGTGTTACAATCGTGATCCTTTGATGATCCTACATGGCTCCGATCCTACCTGCGATCCGGATCGTAACTATGAATTTGGATCGTAAAATCGTAGGATTATGGGATCGAATCGCGATTCTGTGAACATTGCCATCAAACCTCTTGTCCTCACACTCCCCAACAGAATGGGATAGTTGAGAGAAAACATAGATACCTTATGGAGACAGCTAGAGCCACATATTTTCAGTCTCAAGTTCCATTAGATTTATGGGGTGAGTGTATTTTAACTGCTACTACTTTGATCATCAACAAATTGCCTAGTTCTGCCCTTCAAGGAAAACACCCTTTGAAGTCTTGTATAATAAAACAGTAGACTACAACTCTCTCAAGCCTTTTGGGTGTTTAGCATATGATCTTATCCTAGGACAAAAACAAGGGAAATTTGGATCAAGGTCTATCCCTTGCATTAACCTAGGTCTAGCCAAAGGACAAAAGGGATACAAACTTCTAAAACTATAGGACAAGAGAATCATCATCTCTAGGGATGTTTATTTTCATGAAAGCACTTTCCCTTACAAAAATCCAGACTTTGATATTACCAAACTGCTTCCTACTACTGAAACTACCACAGACCAGCCATCTATCATTTATGCCTCTAATGAGGATGATTCCTTCCACACACCTCCAGATCAAAACACACCCACTGGTCCTCCCATTGCTGAAACCAATCCCAATACAAAAACAGAAACAACCAAGACCCTTACTTCCAAGAACCAGAACATGCACCCAGAAGATCCACACGTCCTAAACACCCACCAGCTTATCTCTAGGACTATCAAATCGGGTCTGCCCAGTTTGAACAAGATCCCTTCACACAAATACTCAAGACTAGGATCAACCACCCTTTCAGTTAATCTAATAACAGCAAACCACCTCTACACACTCTCACTACTGACATCACACCCAGTTTCTCTATAGTTGCTTCCTCACTTCAAAACAATCACTCTTTTGACAAAATTCTGGATCTCACAAAACCTCAAACCTATGAGGAAGCCTCACAACACCAACACTGAACAGAAGCCATTGAGAAGGAATTACAAGCTTTAACTGAAAATGGAACATGGGAACTCACCAAACTCCCTAAAAACAAAAGGCCATAGGGTGTAGGTGGGTTTTCAAAACCAAGCTTAGAGCCGATGGAAGTCTAGAAAGATACAAAGCTAAACTTGTGGCTAAAGGATACAACCAGAAACATGGGTTAGATTATACCGAAACATTCTCACCAGTAGTGAGAATGACAACAATACGAATTCTCTTAGGTGTTGCTGAAATACCCGGGAATTTCCAAGTTAAGAATACTATAGTATATAATGTGAATGATAGGTCCGAAATTCATATTAAGGTGGCCCAGGGAATTTAATGATGTTCATTGCTAAATTTACCTTCTCCTTAAAGTGTTTACGATTAATTGTAACGTTTTGCTTTGGTTAACGTTAGCCATATTTCTAAATCATCTCTCTAAATTCGTTAGGTGATTAAAATCCCAAAAGATCGATCTAGAATCTTCTTTTAACTATTTAATTTTAAATATCTAAAGTCCCGATTTCAATTTGGCTATTTAATATATATTGGTTATTGACTCTCCTTATTCTTCTCCCAGTAATTATATTATTGGCTTTGTGACTCATCTTTTAAACGTAATTGTTTTCCCTCCGTTGAGTCCTTAAACTGTTTACAGTATATTGATTTATTTTTGGTTTACTTCCTTGCTAGTAAATGTTTTCTACTTAGCTTCTAAGGTATTTTACTCCTCATCCTTATCTTCTTCAACAGTCAAATAAATCTCTTTTCATTCTATTTCAAATTAAAAGATTATATCTTTATTTCCTAATGGGTTTGTTTTTTCTTCTCCCGATGTTTCTCAACGTCAATATATTATAAAGTAGTTACAATATTAATTATTGGATTCTCTTTTTTAATTGTTTACATTACTTAATTAATTTCTCTACTTCTTTACAAAACGTAATTCATTTAATTTTATTAGTAATCCCTAATTCTCTGATTTACTTATTTAAACCACGATCTTATTGATCGTTCTTCATTTCTTCAGCCGTCTCTGCTTTCTTCTTCCCAACCCTCTATTCACGTCCTGCTGGTGTTTTGATCGGAATTCTTCCCTGGTGCCAACTAGAGTATAACGGGTAAAGTAGTCATAGTTAGTGTGTTAGTTTTTCGATTGTGTTCGTTGTCTTCTGATTGTGAACTGTTCTAACCTAGACGTTGGTGTCGACGACGAACGTCATTGGTGAATCTGTTGGGTGTCTTCCTGAGTCGAGAGGACGATCAGGTAAATTCTGTGCTCATTATTGGATTTCGATGTGGATTGTTTTCTGTCACCAAATTGTATTTTGGAAAACCTTGTTGGAGATTGTGATTCTTTACGTGGTGCAATTGGTTGGTATTCTGGAAATTGTAATGGTTTTGTTTGGGGTTCTTCACTGGTTTCTAATTACCTTGGGGTTCGTGGTGCTCCCTGACTCACCATGTTGGTTCTCTGCACCGTGAGCATGAATTGATTACACTGAATTGTTTATATATTGCGCTGCATACAATGACTGCAGTTAAGCTCTATGATCTACTCTATGGATGATTCATAGGGGGTGTGCACACTTAAGGACTTAGGGTGAGGGTATTTGATATTTCGGTCCGTTGTGACTGCTTGGTTGTTTTGTGGATACTCCAGTTGAAGGCTCCCCGAATGGTTTTACTGTTGATGGACATTGAAGTGTGGAAATGGTTTACTGGATTGCAAACTCGAATGTTTCGTTTATTAAATTCAAAGGGATTTCTAAAATGATTTTACGTGATGAGATGGAATTTACTCAGTTTCACTGATTTGCGCGATCCCTTCGTGCTTTTATTGTTGTTTTCTGATCGCAGGTACAAATTGCTGACTTGGGGAAATGGGGAATGCGCTACGACTTAGTGTTAGGAGAATTGAGACTGTTTTAAGATATTCGTCGCTTTATGAGTTTCTGGAGCTCAACGTTTTAGGTTCCTTAATAATGTTTTGTTGTTGAATATAGTTTAAGCTTCCATATTTGGTTTCACAATGTTAAGTTGATGTTTTGGAATGTTTTGTGGTTTAATAGCCTGAGCATCCAAGGGTTTGGATGTGGCGGTAGCACCTTGGATCAAGAAAGTTTCCGCTGTTTTCTATGGTACAAGTGTGTTTAAGTTCATGTTTTCTCTATGCTGATCTTATATGGTTGGTATAAATGTTGGCTTACTTTTGGTCTCTGTTTTACTGTTTAAAACGCATACAGGGACCTGTCCGAACGTCCGTCCGGACATCCATGTTCGGACAGGCCCCAAGAGTTTAAAACGTTTTCTGTTTTGTCGTGTCCGAACTTCTATCCGAACTTCAATGTTCGGACAACATGCGAGGAAGGTCGACTTGCAAGACTCGACTTATGTCCGAACTTGTAAGCTCGGACCAATGTTCGGACACACCGCGTAAGAATTTTCAGACTTTGAAACTCGACTTGTGTCCGAACTTCAAAGTCCGGACACAAGTTCGGACGCCTATGGTTTTAGACTTTTCAACTCTTGACTTGTGTCCGAATTTCCCATGTCCGGACACAAGTTTGGACCAACTCTATTTTGCCCTTTTAGGACTCGTTTGAGGCCCGTTTTCGATGTCGTTTGCGCCGTTGGATTTGTATTTTCTTTAGCTATCTTTTGAGGTAAAATCCAGGGTGTTACAAGGTGGTATCAAAGCCTTGTTTTCGAAATAAGATCAAATGTGATTTAAATTGGATTAAAATATGGGGATAAGCCGATTGGGGAATCTATAATATATTGTATTGTGTGTGAGATTGTGAAGCTATTTTGGCTGATCGGTGTGATGTTTGGAAGGTTATACTAACCAATGGAATCCCTTGTTAATCTTATCTATCTGTGTACACTGAGTTCACGAATTGTTTACTTGGTTGTTACTACATATATATATACATGATAGCTGAACTGTATACTAGATAGAGTATATGGGATAGATTGGTAAAACTTGTGGTACGAGCTCGAAAGAGGTTATGGAAATAGAGATCTTTATTCCTCTACGTCGTAATCAGGAGATCGCCTGAGCTCAAGCTTGTAGGACTGGCAGACCAACTTAATTTCTCCTATAATACCAGAAGCCGAAGCCGAAGGACTACAATGGCCGCCAATGACCCAATGAGACAACTCCAAGAGCTTGCCTTGAACTAGGGGCAGATTGTGCAACGACAGGCACAACGAGACAACGCGCCTGAAGATTATACCAAGAGGATAGCGCACCTGAAGCCAACCGTTTTTGCTGGAGAAGAGGACCCGGTCCTACTTGAAGACTGGATCCGGGAGTTTGACAAGATTTTCGATGCGGTCAACTGCCCAGAGGGCAGGAAGGTCAATGGGGCAGTGTACTACTTCAAGGGGGAGGCCGATATTTGGTGGACGGCCAACCGAGATATGCTACGAGCTGAGCCTAATTTCGGATGGGAGGCGCTGAAGCAAGCTATGAGGAGGTGCTTCTACCCCGAGCATGTGCGCATGCAGAAGTATCTGGAGTTTTCTGAATTGAAGCAGCTGTCCAAGAGTGTGAAAGACTATCACTCGAAATTTCTGGAGTTAGCAAGATTCGCACCCACCATGGTCCCTGATGAAGCCTCGAAGGTGCAGCGGTTTATGGGGGGCTCAACTGGAGTCTCCAAGAGGCCCTGAGTGTCTTGACCATCCCGACTCTCCAGGACGCGTATGGTAAGGCTGCCAACCTTTACAAAGTGCAGCAGAAGAGAAGGGAGGTCCAAGCGGGCCAGAAGAGGAAGGCAGATGATGGGAAGGACTCTCGGGGACGTGATGATAGACCCCAGAGACCGAACCAAGAGAGGAGATGGAGGCCCCATTCTGATGAGAGGCGAAGGTTTGAGGGAAACCAGCGACAGACCCAGAGGTGGGGCGACCGACACCAGAACCAGGCCCAGAAGACGGATCAAGGGCCAGAGAGGCACTTCCATTGTAACAGGTGCCGTAAGGACCATCTAGGAAAAGACTGCGAAGGGAATTTGGTCACGTGCTTCCGGTGTGGCAAGAAGGGCCACAGGGTGTTTGAGTGCTTCAAGAACCCTCTAGGGGATAATCAGAGAAGAGGAGGCGGCGGTGACCGGACCTATAGGCAGACAGATTCCCAGCCTAGAGGCAGAGAGCAGTACCAGGGTCAGAACCAGCACAGAGACGCTCTCCGGCGTGGTAATGGCAGAGGTGGAAATGGAGAGAACCAAGACAATCACAGGACTCCGGGAAAAGATTAATGTCATGAGCCGAGCTGAGGCCGAGGCTCAAGCTGGCATGCTAGCAGGTACCTTTTCTGTTTGTGGTACCCCTGCTCGTATTTTGTTTGACACTGGAGCATCATATTCCTTTATTGCTGAGAACTTTGTTAAGAAATTGGGGCTAGTGGCTAGTAAAACTTCTACCATAGCAGTATCCATACCCTCGGGGCGAATCATCTCTTGTAGTAATGTACTGAAAAATATGGGAGTAGACATAAGAGGGGAAACCTTTGTAATTGACCTTATCCAATTTACCCTCCCCGACTTCGACATCATCTTGGGGATGGACTGGCTGAGTAAATATAAGGGGAAAATTGATTGTGGAGAGCAGAAGATTGTCCTAAGGGGACCGTCAGGGCAGAGGGTGTCCTACCGAAACGAAGAGGAGAAGCCCGGGGTGAAGATCGTCTCAGCTATGTCGATCCTCTCCCAGGTGAGAAAGGGACAGCAGGCGTACCTTTGCCATGTCCAGGACCTGAGCCGGAAGCCAAGCAAATTAGAAGAGATCCGGGTGGTGAACGAATTTCTAGACGTTTTCCCTGAGGAGATCCCAGGCATGCTGCCAGACAGTGAGGTAGAGTTCAGCGTCGATCTAGTGCCAAGAGCAGCGCCTATCTCCAAAGCTCCATACCGTATGGCGCTGTCAGAGCTGAAAGAATTGATGGTTCAGTTAGAAGACCTCTTGGAGAAGGGGTATATCCGGCCGAGTGTGTCGCCGTGGGCAGCTCCTGTCTTGTTTGTGAAGAAGAAGGACGGAAGTATGAGGCTGTGCATAGATTACCGGGAGTTGAACCAGATTACAGTGAAGAACCGGTACCTCTTACCCCGAATTGATGACCTCTTTGACCAACTGCAGGGTGTAGGAGTTTTCTCCAAAATAGATTTGAGATCAGGATACCACCAGCTACGCGTCGCAGAGAAGGACATCCCGAAGACTGCTTTCAGGACCAGATATGGGCACTTCGAGTTCCTAGTGATGCTCTTTGGATTGACGAACGCACCAGCCGTTTTCATGGACCTCATGAACCGGATCTTCAATCCCTATCTAGACCGGTTTGTGGTGGTATTCATAGACGATATCCTCATCTACTCCAAGGATGAGGCAGAGCATGAGGAGCACTTGAGATTGGTTCTACAGACTCTAAGGGAACAGCAGTTGTATGCAAAATTGTCTAAGTGTGACTTTTGGATGGATCGAGTGGCGTTCTTGGGCCACATTGTTACAAAGGAGGGGATAGCAGTGGACCCAGCCAAGATACAAGTGGTGAAGGAGTGGCCGAGACCGAGCAACCTGACTGAGGTGCGTAGTTTCCTGGGGTTGGCAGGATACTATAGAAGATTCGTGAAGGACTTCTCGAAAATTGCCAGACCACTCACCAACTTGATGAAGAAGGTGGTTAAATTCCAGTGGAGCGACGAATGTGAAGCAGCATTTCAGGAACTGAAGGGAAGGTTAACCACGGCCCCAGTGTTAACCCTACCTGCAGGGACTGAGGGCTTCGAGGTGTTCAGTGACGCCTCCAAGTATGGCCTGGGGTGTGTGCTGATGCAGAAAGGAAAAGTGATTGCGTATGCATCGAGGCAGCTGAAGGAGTACGAGACCCGATACCCGACGCACGATCTGGAGCTGGCAGCCGTGGTGTTCGCCCTTAAGATTTGGAGACACTACCTGTACGGTGTTTCCTGCAAGATCTACACCGACCACAAAAGCCTCAAGTACATCTTCACGCAGAAGGAGCTCAATATGAGGCAGAAGAGGTGGTTAGAATTGATCAAAGGCTATGTCCTAGAAATTCTGTACCACGAGGGGAAGTCCAATCTAGTAGCAGACGCCCTGAGCAGAAAGAGGAGCCACTCAGTGAATTCAATGTGGGTCCTTCCTGATGAGTTAGCCCGTGAATTTCAGAGGTTGAATCTGGAGGTGATGGAATCTGGAGGAGTGGAGCATGAGTGAAGTTGTACCACATGAGTGTCTCTTCCGACATCTATGGGGAGATCCTCAAAGGACAGCCTAGGGACGTGAAGCTGGAGCGTATCAAGGAGAAGATGAAGGAAGGGAAAACTGAGGGGTTCGAGATCCATAGTGACGGCAGTATGAGATTCAGAGGCCGATGGTGTGTGCCTCAAGGGTGTGCCAAAGTAAAGGATAGACTGATGAGGGAGGCCCATAATACTCCCTATTAGGTACATCCGGGTGGTGACAAATTGTATAAGGATTTGAGGAAGATGTTCTGGTGGCCTAAGATGAAGCGAGAGGTGGCAGAATTTGTATCGAAGTACCTTACCTGTCAGAAGGTCAAATTCAAACACAAGAGGATGGGAGGTTTGCTTCAGCCGTTGGATATTCCGAAGTGGAAGTGGGACTCCATTTCCATGGACTTTGTGATGGGCTTACCACCGGCGAGAGGAGGAGTTGATCAGATCTGGGTGATTGTGGACCGACTTACTAAGTCTGCACGGTTCATACCCATGAAGAAGACATGGTCTATGAGTCAGCTGATGGACGCCTACATCAAGAATGTAGTGAGATATCATGGGGTGCCTGAGACTATCATTTCAGACCGGGACTCGAGATTTCTAGCTCACTTTTGGCAGCAATTTCAGAAGGCGATGGGCACTAAGCTGAATTTGAGTACCGCTTTTCACCCTACTACTGATGGTCAGACTGAGAGGACCATTCAGACCTTAGAGGACATGCTTCGAGCATGTGTGATGGATTTTCAGGGTTCATGGGCTGATATGTTGCATTTGGTGGAGTTCTCATACAACAACAGCTATCACGCCAGTATCAAGATGGCTCCTTACGAGGCCCTATACGGGAGGAAGTGCAGGACCCCACTATGTTGGAGTGACATCAGCGAGACAGTGGTGCTAGGACCCCAATTGATAGAGGAGACTATGGAGCAGGTCCGGGTAATCCAGAGTCGGATGAAGGCAGCTTAGGATAGGCAAAAGTCCTATGCTGATCTCAAGCGTAGACCGATTGAATTCGAAGTGGGAGACATAGTTTTTCTGAAGGTATCTCCTGTACGCGGGGTAACCATATTTGGGAAGAAGGGGAAGCTTAGTTCCAAGTACGTGGGACCCTATGAGATTTTGGAGAGGATTGGGAAGGTCGCCTATCGCTTGGCACTTCCTTGTGAACTGGAGAAAGTTCACAACGTGTTCCACGTGTCCCAGTTGAAGAGGTACGTTCCCGACCCTTCGCATGTGCTGCAGCCGGAGGTTCTGGAACTAGAGCAGAATCTATCTTACGAGGAGTACCCCATTAGAGTAATGGACACCAAGACCAGGGAGACCCGATCGAAGTCGACCCGCATGGTCAAGGTTCTATGGTCCAATCATGGAACTGAGGAGGCTACGTGGGAAGTAGAAGAGGAGATGAGGAAAAAGTACCCACAGCTTTTCGGTCAGGTAACCACTCAAGTCAGTACCTAGTTCTGCTGTTTTCGCCATAGGGATGAGTTTTAGCTTCGAGGGCGAAGCTTTCTTCTAAGGGGGATGAGATGAAATTGTAACACCCCGATTTTCAGACCTAATTTTTTTTTTAAACAATACAGCGGAAGACTTACCACAAACTTATCCCGGGGTGCTACCGCCACACCCACACTCACACTCACTGTGGATGCTAAGGCTAACTACCACTATCACTTCCAAATTAAGTTATACTTTTAAACCTTTATATATATTCAGAATATAACATTAATCAACTTCAACTTCCAAAATCATCTTCTAAATTTGACAACCTTTACTCGTTAACATCAGCTACATCTTCTTCCAAAACAAAGCTGAACTTAATGAAAATAACTATTACATCGCCTTCTAACTTCAACTTTATTCCTCTTTAGCTCCACTCTCTCATGCAACTTCATGACTAGGGAAAACACCATCCTTTCCTGTACCTGTGGTCAGTCATACAATCACAGAGAAAAGACCACAGGGCGTAACGCCAAAATCAGCAACGCTGAGTAACTCCCATCACAACATGTGAAATACATTTTACCTTGTAAAACTCCAAGAATACATAATCATAACAACAAAGGTAGTGGAACAATACAACCATGACGGCAGGATAATAGCGTAGCAAAACCACAATAGGGTTAACACATAAAACCACCAGTTAGCACCACCTGTTGCTTACCTTAACATAAGATGCATAAATGATCATTCAAACATATCACCAAGTATCATTCATCAAAATAATCAATATCAATCGGCAGGCAATATAGCCAATGTCAAGATCCACTGAGTATAACATTCAACCCATGATACAACTTACACATGTCCTCGGGCAATCGGTCTTTCGACATAGAGCACTATCACTCTCGACCCCTCGGATAATATTTCTCCACCTCACCCCATGTCCTTAAGTGTGCACACCCCCTATGAATCATCAGTCCATAGAGTAGATCATGATGGCTTAGCTCCAATACATTGGTAGGAGCAAATAATAAAAGACCCCAATACATTGGTAGGGGCAGTCTCAGTAAACTCCAATACATTGGTAGGAGTAATATTTCACAAACACATTACCACTTGGCTTAGGCACAACCTTGCCTTACCCCTCACTTTAATATACATAAACACAAGATAAATCAACACATAAAGTCAATATAAGCACCATAGTAACTGCTGGACAGAAATAGCATCACAACAAAAACATTATTACCCACGGTAAACACCTGTACATTTAAGTACATCTCAACAGAAACACCAAATTCATCAAGTCAGGTATTTATCTAGCTTCTTATAACAATATAAACCTTAATGGTCATTAAAACACAAGAGACTCGATTCACACAAGTTATCCCATTCCCGACTGTCAAAACAAAGAACGCTTATAAATTTTACAGTCGTTTCCAAGGCAACTAATCAATAATCACTTAACAAATGGTTGAGCACTTCCTTGCCTCACCCCACACTTCCATATCAGCATAGCACAAGTTATAGCATCACCAAGATCAATATAACCAGACATAGCAATTGCTGAACAGAAATAACACAACACTACATTTATAATTTACCGTTGTAACAATTTGTGCACTTTTGTGCATCCAAGCATTTTCACTAAGGTTCGCTTGAACCAAGCTATCAACCAGATTTTTATAATCAATATAACTTAACTAATCTCTAATACACAGAAAACCAACTCATATAAACATTCCCACACTTAACTGTACAAACAACAACAGTGACAATGACAATTTACAACCATTGTAACAATTCGTGCACTTATGTGCATCCAACAAATTTTACTGAGGTTAACTTGAACTAAGCTGTTAAACAGCTTCATATAATTAACATAACACCCAATGATCTCTAAAATACAAGAAATTCAACTCATACAAATACCTTTACACTTTATGGTACAAAACAACAACGATAACAATAACAATGACAATTTACAGTCAACTTCTTAGGTGATTTACCTATGGTTTTTAGCCATCCTTTCTTCCCTTTTATACTCACCTAATATATGTTAATGAACCACCTCTTAATCAAGGCTAACATACACCAAGCTACTGATCCAAACAGCAACAAAACTATCCATTGTTATTTAACAACAATCTTATACTTTAACAACTTTCCATTTTACAATTTGTGTAACCATGTCGTCTAACTTAGTTTATCTTAGCTAAGTGGTCACATAACCTTATTTAGACTATACGAACCTCATTGATTCACTAACTTAAGAAAACAATTCTCACCATCACCATTTATTTCGGTTACAACAACAACAATAACTTTTACATTTTGTACAGTTTTGTACAACTTAGCATATCTTGGTAATTAAACTAGATATAATCAATATAATTATTCTCCTAGCTCATTATAAGATACATAAACCTCATTGATCTCAAATACACAAAGATTTCAACCCACAAAAATATTACCGCACTTGACTGCACAAAACGATCACATTGACAGTCACGGTTTAACAACCGATTCCTTAATAACTTACCTAGGGATTTAACTATCACTTCTCTACCTTCATGTAGATGTAATACCCATTTTTATATCCTAACTAATCAGTAATTGAGTCGCTGGACAGAACCAGCTCAAATTCGAATATACACATCATTTTATAACAAAAACATTTTCCATTGTAAACTAACATATTCTCCATCCATCAACTAAAACAAGTTATTTGTTTCAATACTTATACCTCTATCGTTTTTCCTGGCTGCTATGCGTATGTATATATATATCTATATACACACATTCGTAAACATTCTCTCTCGGTCCCATCTTCCTGTTTTTTCTTGGCTGCTACTATACTCGGTTAATGATATGCGTATATATATATTTAAAATAGTGGTGAAAGCCCAGCAGACCAACAGAGTGTTAGCCTGTATTCCTTCCAACGCCAAAAGCGAGAGGTAATTCTCCTCCACTACACTACAGACAACCTGGGCCGGTTATTGATATACAAATATACATAGTAAACACACCCGTGATTTTCTTCATTCAATTTCATTCATCTATATTTCTTTTCCTATTCAGTTCATACTAAATCTAACATATAACATTACAGGCAATGTAAAAGCGGGTTGTTGCAGCAGGCAGTCCCAACATTCACTATATTAGACAAATACTCCAACCTTCTCAGCAATCAGCGAAATCTTCATCCAGCACACTACCAAAGTTTGAATCACTAACAGAAACTGCACTAAAGAAAATCAGATTTTGCAACTTGTTGATCAAGGTTGTTACCTGATTTTTCCTTGACATTTCCTTGCTAGTTTTCTCTAAAATTTCTACAGCTTTATGGCCCTCCCTTCATCTCCTAAATCCTCCAGCACTAGCACTTGATTTCTTTCCTTGCGCAAAACAGCAGCAACGACACTCTCTTCTTCCCGGTAATTCCCTCTTCTTCATTGTTGTAAATTTGCTCCAGCTTTCCTTCTTCTACCTAGGTGTTTACGTGAGACAAGAGGTAGGAGAGGATTTCCTTTCCCAAAACTGACGCCAACAACAACACAGCAGCAGTAGAATTCCAGTAACAGCAACACTTGCTATCGGTTAGCACTAGCTTCTGTTATTTTCTTCTAGCTCACCTCCGGCTGTTTTCTCTTTATTTCTACAGATAAATTATCATTCTTCCTGCTCCTGAATTCTCCTAGCTCCTGGACTTGAATTCCTCTCCCGAAGATGGCGCACACAAACTCAGCAACAGCAGCCATAATCCAGCACTAGTTCACGGTTTGTACTCTCCTCTTCCTTGTTGTTAGTTTTCTTCCAGTTATCTTCTCCTACTACCTACTGTCAGGTTTCTTGACGGCTGCAACATCATTGTTTACAGACCTCTCCACCAACGCCCTCCTTGGCTTCCTCTTCCAGTTCGAGGACGCTTTTGAAACTCAACGTTATTTTCCAACTGAAGAGCAGATAAACGATGCACAAAATCTTCTACCATCTCAGTCAAATCCCAAAAGGCAATACATCCATCAGTTGAGCCGCTTATGGTGATATATATGTTCTTGTTCTGACGCTCAGAGCCCTCAAACTTGCAAGACAGCATCTCAACCAGACAATCTTCACTAGACGCTGTTACTTGCAAATCCATTACTGGAGCAACATCAAAGTTCAGAAGATGAATAGTAGGGAGCTTGCACCTATAAGTGCTCGATCCAAGAGGTTCAAACTCTTCCATAGCTTTGGCATTTAGTTTTGCTTCTACTACAGTTGGATGATCAAAGAACTTGCTAATGTGATATCGTTTGCCTCCAACGCTGTCTCCATAATAAGGAATCTTGATTCTTTTCTTCTTGGAGGCGGATAAGTTGGCTCTCTTTGTATTTGAGTTTGCTGCATCATCTTTCATTCCTCTGATGGCATCGTTTTTCCTCATCTCACTCGTGAAAACCAGGAAATATTAAAACTGCTTCCAACTTGTTTCTGTTTGATTTCTTACGTGAATGCATGTCAAGAAAATGGGACTGAAGGACTTAGCTGCTGGGTAATAAGAGGGGCTGGACGATGGGGGCATCCACAATGGTGTGGATTCCACCCTCTTGTGTCAGTAAGAAAATAAAAATGTTGCTGCAGTGGTGTGGAATCCACCCCTTTCCTCTCTCCTCGTTGCTTATTTAAGCAACGCTCTGAAAACAACTATCATTGGCTGGAGCTCTGCAACAATAATAAAAAAATAATAAGTCCTTATTGAATGCTACGGTAAAAATAGTAGATAGAAGAGTGAATATTAAGATACTCCACCATTGTAGAGATTAAGGTGTCTTAGATAATATTATATTATATTTTGATTACATGGCACCTAGAAATGTGTTAAGCAACCCATCACCATTGTGGATAGCCAAGGAGATAAGTTTACAAAGTAATACTTAATTAGCCTAGGTGTCCAGCTCTAATTTGTTTTGGTTGCTGGCTGAACGAAATGAAAACAACAGTACTCATGACTAAGCATAAGTAAGTCGGTATCATTAAATGGTTAATGTGGATGATGATTATTATATTAGGTACATGTTTACAATTTTCATTTCAGCCAAGGGGTATATACGTGTGACACCTAGCAAGTTTGGGTGCTAATTTTTCATTGGTTTGTTTTGTTGGCTGTACTAATTGAAGCCACATAGCCCCTTGAGTCAGCAAGGCAGTCGGCTGCCCTTAGCTGAAGAGATTAGCTCAACTTGACATTAAAATTACAAAGTGACGAGATATATATAATTGGGACTATATGCTTACTGTAGATTAAAGTAATGAGTGGCAGAATAAATTGTTACTTTCATGCATTTGAATAAATAATTACAGTATGGAGGTCAGCTGCTCATATTGATAAACTTAAGTATTATAACAGCAATGATTATATAAGATACATGTACACATTTGAAAATGGTTTGGCTGAAACATTTTATTTGATGACGGCAATGACTAAGTCACGTTTGGTCTAGCTTTTGCTAGGAAATGAGGATTACTTAGAGGATAAAGAAAGACCTAGTTCGTCTATCCACATTAAGATATAAAATAGGTAGTGATTACAAGAAAATAAACTAGCTAACTATATACATTTAATACCGGTAATATAAACTTAACGTGTCACCGTTACTGTTGTAACAATGACATATTTTAACATTACAGTCGGCAATGTAAATTTAACATGTCACTGTAAAAATGACACGTTTTAAAATTAATATTTACAGTCGGTATCTATAGCGGTTATAATACATGTCTACAATTTTTACACATAAAATAACAAGGAAGATATATTTTATAGCTAGGATTTTCCAGGGTGTTTCAGAAATACCCAGGAATTTCCAAGTTAAGAATACTATAGTATATAATGTGAATGATAGGTCCAAAATTGGTATTAAGGTGGCCCAGGGAATTTAATGATGTTCATTGCTAAATTTACCTTCTCCTTAAAGTGTTTACGATTAATTGTAACGTTTTGCTTTGGTTAACGTTAGCCATATTTCTAAATCATCTCTCTAAATTAGTTAGGTGATTAAAATCCCAAAAGATCGATCTAGAATCTTCTTTCTAACTATTTAATTTTAAATATCTAAAGTCCGATTTCAATTTGGCTATTTAATATATATTGGTTATTGACTCTCCTTATTCTTCTCCCAGTAATTATATTATTGGCTTTGTGACTCATCTTTTAAACGTAATTGTTTTCCCTCCGTTGAGTCCTTAAACTGTTTACAGTATATTGATTTATTTTTGGTTTACTTCCTTGCTAGTAAATGTTTTCTACTTAGCTTCTAAGGTATTTTACTCCTCATCCTTATCTTCTTCAACAGTCAAATAAATCTCTTTTCATTCTATTTCAAATTAAAAGATTATATCTTTATTTCCTAATGGGTTGTTTTGTTTTCTTCTCCCGATGTTTCTCAACGTCAATATATTATAAAGTAGTTACGATATTAATTATTGGATTCTCTTTTTTTTTTAAATTGTTTACATTACTTAATTAATTTCTCTACTTCTTTACAAAACGTAATTCATTTAATTTATATTAGTAATCCCTAATTCTCTGATTTACTTATTTAAACCACGATCTTATTGATCGTTCTTCACCTTCTTCTCGCCGTCTCTGATTTCTTCTTCCCAACCCTCTATTCACGTCCTGCTGGTATTTTGATCGGAATTCTTCCCTGGTGCCAACTAGAGTATAACGGGTAAAGTAGTAGCATAGTTAGTGTGTTAGTTTGTTCGATTGTGTTCGTTGTCTTCTGATTGTGAACTGTTCTAACCTAGACGTTGGTGTCGACGACGAACGTCATTGGTGAATCTGTTGGGTGTCTTCCTGAGTCGAGAGGACGATCAGGTAAATTCTATGCTCATTATTGGATTTCGATGTGGATTATTTTCTGTCACCAAATTGTATTTTGGAAAACCTTGTTGGAGATTGTGATTCCTTTACATGATGCAATGGTTGGTATTCTGGAAATTGATAATGGTTTTGTTTCGGGAGTTCTTCACTGGTTTCTAATTACCTTGGGGTTCGTGGTGCTCCCTGACTCACCATGTTGGTTCTCTGCACCGTGAGCATGAATTGATTACATTGAATTTTTTATATATATTGCGCTGCATACAATGACTACAGTTAAGCTCTATGATCTACTCTATGGACTGATGATTCATAGGGGGTGTGCACACTTAAGGACTTAGGGTGAGGGTATTTGATATTTCGGTCCGTTGTGACTGCTTGGTTGTTTTGTGGATACTCCAGTTGAAGGCTCGCCGAATGGTTTTACTGTTTGATGGACATTGAAGTGTGGAAATGGTTTACTGGTTTGCAAACTCGAATGTTTCGTTTATTTAAATTCAAAGGGATTTCTAAAATGAATTTTACGTGATGAGATGGAATTTACTCAGTTTCACTGATTTACGCGATCCCTTCGTGCTTTTATTGTTGTTTTCTGATCGCAGGTACAAATTGCTGACTTGGGGAAATGGGGAATGCGCTACGACTTAGTGTTAGGAGAATTGAGACTGTTTTAAGATATTCGTCGCTTTATGAGTTTCTGGAGCTCAACGTTTTAGGTTCCTTAATAATGTTATGTTGTTGAATATAGTTTTAAGCTTCCGCATATTTGGTTTCACAATGTTAAGTTGATGTTTTGGAATGTTTTGTGGTTTAATAGCCTGAGCATCCAAGGGTTTGGATGTGGCGGTAGCACCTTGGATCAAGAAAGTTTTCCGCTGTTTTCTATGGTACAAGTGTTGTTTAAGTTCATGTTTTCTCTATGCTGATCTTAATATGGTTTGGTATAAATGTTGGCTTACTTTTGGTCTCTGTTTTACTGTTTAAAACGCATACAGGGACCTGTCCGAACGTCCGTCCGGACATCCATGTTCGGACAGGCCCCGAGAGTTTAAGACGTTTTCTCTGTTTTGTCGTGTCCGAACTTCTGTCTGAACTTCAATGTTCGGACAGCATGCGAGGACGAGGTCGACTTGCAAGTCTCGACTTATGTCCGAACTTGTAAGCTCGGACCAATGTTCGGACACACCGCGTAAGAATTTTCGGACTTTGAAACTCGACTTGTGTCTGAACTTCAAAGTCCGGACACAAGTTCGGACGCCTATGGTTTTAGACTTTTCAACTCTCGACTTGTGTCCGAACTTCCCATGTCCGGACACAAGTTCGGACCAACTCTATTTTGTCCTTTTAGGACTCGTTTGAGGCCCGTTTTCGATGCCGTTTGCGCCGTTGGATTTGTATTTTCTTTAGCTATCTTTTGAGGTAAAATCTAGGGTGTTACAGTTGCAGTAAAAAAACATTGGGTTATACATCAACTTGATGTAAACAATGCCTTTATACACGGTCATCTACATTAAGAAATATATATATATGCAAGTTCCAAAAGGTTTACAAACTAATGGGAATACAAATGCTTGTAGACTAAAGAAATCTCTTTATGGGTTAAAACAAGCATCTCGTCAATGGTTTGCAAGATTGAGTCATTTCTTAGAAAATATTGGGTACACTAAATCTGAAAATGATTCTTCTTTGTTCTCCAAACACAACTTTAACAAAGTAACTTTTCTTGCCATATATGTAGATGACCTGCTCATAACAAGTAACGATACTAATGAGATAAAAAACTGTCAGACAAAGGTTGGATCAAGAATTCAAAATTAAAGATCTGGGTAACTTGCATTTCTTCTTGGGAATGGAATTCTTATTTCTTGATTTAGGTCTGATTATATCCCAAAGAAAGTTCTGTACTAAAATACTTACAAAACACAACATATTCAGCAAGAACAGCCTTGTCTCTCCTCTTCAACAATCAGAAAAAATGGGTATAAATGATGGTGAGATCCTTACAAAACCCCTTGCTGGAAAAACTTACACTTCACTTCTGCATGACATTGGGCTCTTCCTACTACAAGATCTACCTGCTGAAGGCACCTAGATCTAGAGGGGGGGTGTTAGGAACCTAACTTAGCCCTATGTCATTATAACATTTCCTCTGTTATATGTTTGTTAGTAGTTAGCTCTCTGTATAGTTTTACCAGATAGCAACGGTCATATTAGTCATGATGTATAAATAGTTAGTCTGTCCTTTATACTGCATACAACACATAATACATTCAATAATATACATCGAGGTTTATCAGTTTTCAACTTTCTCACCCGGCAGTGTTTTCGGCTAAAATTTTATGGATGTGTAGCTTGAAAGATTCCCAGTATGTTAGTGATCAAAAGATTTCAGTTTGAATTCGAATTAATGATAAAACTTAGTAAACAAGTTATTGGGCAGAAAGGAAAACAAACGTCAATTTGGGTGTCGGAAAGGATCGATTCATTCCTAAATTTAATAAAGAATATGTTTAAGTCGAAGGGAGTTAGAAAACTGGATTCTAACTTGTTTTACCTTCGGGATTAGTGAGTTCCTTCACGTCGGGAATCCTTGGAAGCTTCGTTGACGGGAGTCTCGAATTGAGTTTGAACTGAGCTTCTGACCCTTGATTTTTGATGTTGTTCTTCACGATTTTATGATAATTTGGTGGGGTTTTGATGATTGTTAAGGCTGTGGGAGTTGAAAATGTGTTTATGTGATGATTTTGGAAGATTTTTTATGAGATTTTGGTGCTTGGGTGTTTAAAAACGTGAGAGAGTAGAGACAGATGGGTTTTCTGACTGCTAGGGTTCTTGGTGTGTCTCTTGTCAAGATATGAGGTCCCTTATATAGACATCACTAGAGATAGAGTAAACTTGGTAAAATTAAGTTTACTGGGGTTTTGGTTAGTTGACTTCCCGATGGAATCTTGCCATGAAATTGTAACCACGTTTAGAGGAAGATATTTTTTATTTTTCTAAAGATAAATTAGAATTTTTAATTGTGGAATATTTTTAAATTCAATTTCCCATTAGATTCATTCAGAAATTACTTGGAAATTATTGGAAGTTCGAACATTCAAAATTCTAAGACCATTATGCTCTAAATGTCATCCCCTATCATGTGTTAAAATTTCAAACCATTCCGAGTTGATTTGAGTCATTTTCAGAGGAGAGAGAAAGTTCACGTGATGGTTTAAGAGCCATGAAAATTACGAAAATGCCCCTCATGATGTCTAAGCTGCCACCTATGCCTTGAAACATGCCAATTGAACCGGAATTCTGTGTTCCTTGACCGAACTATCCTTTATAGCCCTCATGCCTTAGAGACTCTTTTCCGGGGATTTAAAATTTTGGGTACAACAGTTTGTTCCTTGATCCTCACAAAAAATGTTTATTCCTTAATTTGGACAAATATAAAACATTTAGAGTGCGTTCACTTCGAGGTGAAGAAACGGAATCAAATCAGGAAAGGGAATGGAAAGGAAAGGAAAGGGATTCCCCAAATCAAGAAGTCTGTTTGATTCTAACACAGAAACGGAATAGAATTCTCAATGATTGTCTTTATTGTTATTTGGTTCCAAACAGAGAAGTGTTAATACATAATTACATTATGAATAATATATATTAATATTTATCTAATTTTTATGTGACATATACTAATATTTATATAAATTATATAGCATATATAAATAGTTTTTAAATTATAAATGACATAGATTAATACTAATATAAATTATATATACAATATGTATCTAATATTTTTTGAAATTTGTCTATATATAATATATTAATTTTTTAATTTTATAGTATTTAAGTTATAAATAATATTTATTAATATATATTATATAATATTATTAAAATTGTAAATAATATAAAAAAATTCTATATAACTATATATTAATATTTTTTAATTTTATAACTGTATATTAATATTATTTTAAAATATTATTAATACTATTTTAAAATATTTAATTAAATTGTAAATAATATATATAAATATTTTCATATATTATATTATATATAAATATTTTTAACTTTATAAACAATATCAGTATTTTTTATCTTTATAGCATTTAAAGTATAAATAGTATTATAATTAATATATATTATATATCATGGTTGTTCATATTTATTTAAATAATAAATATGTATAAATTATTATATCTATATTAATATATTTTTTAAATTTATTATAATATATATTATTATTTTAGAATTTTATTGTAGTTAAATTAAAGATAATATTAATAATATATATATATATATAGTATTTGTTTATTTTTTTAATATAAATAATATATAGTAATATTATTATAAATTACACATTAATATCGATTTTAAAATATAAATTATATATATTAAATATTTATATAATATATTATATTCATATCCAGGGACCGAGCCAGAAATTAATTGTTAGGGGGGCCACCAATATGTTAACAAACATTATATTTAGCTATGTATATTAATGGTATGTAACAAAATGTTCAATTATTTAAATATACATTTTGATTTATATGTAAACTATGTAAATTGTCAAAGATATTTAGTATCATAGAAGGAATAGTATATAAAGAAATAAAAAATCACTAATATTTCACCAACTTAAAAGATGGTCAAATGTTATCCACAATTGATGAAACTTTACATGGACGATGCTAAGGTGTTATATTTTGGCAAAACGTGAAATCCAAAGTTTTTTAAGCTCATATATGATCTGTGGGACCCAATGAACGTATCTCATGTTTCATTGGGTCCCACGGGTCATATATGACCTTAAAAAACTTGGGATTTGGCATTGGACAAAAATATAACACCTTACATCGTCCATGTAAAGTTTCATCAATTTTGGACAACATTTAACCATCTTTTAAGTTGATCAAATGTCAAACAAGAACAACAAAGTAAACCATGAAATGATAGCAAGTCTTCAAAACATGTACAGTAATCCAAGAAAAATACTTCATCCTGTTTCAAATATAGAATATTTTTAGCTGTTGGCAATTTCACTTTTATTTTTTAGCATTATAAAATGAATTATATTAAAAAGTAGAATGTGATAGACAAGACAAGGGGTAGAGATGAAAATTATAGGATTTGAACATGTTGAAACATCTATCATTTTGAAAATAATGAAAAGACCTATTTATTGAGAATAAACACCTTAAAAAAATGTAGCAAATATCAAAACTGGCTCTCTAATTGATAAGAAATTCTATATATTTTTAAATTAGTAAAAAAGCACTTGCCTTAAGCATCAAATATTAAGCAGTCAAGTAAAAACAATGAAAATGAGATACTACAAAAGAAGTTCTATTAAGGCACATGGCCTAATTTTTGTAAAAGTACTAATATACTGTAAAAAAATTGTATTTAAAGCAAAATCATAAATACAATCATCTAAGAGATAGCTCAAAAAGACTTTGGTTAATGAAATCAACCATTTTATTTGAAAGTCCTTAAACAATCTAATCGGTAAGGTGATAAGGAGAAACCAAAAACTAAGGACATGCACTTAGTAAGGTGGCATTTGAATGGAAGTGATTAGATTAGAAACAACATAAAATATTATTGAATAGTTAAAGTTAATGAAGGATATTTGACACCTAATATATTTACTTTGCATGATATTATTTTTTATAATGTAAAATGTCGTTATTTATTGTCCTTCATATGAGTAATCTAATATATATACACTTTCAATTTTTTTCTCAAAAAGTTGGGGGGCCAAGCCCCTAATGTTATATGTGGCTCCGCCACTGTTCATATCCATATTTATAATATATATATAATAATATATATTATCATTCATATTTATATTTATATTTATATAAATTTTACATAAAATATATTTATATTTATACTAGATATAAATATTGTATATTAATATTTATAAAAATTATATATCATATATTAGTATTTATATAGATTATATATCATATATATTAATATCTGTTTATGTAAAAGATGAGGATACGGGTAAGAGGGAGGAAAGGGAATATTTTTCCTTCGGATTTTGGGGGAATCACCAAAAAGGGATATAGGGGTTTTTGAAACTGGGAGTGGGGAAACGGAATCAATAAAAATACAAAACAAACAACCACAAAGAGAATGATTCCGTTTCCCTTTGTTGATTACCCCGAAGTGAACGCACTCTTATTCATTTTCAATCCGTTTTGTGGGAATAAAATCTAATATAAGTAGTTTACCGTTAATAGCTGAAAATTTATAAGTGTTTATATTTTTTTCTCTTTTCTAATAAGCGACTAATAAACTATAAAAGTGAAGATAATTTAAGATGAATATTTTGAAAAAAATTATCAAACTGAATCTACTAACACTAAACAAATAAATTTAAAATCTGACCTTTAATCGTAGTTAATCCACCGTAAACTAGCGGAATGCGCTAATAATAAATGGAACCATTGTCTTAGCATTTAAAAATAGTTCAAAGTTGGATAGTCAATAGTAATATTATATATTTGATTCGTGTATTATTCAAATGATAATTATAAAAGCTTAACTAAACTCCGGGTGTGGTTGTACTTGTTGGTGGGTATCAAGTTAAATGTTGCTGCGTGGCTGCCTGCACGTTTAGCGTTTAACATCTCTCACAAGTCACAAGTCTACTCCTATTCTTTTATTTTTTTCTTCAAACGAAAAGTGGGTGTGAGCCTTGCCTACTACTACCGTCTGTCACGTTGTTTACCCAAACTCCGTAATGTAGTTTACTTAATTTTCTTGATTCTGTTTAAGCTCCTATTAGTAGTAGTACTATATAGTAATCAATACGTACCATTGGATTCTTCACAGCTAGTTACCTTCTGTTTTACTATATAATTATGGCCAATGCTAGCAAGCAACACGCGCGTCAGTGGCTTCAAAATCATATTCAAGTGGTCACTGATTTGTAGGCACCGCTCCTCATATTCTAATAATGTCTGACAGCAAAAGGAAGAAAAAGAAGAGTAATTAATGAATGCGTCTAAAAATGATCTTGTTTGATAGTATGAAATATTAAGATCTGATTATGAACCAGATTTTATTTTTGCTTAATAATTGATTCCCAAGATCTGCTTAATCAACCTGATTTGGTGATCCGTATAATGCAAACCTGTATTATATGATGACAATAATCATGTTTTCAGTGTGTGCAGAGAAAGAGATCAGTGAGATTCACATATATGGCGGGTTGTATTCTACGTAGAGCTTAGGCAACTTGCAGCTGAGAGAAGGAGGGCACACAAGCCCACTTGTCTCACACCCGGTAGAGTATATGTATATGCAGGCTTTTGCTCAGTCTTCCGAGAATCATTGATCCAGTAATATAATTTGAAAAATGGTTTATCCAAACAATAACTGAATCAAACAAAAAATAGGTCCAATTGAAATCACCTAGAATAAAATTACTCCTAACCATATTCACAGAGTGAAATGACTCAAAACCCCATTATATCCTAACACATATAATTCATAAAATTCCTAAAAATAGAAAAAATTCGCAAAACAAATATTATTCTGATTTCCCACCCCCTAATAAGGAATAAAATTTAATTTCCCAACACATTTTAACTGGTAACATATGACAATTGACCGATTACTAGTGACCATTGACCGAAAATCAATACATGTTGACCGGTAATTAATCACCGTTGACCAGCAGCCAGCATCCGTTGACCATTGTCCATAGATCGTTGACTGTTATTTATTTTATTCCCCCAACTTAAACAAACAACCTAGAAATCAAAAAGAAATCTTCCATTCATCCCTATTCTCTACTGATTCCATTCCATTTCCCCTTTTGAAATAAACACCGAAAAATCCTATCCAAACTGATATAAACTGAACCGATCCATACATGACCGAATAACCGAATTCACCTCTTGATCAAACCAAATATCTAATAATCTATATACTTCCTGACTAGTACGAACGAAAACCAAACTATCTAACTAGAATTGCGAGAATTAGGGAGAACATGAAAAACCATCAACACTCTTCCAGCAATTTCCCCACTCAACAAAAGGCACAACTAGGAGCAGCATGCTCTACAAATATGGGACCTGTAATGATGTTATGCTGCCCAAATGATAGTAATAAATAATTCAGTAGTGACCGGGCTCTCAACTCACTCAAGACTCCACTGGACCACTCAAAGAAATGGCTCATACACACTGAAACTCGTACTTCTTGAATTTAGCCCAATCCAGTGCCGTAGTAACAGGTGGGTTCGTTCCCCTACTTAACACGGGTCCACCAGCCCTGAGTGAAGAAAAAAAATATATTCGACTCGAATAAGATAATTAGGGAGATCAATATATTTTTTCACTCATGAATAAGAAAGTTATTAAATGTCATTTTTTTCAAATTTTAGAAGTGTCATTAGTGTTAGACAAAATAAAATATCCCTATTAGTTAATAATGATAAAACTAAAGAATTATTAAAAATATCAAAAATATTGAAAAAACTAAACACCACTTAAAAAGTTTCAAAAGATTATTATTTACCATAAAAGAAAATACAGATATTTAGAAAATAATAGTGACTTTGAAAAAATAAATGAACCTGAATAAATACTAAAAGTTTTGTCAGTAGTAGTTTATAAATATTACCCTAAGTTATTCCTAATTGAAAATCTATTTTTTAAAACAGAGTTATTAAAATTTTATTTAATCAATTTGTTTAGAATTTTGGTAATTAAAAAAATTATTTTTTACATATTATTTAATATTTATGACATTTAGAAATTAACAATTTTTTGTCAAATTTGTATTTTAACTAGTATGTCTTTAGAAATTTATATTCTATTTGATGGTCCTTAATAATTTTTGTAACTTTCCTAAGACTTATTTACAAACTTCAATATTTTACATTATTTTTAATAATATTTATCTTTATCATTTCATTTATGTTAATATGTTTCTATAATTATCTATACTTTTTAAAGTAATTTGAATTTTTTAAGTGTTTTTAAACTTTTTAAACTTGGTGACATATTGTGAACTTATAAAGTAATTTCTCAATAGCATGGGTATTTTTATCTTTTTTCTTACTATCAGCGACTTTTTTGTCATGAAATAATAGTTATCCAAAACTATAACAAACTTTAGTGCACTAAGATACAGTGACCAAAACTTGATCTAACCTAATTTGGATGGTAAAACTCTTTATTTTTTAATATATAAGCAAAGACAAACAATGAATAAAAGCTATAGCATAAAGATCAATAAAAAATATTGTAATAGAATCTAATAGATAATTATTTAATTATAATGTGAGAAAAATTTCAACTATGAAGAATGGAATGAGAAAGAGACAAGTGAACTAGGGCTCCACAAGAAATAGGATCATTACTGATAAATTTTCTTACTATATTTTCTCATGATTTTTTTTCTTATTTGTCTATAGCTTATGAGAAAAGAAAATGTTAACTACATGTTTTCATATTTTCTTTTATTCATCTCATAATTTTTGATCTTATTCTGAAAAAATTCTCTCTTCTTTGTTGTCATTATTGGGATCGATATTGTCTGTAGTGCTGTTACTCTTGTGGGTTATGTACAAACAGTGGGAATAATAAATTAAAAACTCAATAAATTAATTTAAAAATTAGTAAATGGTTGTGAAAACTCTAGTCACTACAGTAAACGTAGCAATCAGGCATCAACGCATGAGAATCAAAAATAAATAAGTTTAATCCTAAAAATAATGGAAAAAATTGAGACGGATTTTCGTTATTTTATAAATTTAAAATAATGAAAAGCAAATAAATAAGTGAAATATCCCTAATATTAATTACCTTAATTAGTAATAAATTAATTAAATAAAAGTAATTAATGAGAGATTAAGGAATTAAATATCCTTAAAGGAGTAAAGGGGAATAACATAATATTTAAATAAACCCAAGAAGGTCGTTAGAAAACATTGACGGACTAAAACAACATTGGGGAGGTTTAGAAAAAAATGTAAACAAAAATATAATTAATCATTTTACATTAAAAAAACGTGCCATGAATATTTTATAAATGAAAATAAGGTCTTAGACACCTTGTAAAATTATTTGGGCAATGTTAGAGGGATAGAAAAATTGGTGAAGAAATATGAATAAAAGACGTTGCGTATTCGCCTAAAATAGCGAAACACAAACCAAATAGAAATTAAATACAAATGAATCAAATTTATAAATAAAAATAATCATTACTGTTTGAAAGTATAAATTTGAATTCAAAAAAAAATCTGTCTCGTTAAATAAGACAACATGTCACGAACAACATGAAAAACAGGCAAGAAACGAGCCAAAAACGACATGATTTGTATAACGTTTCAAAACAAAAAAATGGACCGACCAGCTGAGCCCAGTCCCCATTCAGTCATGGCCATACCTGCCCAAATTGCCCTGTCCAGCGTTGACTCAACAAAAAGAAAAGGGAAGGAGCCCCTTCTTCAGTAACTCACGGTGATTCAACCCTAAACTAGTAAACTGAACTCCATTCATTTCTCCTCAGTCACGATACGTACAAGTACAACCCCGACGTACAGACAAGGAGTGCATTCTGCGCCTCTCTTCTATAAAAAATTTTCAACTCTGAGGCAAACCTGGTGGTAAACGAACAACATACATGCCACCGTCTATCTATTTTTCATTTCAAACCCGATCCTCCATTCTTTTATCAAAGAATTTGACCTCCTCTGTTGTCTTAGGTATATACTATTTATTTTCTTCCATGCTCTCTTCTTCTCTAGTCTCATATCAATTTCAACGTTCATCTTGAAGCACAGTGGCGGATCTACGTTGGACTCTATGGGGGCACGTGCCCCTACAGGTTTTTAGAAAAGTTATAAGTATATATGTATCTATATGTAGTAAAAATAAATAATAAATGTTAGATAACTAAATAATGTAGCTCAAATATGATATTTTAACATTCAAAATATTGCTTATATCGGAAATAGCATCACATCCTTACTCATGAAATATATTAATAGGATAATGATGTAGAATCAAACATATTTAAGTCTATTAATAATAATATTAGTAAAAATGATTTTCAGATTATAAAGACTATATAAATAAATATAATTCAATATTGAATATTGTTTTAAGTTTTAATTTTAATATTTTAATTATTAGATTTTTATTCAGTCAAAATACTCCACAGGTCTAGTACTCTAGGTCCGCCACTGCCGGAGCAGATATGAAGATTAGTTTCACTTTGAAACCGATTTGCCTCTATTTGATTGACTTGAGGAGGGCGAACCGAATCATAGAAAATAATCGTATATACCCTCGGTAAGGCCTTGTTTCCTGCAGTTTTTTTGTCGTTCAACTCCAAATCTGAACTATAAGCATAGCCTAATATGTTTCTTCACCTTTGCAAGATTTTCAATCAGAAACGGCAAGGGAAAATCTAAGGTGTTACTTGGTAAAAACTGAAAAAGAAATCGGTAAGAGCTTTGTGTCCTTCCGATTCTACTCTGGTTTTTTTGCTTCCAATCCACGTTAACCTTCTTTTCCACAATTTTCTTTCCTCTACAAGTTGAAAAGTGTTAGATCCTGGTGGAGTGTTTGTCAAGTACAGAAAACTGAGAGGGGCTTTCTTGGTGGCACGAAAACCAGGAGGTAAATAATCTTCAAAATCTTGTCACAATCTGTGGATTTGAGTTGAGTATTCTGGAATAAATCTAGTTACTATTCTTCTTCTAATTTGTGAAGGTTTTCAGTTTTGAGAAGATTAAGGGAGTAATGGAGTTTAATCCCAAGGTAAAACACTAAAATTGTGTGTTTGTTTCACTGGAAATTTAATCCAGTTGGGGTTTCGGCTGTTCTAAGTGGGTTAGGACGTGATTAACTTCACATTTGGGATGATAGACACCGTTTGGTGAATGAATGGTAAATCTTAGTTTTAGCTACTTGTTAGCCGAAAGTTGTGGGTTTATCAATGATTTAAAAGTGCTAATCTTTAATCTAAGGCTTCGGTGGTTATATGTGTTCCAGAGATTAATATTAGTAGAAGCATAAATCTGATGTTAATTAGACAAAAATAAAATAAAATGAACTCTGTTAAGTTTTAGTGTTCTAATGTGTAAACGTGCAGTTAGTTAGCTATAATGTCATTCTGGATTAATTAAACGTAACTTGGAAGTTTTGGGTATAACTATGGTCAAATAAACTTAGGTATTAAGTTAATGAATTGCAGGATTTTGTAGTCTCTGCCTTTAAGTATGTGTGTCTGGTAAATTAGTGCGTAAGTGATAGACGGATACGGATTGGGTTGCACTCGGCTAATCTGATATCTATTCTTTAAATTTCGTAATTTGGTATACTCGATTTTTATTTCATGTATACGAATTAATCTACAAAGCAGTAAAATTTTAGATTTGTGTATTGTGTATGGCCTCCATGGGTTTGCTGTCGCCGATTCTTAATTGAAATACCCTGAAATTAAAAATAGTGATTAATTAGGCTAATAAGTATTTTAGAGGCTTAATTACACCTAAATAAACATGAGGGAACAAATCCCGAAGAAAACAGATCCTTAAAACGGATTAAAAGCACAAATGAACCTTAAAGCGCATTTTTCGAGGAAACCGGGAAAACGCGACCTTAAGCGGGTTAAATAGACCCGTAATAATTTTAGTCAATCAAATGTCTATAACTAGACCTCAGTGAAGGTCTAGAACTATTAAAATTAATTAAACAAGAAAATTCCGGAAAACGGGTTCCGGTTAGTGAGTAATGTAAAAACTAGAAGTTGTGGGGTGATAAATGTAATAAAGCTAAACTAATGTGTCCCATTTGAAAATAAAAATCAGAAGTTGTGTGTGTGTGTATAGTGTGGCCGGCTCACACACTTCTCCCCCCTCCTCTTTATTTGCTTTTAGTAACAAAAGGACAAATAAATAAAGCAAAAGTAACTCACTCTCTCTCCTATCCCTCCTCTCTCTCACATTTTCACTCCCTCCAACTTGAACTCTTCTTCCTCCTTCAGCTCCTCAAATGGCGATTTTATATGCCCTCACCAGCACTCTCCTTCTCTCCCATTTTGAAGGCTCAAATCACCTCCAAATCTTACAAAAACTGTACCATTGAATTCCCCTTGTCAAGGAGATCATCTTCCTCCTTTCAAAAATCGAAAAGCTTCATTTCCATCTCCATGGCTGAAGCCCATTTGAAGGTTTGAGACCACCATTGGAAGCACCTTCATCTCCTTGCTATTTTGAAGTAAAAAAGAGTCTTAAAAATCCAACTTTTCCTAGCTCTTTCTTGCAAAACGAAATTCAATGTTAAGCCCTTGTTTTGTGCCTTGTTCTCCAGCCGGTTTTTGGCTTCACTCTTGGGCTAGAAATCTTGTTCTTTTGCTAGCCAAGAACTCCACTCATCCATTGGAAGGTAATTATGCCTCTTATAAACACTAAAAACATGTCCAAAATTTTAGGGTTAGTTTAAGGATGAGTTTCTAAACTAGCATTGGTATGTATGAGTTGCTGTAGCATTATTGGTTTGGTGAGGCTTGAACAAGAAACAAAGAAACAAGAAGGAAGGAAGAAAGGAGAAAGGAAGAGGGAAAGGAAAAACTAGAAACAAAAGGTAATTGTTCTTACCTTGAGCTAGTTTGTATGCCTTAATGTAACAGATTTTAAATGCTTGAAATGAGTAATGTATGTTGCCTTGAGTAGTAGTTATGTTGTGGTACAATGAGGAAGAGAACTAAAATATTTTGAAGCTTTTGAATGATGATTAAAAGCTTGGGAGAACCTTAGGAAATAAATGTATATGTGCAGGAAAATTTATGTGTTGTTAGTGTTTAATTAATGTGGAAACTTGGAATGAGTTGTGAGCTGAAAATTGTATGTGGGCAAAGTGAAAATTATAGGGGAGACTATGTCAAAATTTACATTGAAACTAGACAACTTGAGAGCTTAATGTAAGTAGTTAATCACTTTGAAAACAGAGTTGAGAGAGAGATAAGTAGTGGGGAAGAACTAGGGTGGAAGATAATGTAATGAACCATAGAAGTAGCATTAGTTGAGAAAGGATTGGATGGTAGAAGTTAGAGTCAAAATCTGTAGCTGTAACACCCCAACCGTTAATCTCGTCATTACCTCTTAAACCGTTACTAATTACTCTTACTCACACAACGGAACTCTAATTACAACGAGGGGTGAAACAACGTCGTTAGCCACCCATTTGGCTAACCAGGCCTTTCTTACATACCGTAACGGTCTGATGAACTGGAACAACCGAGTACTCAACACAAATACAACACTCAACTCATTACTTTACTATACCAAGTCTACAATATACGGATGCCGATAACATTGTAACACCCTTACTCCTAAACCTGTAATAAACGTCGCAAGTCGTAGCAAAATAAATAACGTCGCAGCGGAAAATAAATCTATCTAACCTTGGTGTTACACACCGTTACTCACCCTTGTGAGTAACAAGGCATCCTTACTCTTTCCAACTAATATACTCCTCTCGCTGTGATGAACCGATACTGAGCACTCTAATTATTACAGACCAAATCCAAAACTAAATGAGCAACTAATTAAGTATAATAATCCCAAATACAGTACATATTAAATCTAGAAAATGTTTATTAAAAACATATCAGCTACCCTGTTCCCCGCACTCCGGCTTGTGTCTTCTTCAGTAACCTGAAATGTTTTACCCATTGAAGGGCTCAGCAATCGAAATGCTGGTATGCTAAATGTAGTCCTAAGTCATCTAGATTCCTTAAGTCGTTTTAGCCATCTTGATATTAGATTCGTTACATAAAATACCAGTTTACAATAGCAACAGTAATAACTGTAAACATTAAACAATCACATAATAGTTCACCTGCAACATCAGTACATAGTAAACAACAACCAGATAACCAACACCAATAATTCCAAACCATAACAACAAGTCACAAGTATTAATTAACTGAACTTGTTAGTAGGTCACATGACCCTTAACCCTTTAAAACCAACCACTTAACTTTTCCAATTAATTCCACCTCAGACATCATGTCAAGACAACCTTTTAATAACTCAGTGATGGACAGTGTGTCCCCTGGGTTCCAAAGGAACCGTTACCAGCTGATCTTATGGCCCTGGATAAAATTTGACCGATCCGGTTGAACCTGTGCACCAACGGCAGTTCCGCCATCCCCGAATGTGGCTGATGGATTCCCTTGAGTGACTCCCCATTGAAGTCTCTCGTAGTGATCACTATGCGCAACCAGAAAGTCGAAACAATCTGGATTCTCTTTATAAGTTAGCCCTTTAGTCAGTGGTACAATAACCAATACTTGCATTAAGATTATAACAGTTGACCATCAGCTAGGTTCAATAATACCTAAATGCCAGTTAATCTTTTTCCAGTTTGGATGTATAAACTTTCAGTCATAAGACGTTCGCGTATAAATAAACGCAACAGTGTTGAGCAACACAGTATACAAAACAATATACATAAAATCACAGATATCACTCTTAAACAATTAAACACATCACGTCTGGACCTTAGGAAAATCCTTCGGACATTCAGACCACACAATTAACATACCGTTCACCGGGATAACAGCTAGCTTGACAATTCTTGCTCAAGTAATTCTTTCCCGAACGCTGTTGTTTATACATGCAATAACGTGTATTATTAATATGACTGTCCACTAAATATTACAGTACTGTCTTTGTAGAGTGTATTCTCGTTGTATACTAACTCTGTATGTTCTTTATTTTTCCCCTGTTGTTTTAACAGTGGTTCTAGATAACCTAACAGTTCATTATTTTATGCGGAGTTCACATGTGATAATGAATTCTACCTTTTAGTATATTTCCATTTCTTTAATCATATACTCATAATTAATTCCACTTATCCTTTATATTATATCCTTTGGTTATTTTTTATTATGACCACATTTATTTATTAAACTTTATATTATACTCCATAATGTATAATAATACATAGTTTTAATTCCTTTCTTTATTAAATTACAAAACCAACCATAACAATTCAATATTTACATAATGAACACATTATCTTTTATAAATTACCAAATAACCATATAACTTTTATAATTTATTTAATTACCCATATTAGCTTCCGGTATTTATATTCTATACCCATAACTTTCGTAAGTTACAATTTATCCACACCTATTTTCGGTTTCAACTTATATTTCTCTATATTTGCAATTTAACCCCAAAACTTTATATGAGTTACATAATACTTATAAACTATTGTTTCTAATATTTAATTCTTCTTTATTTCTGAAAAGGTCCATGTATTTTGTAAATTACATTTCCGCCCATATTAAATTTCGGTTTCTACATATATACTTTTATAAATTACATTTTCACCCTTAAACTTTTATAAACTTAATATTTCATGTCATAAATCATTTTCACCCAAAGATTTGTTCAACACTTTGATCAAGAATTAACTTCATAATTAATACTTTAATATACCCATAAATCATAAGTAATTCGGCTTTAACTCTAAACTTCTCAATAATTACAAAATAGTCCCAAAACTTATAAAATGTTATTTTAACAGTTAAACACTTATTTAAATTCACCAAAATTCATAATATTAATTCCTACCTTATATTATACCATAAATACATCAAATTCCCCCTTATGTTCTCGGCAATTACTATTTGTACACTAAACTTTTCAAAATTTACATTTTAACCACATAACTTTTAAACTAGTCATTTAAATATTTGTAGCTATTTTTAATGTTCCCAAAATTAATAAAATAAGGTTATACACTTATATATATATTTCAAAAATCACCAAATATCATATATTGCTCTCGGCCTCAATTTTATTTTTCCATATGGTTTTAAAACTTGATTTAAACTTTATAATATGTATGTATAAATGTATATAAGCCATATAACACTTCTAAAAATTATACTAATGACTTAGAATGAATATAAACTCAAAATAGAACATTAAATCCCTAGACCATTCGGTTTGGTTATTTGTGTAACATAATTAATTTTTGTGACACAAATATATACCCTAAGGTAATAATCTTACCTTATATGTTATAAATTATTTTCTTGACAATTTAACCCATAGTTTTTGGTCTTAATTTATTTAGAGGTTATACAAAATTTTTATACTAAAGTTTGAAGCTTAAATCAAACTTGAACTATAAACCTTACTTATATAAACTTACCCCTTAAATCAAGACAATTCTTGTACTTGATTTTTCCTTGAGTTCCAAGCTCTCCAAATGCTATTTTGATGAAGGTATTTCGGCCTCCTTGTATATATGTAGGAGATCTATTTGTTAGACTTCTAACAAGAGTTTATAAATAATATTTGTAGTAATTTTACAAGAGTTTACCTTAGGAATTTAACAACGTATTTTTGGTACACCTTGAGATGATTGTAGATCCAAGTTTCCTTCATGAAATAATGAAGAGGATGTGGATTTAGAAGCTCTTAAATTTTGAAAATAGCTTAAGGTAATTTACTAGGATTTTCAACATAAAAATATACCTTAACTTGATCTTGTTGTTCCTTGTGTTGTTGTTGAATTTAGGAACCTCATTGGAACAATTATGCTTGGTGAAAATTGTAGGAGTTACTAGGATGATTTCTTGCTTCAAGACTTGAAAGATTTAACTAGGAAATTACATTAAAATGGTGTTAGAACTTGATACACCATTAATGGAGCTTGAAGCTCTAAGGGATTAACTTAGCAATGGAATAAGAGAAGAGAGAGCAAGAGAAGGCTTACCATTCGGTTGGTGTGGGCAAGGGAAATGAGTGAAGACTCACGTATGTATTAAGGCAAGAGAGGCAAGGAAGCAATTGGAAATTATTGGTATGATTCAAGGCATTATTTTATGTCTTATTCCTAATTAATTTGACTTAGAAATTTGACTACAAAAGTCTCTTAATTGAGACACATTCACGGCTGATTGAAGAGGAGATAATGGAAGATTAGTTTGATATTTGAAAGAAGAGATAAGACAAGGTAATTCTTTAATGTTTACTTAGCTTAATTATTTGTACTAATCTTTCTTCTTCTTTGTAAGTGACCGGCCATGATGGAAATGGGAGGCTCTAAATCCCCATAGACTTATGGCTAATGGAGTGCTAGGAGGCTAATTAGACTTTGTTAATTGTAAACAACTTGATCATGGAAGCTAGGTTCATGTCTCACTAGGTTAATTATTTGGCAATTAAGCCTCCACTCCCATGGTTCTCATCGGCAGCACATGGTCACATGTGGGTGGTTTATTTGTTAATTGTCTTTGTATAAAGACTAGATCTAGCCTAGTATTTTTTTAATGACATTATTTTCCATACTAATCTTCTTGTGGTTTCCTTGCAGGCACACGGTTAATGGAGGTCTATTAGGCTGGATTATTTGACATAATATAACATATGGTTTATGGGAAATGAGTCACCATTCATAAGTCAATTTTTGAAGCAAAACTAGCCAAAATAGGCCTTAAATGGCGCCCAACATGGAGGTAAAATGGGACTGATTTTTCATTTGATTTTTGTTACACTTTATTGTACTAAGATCATACTAATATGTGTAATAGGTTCCAGCATTTAATTGGTACATTTATATCATGGTAAAAGATGAAAGTTTTAAGGTAAAAATGCTGATTTTAGGTACCTTTTTGATCCAAAAATCGCCCCCACTTGTACTTTGAATTTAGTAATTCCATTAGTTGATTTAGATGTTAAATTTATCCCCTTTTATGATTATCAACTCGTGGCTCCTCAAAAACTTCAAGGCAATTGCGTAAAACGCGTTTTTGTGACACCCGAAGGTGCGTTTTTGTGCTTTAAGCATTTTCTGGAAAATTATTAGTCGCTATTGGTTACAAGTGTTTATTGACATTGTTTATAGTCAATAATAATATGTTAAGGTGTTACATTGAGTTATATTGGGTTATATAGACTTGTAACTCAATTTTTGGGCTAACGGGACACTCCCGGGGCAAAAAGGAGCGTTAAGAAATTCATCCGAGCACTTTGTTAATTTTTGTGAAAGTAGCTCGAAAACCCTCTTTGGAATAATGAATATAGATGATAGGAACTCTTAGAATGATTTATATTGGGGTTCGTGCCACTTCGGTACCTCTCCGAGGCACTCCCGTGGGTTTATGGGGCCCTCATCGGGAACCTCCGAGAACTTTGTCTCTAACTGATAATCTATCTTGAGAATTTCATCTTAAATTTTAATTAAAGTGTTATTGTGTATTTATAATGAAGTGTAATGCTTTACTTTATTTAATAAAGTATTTCCGGGACTTTCGGACCTTAAGGGGCCCTTAAGGGAACTCCCGGGCATTTTGTATTTTTACTCAGTTATAACTGAGGACTTGTGTTTTAAAGGTCATAAAATGATCCTTGATTAACTTCATATGAGTTTTATATCTTATATAACTTGATTATCTTAAGGTCGGGCTTTAACGCTCGTTTTTGACCTTAAGGAGTTTTGGTGCGTTTTAACGCCCAAGTGTTTATATACTTTTATTAGGGTTTAATAATCCCCTAAATAATACTTATTCATCATTATTTAATTATTTAAAGGTTAGGGGTATTTCAGTCTACCCCCCTTAAAAGGACTTCGTCCCGAAGTCATAACTTATACATGTTCATCCTACGGAATCAAGTTCCTCATATCTATTCCTGTATACTTATCATTCTTGGGTGTCAATACTATATTGACACTTCTACGTTCCATCTGTATTCTAAGTGCATGCACTTCGTACAAACATATTCTTACTCATGATAATCAATGTAATCACAGCATAATAACTTGATAAATACTGTAAAGCAAATAAGTGTACTCTTTTATTATTCATCCAAGTGTTACATAGAACACTTCAATAACCATTCACTTAATATTAACCATCCAACCAATTGCACACATGCGCAACAATCAAACGCAACAAAACCAAACACAACCAAGATAGACTACAGATATGCAAGTCGCATGTGGTGCTCTACCCCCCTTAAAAAGGGTTACGCCCACGTACCCCCACAAGTATACACAAAACTAAGAGAAAAGTGTTGGATACTTGTCTCGCATGGAGTCTTCTAACTCCCATGTCGCCTCCTCAACGTCGTGGTTTGACCATAAAACCTTAACCATTCTAATGGTCTTGTTCCTGGTCTCCCTAGTCTTGGAGTCTAAAATGCGTATTGGGGTCTCCTCATATCTAAGTGTAGGATCTAGCTCGAGTGTCTCGGGCTCTAAGATATGCGATGGGTGAGGTACATATTGCTTAAGCTGTGAAATGTGAAATACATTGTGCACTCTCTCAAGCTCAATAGGTAAATCTAACCTGTAAGCTAATGGGCCCACTCGCTCCGTAATGAGGTACGGTCCTACATATTTCGGGCTCAGCTTGCCCTTCTGCCCAAACCTAAAAACTCCCTTCATGGGTGAAACTCTAAGGAAGACTTGATCGCCTACTGCGAACTCCAGGTCTCTCTACGGACATCAGCGTATGACTTCTGTCTGTCCTGGGCTATCTTCATGTTTTTGCGTATCTGTACAATGTCTTCTTTCATCTGGTCTAGGTACTCTGGCCCTAAGATGATGTTCTCACTGGGCTCGTCCCAACATAGTGGTGTTCTGCATGGTCTGCCGTACAATGCCTGAAATGGTGGCATCTGAATGGATGCATGATAACTGTTGTTGTACGCAAATTCAATCAGATGTAGTCGATCTATCCAGCTTTCCTGAAAATCCAAGGCATAAGCTCTAAGCATGTCCTCTAACGTTTGAATTGTTCTCTCACTCTGTCCATCTGTCTGTGGATGAAAGGCTGTACTTAGCTTCAGCTTCGTACCCAATGCCTCCTGAATCTGCTGCCAGAATCTGGAAACAAATCTGGAATCTCTATCTGACACAATAGACTTCGGTACGACGTGGTGTCTAATGATCTCTCTCTGGAAAATATCTGCCAGCTTGGGAACTTTCCATGTGTCCTTGATCAGAATGAACTTAGCTACCTTTGTCAGTCTGTCGACGATGACCCATATCATGTTAGCACCCCCTCTAGTCGGTGGGAGAGCTACTATAAAATCCATGGATATATCCTCGAACTTCCAATATGGAATGGGCATCGGCTGTACTAAACCGCCCGGTCTCCGGTGCTCAAATTTCACTTTCTGACATGTCATACATCTGGCCACAAACTCTACAACATCTTTCTTCATACCACTCCACTAGAAATGTAGTTTCAAATCCTTGTACATCTTCGATGACCCTGGGTGTACTGATAATGATGAGCAATGCGCTTCCTGTAGTATCTTTTCCTTCAAGTCTGGGCTGGACTCTGGAATGCACAAACGGCCATTTAGTCTGATTAACCCGTCTTCACTAAGTACAAAGTCATATTTCTGCCTCTCAAAGATACCGTTAGTCAACTGCTGTCTGATAGTCTTCATGTAGTGGTCATTAGCCTGAGCACAACGTACCTCCTCGATGAGGTCGTTGTCTCCTGTCATGGCAAATAAGGAATGAGCTCTACGGCTCAGGGCGTCAGCAACTACGTTTGCCTTACCCTCCTTGTACCTGAGGTCGATATCGTAGTCCTTCAGAAACTCGACCCATCGCCTCTGTCTCATGTTCAGTTCCTTCTGTGTGAATAAATGTTAAAGGCTCTTATGATCTGAATAAACTGTCACTGTCACTCCATATAAGTAGTGTCACCAGATCTTTAGTGCAAAAACAACTGCTCCCAATTCCAAATCGTGAGTCGGGTAGTTCTCTTCATGTTTCTTCAACTGTCGTGATGCGTAAGCGACAACCTTCCCATTCTGCATAAGTACACAACCTATCCCTGTGCCTGAGGCATCACAATATACTTCAAATCCTCGGTCCCCTCTAGAATGGTGAGTATCGGTGCCGACGTCAGTAGGTCCTTCAGTTTCTGAAAGGAACGCTCACAATCTGCTGTCCATACAAATGGAGAATCTTTCTTCATCAGGCTCGTCATCGGTTTCACTAATTTGGAGAAATCCTGTACAAATCTTCTGTAGTAACCAGCTAATCCCAAGAAACTACGGATATCCGTCACTGTCTTCGGTCTCGGCCAAGTCTTAACTGCCTCAATCTTCGCAGGGTCTACAGATATTCCGCTGGTTGATATTACATGCCCTAGAAAGGATACACTGTTTAACCAGAAATCACATTTTGAAAGCTTGGCATACAATTGATTCTCCCTCATGGTCTGCAAAACTTGCCTCAGATGCACCTCGTGCTCGTCTTTCGTCTTAGAATATACTAGGATGTCGTCGATGAATACAACCACTGATGAGTCTAACTGCTCCCTGAACAACCGGTTCATAAGATCCATGAATATAGCTGGGGCGTTCGACAATCCAAATGGCATAACTGTGAATTTGTAGTGTCCGTAGCGCGTTCGAAAGGCTGTCTTCTCAATGTCTTCGTCAGCTATCCGTATCTGGTGGTATCCTGATCTCAGATCAATCTTCGAGAAAACTGTAGCGCCTCTTAATTGGTCGAACAAATCATCAATCCGTGGTAACGGGTACTTATTCTTCACTGTGACTGCATTAAGCTCCCTCTAGTCGATGCATAGTCGCATGCTACCATCCTTCTTCTTCACGAACAACACTGGTGCTCCCCATGGTGATGCACTCGGTCTGATATAACCTTTGTCTAGCAGATCTTCTAACTGAATCTTCAGCTCTTTCATCTCTGCTGGTGCCATCCTGTAAGGTGCTTTAGCAATAGGTCCTGTGCCTGGTAATAAGTCAATGGAGAACTCCACATCTCTCTTGGGTGGCATCCCTGGTAATTCTTCTGGGAATAAGTCTGGAAAATCTGAAACGACTGGTATGTTTGACTGTGTTTTCTCCTCCTGTCTCATGTCCTGGACATAGCACAAATAGACTGGCTGTCCCTTCTTCACCTTTTTCATCAATGTGATAGTAGATGCTAGTTTGAAAGTAGGCTCTTTTGGAATACTGCGATATGAAACTGTCTTGCCCTTCAGGCTCTTTAGTAGTAACCTATGCTCTGCGCAATGCAATCGTCCCTTGTATTTCTGTAGCCAATCCATGCCCATGATGATGTCAAATCCTAAATTATCCAGCTCAATTAAGTCCGCGTGAAACTCTTCACCCATGATGTTAATCTGAACTCCCTTGTGTAGTTTCGTGCACCTCACTCTCTCCTTCATCGGTAACGTGACTAGGAAATCTGAGAGAGGTTCAGGGGTTATCTCTAACTTCCTTGCTGATGTAGAGGATATAAAGGAGTGAGACGCTCCTGAATCGAACAGTATCGATGCACTCACGCCATTTACTGTAAAGGTTCCCATGATAACATTCCCCTTATCCTTAGCCTCGGTCTTGTCCAATACATTCAGCACTGCTCCTTCATTTGACTCGAGGCCTGGGGTCAACAATTCGTAAGATAGTGCATGTCTCAAGGGTATTAAAATGCCAGTCATTAATTCAGCGATTCCCTCATACAAGCTCCATAATTACATCAATATTGCCTAAATGTCAAATTTAACCGTCCAGGTTTTAAATGGGTAGTGTTTACTAAGGTTGACGGGGCTGTGTTCAACCTAATGCTCTTAATCCCATGATATACTAGTCTTGATTCTCCGCCAAATATCAATACGTCTCCTGACTTCAAAATGATCTTTTTCGCCTTGTCCATCCTTTTCTGGTTACCATATAAAAACTCTGCATCGTCTTCAATAGAAAATGATATAACTGTATCCCATTGGTAATTGACTCTGATGTCTCATCTCGGTCCTGGTGTAACCCAAGTCTTCCCCCTTTCTCATAGAAGTTCACAATACAAATGTCGGCTTTCATGTCTGGAATGGGGTTGGTTTCTAATTGTTGTGCAATCTTGACCGCTTCTATCACCAAAGTTTGAAAACTATCGGGTATCCTAGGAACTCGTGTCCCATCTACCTTTCTAACCTCACTATACAACCTAGTTTGTGGATCCCAATTCTTACCCATACACATCATATACAATTTAAGTTTTGATCCACTACCGTATCCTGGATTATAAAATCCTCCATCTCATATTCCCAAAGTTCTACTTTCATTTACAATAGCTATTTGTTCATTTAGAGTTAAGTATTGCTTGAGTAGGATCATGCCGGGTCGAAGTACTTGGCATTTCTTCTCTGGGTATTCCCGACCTTCGCTCATAGGCTCAAGTGATATCGGTCTCATAGGTAAGGGATAACAAATGTCGAAACAACCTATTAGGTGAGAGATTTCCTAAATTAGGTCTCTCCAAATTTTATTTCACACAAAACACATACAAGTCTTTTCGACTGAACAACTGTAAACACACATTCATAGCATCATGCTCTTGATCTAAGTTCTAGGCTTACCGGTTTCACGCTGAGCACTAGCCTCAGCGCCTGAAGTTCCCACTGTATACAGGGTGTTTCTACTCGGCACTATCTCCTTCCCCTTCTGACTCCCAGATGAGGATGGCTGTCCTCCCGGTCCCCTAGTGTAGGTATTAGTCTGTGGCGCTTGGCCTCCCCTGGGTCCTCCAGTCTCCGTAGCTGGTGTCCTCCGTGGACCTCTTGACCCCTTGTATGTTCTGCTTGCTGGGTTGGAAAAACACTCGTACTCTCTATGGCCTTCTTTCTTGCAATACCGACACTCCACCTTCCTTCCTGCGCAGTCTACTCCTGGATGATCACCTCCATAACGCTTACAGTAGTAGTGGCGCTGGGTTGGCTTATTGCCTATTGTTTATACAACATGGTTTAGTAAAGGTATAGCTAATAAATGTTTGGTTAAACAAGAGGTGGGTATCCTTACCCCTAGGTGGTGCTGATCTAAGCGGCTGTGCATCAATGGCTGGGCCGGTCAGACGAGGGACCTGCTCCTTTGTCTTCTGACCATGGAAGTCCTTCCGCCCCTTTTTCTTGTCAAAGAATCTCCTGTTGCAGGTTTAGGTTAGTGACCAAACTAAGTGTAGGCAATATATAGGTAATTCTCCTCAAGTAAAGGTTTCTTACTTCCCCTTCTTGTAGAATCCGCCAGATGTGGCTCCCTCATCTTCTCCCTCAGTGTTCTTTCTCTTCTTTCCCTGGGCTTCCTCCCTGGAGTGTAGCATTAATTCAGTTGCTGATGTTGCGTCATAGCACTATTGAATGGTAATGAAACAAATTGCTCCCACGACACTCTGGATGCGAAATTGCAAACCTCCCCTAAATTTTTGAATCTTCACGACGTCGGAGTAGTCGACCCTTGGAATGTAATCAAGCAGGCTGATAAATTGTGTATAGTACTGGTCGACTGTTTGGCTCCCCTGGATTAAGGTCTCAAAATCTTGCCTCTTTCTTTGCTTCAAGTGCTCAGGGTAGTATTTCCCTCGCAATACCTCCACAAATGCTGTCCATCCGAAGTCCGGTGTAGCTCTATGATGGCCCTCCACAGACCGCCACCAAGTATCAGCTGCATCCTTCAAGTTGTATGCGGCGATGTCGACCTTCTGGTCCTCTGGAACTCTGACGGCCCTAAAAGCTTTCTGGTGTTCTACGACGGACTTCTCCAGTGCGGCGGGGTCTGCTTCCCCTGAGTAAGTCGGTACTCTTGCGTCAGCAACGCTCTTCAACCAATTGGTCTCCCTAGGCTGTGGCGGGGGGGGGGGGGGGGGGGGGGGGGTATGGCTCCCGCAACTTGAGCTCCTAGTTGTGTGGCGAAGGCTGCCATGGCCTCTGCTAGGCCTGGTATTTCCGGGACATCCGCTGGTGCAGCTCCACCTCGTCCTCCTCTGCCGCCTTCGCGTGGTCTTCCGACTCCATACATCTATAGTATAGTACACTATTATTACTACTCGGTGCTACACCGTAATACACACACAATCACACACATGTAATAAAGCTAACTACTAGCAATTAAACTGTCCCTAGGGTTTTTTTTTTCTTCCTAAGTCACGAGTTCTCGTAGACGTTTCCCGTCATCCCAATATTCCTATGCTCATTGTTTTTGACTCAGTATCCTTCATCAGAGCGGTACTCCACTCTGATACCACTTTTTGTAACACCCCTACTCCTAAACCTGTAATAAATATCGCAAGTCGTAGCAAAATAAATAACGTCGCAGCGGAAAATAAATCTATCTAACCTTGGTGTTACACGCCGTTACTCACCCTTGTGAGTAACAAGGCATCCTTACTCTTTCCAACTAATATACTCCTCGCGTGATGAAACCGATACTGAGCACTCTAATTATTACAGACCAAATCCAAAACTAAATGAGCAACTAATTAAGTACAATAATCCCAAATACAGTACATATTAAATCTAGAAAATGTTTATTAAAAACATATCAGCTACCCTGTTCCCCGCACTCCGGCTTGTGTCTTCTTCAGTAACCTGAAATGTTTTCCCATTGAAGGGCTCAGCAATCGAAATGCTGGTATGCTAAATGTAGTCCTAAGTCATCTAGATTCCTTAAGTCGTTTTAGCCATCTTGATATTAGATTCGTTACATAAAATACCGGTTTACAATAGCAACAATAATAACTGTAAACATTAAACAATCACACAATAGTTCACCTGCAACATCAGCACATAGTAAACAACAACCAGATAACCAACACCAATAATTCCAAACCATAACAACAAGTCACAAGTATTAATTAACTGAACTTGTTAGTAGGTCACATGACCCTTAACCCTTTAAAACTAACCACTTAACTTTTCCAATTAATTCCACCTCAGGCGTCATGTCAAGACAACCTTTTAATAACTCAGTAATGGACAGTGTGTCCCCTGGATTCCAAAGGAAACCGTTACAGCTGACCTTATGGCCCTGGATAAAATTTGACCGATCCGGTCGAACCTGTGCACCAACGGCAGTGCCCTCCGCCATCCCCGAATGTGGCTGATGGATTCCCTTGAGTGACTCCCCATTGAAGTCTCTCGTAGTGATCACTATGCACAACCAGAAAGTCGAAACAGTCTGGATTCCTCTCTTTATAAGTTAGCCCTTTAGTCAGTGGTACAATAACCAATACTTGCATTAAGATTGTATACTAACTCTGTATGTTCTTTATTTTTCCCCTGTTGTTTTAACAGTGGTTCTAGATAACCTAACAGTTCATTATTTTATGCGGAGTTCACATGTGATAATGAATTTTACCTTTTAGTATATTTCCATTTCTTTAATCATATACTCATAATTAATTCCACTTATCCTTTATATTATATCCTTTGGTTATTTTTTATTATGACCACATTTATTTATTAAACTTTATATTATACTCCATAATGTATAATAATACATAGTTTTAATTCCTTTCTTTATTAAATTACAAAACCAACCATAACAATTCAATATTTACATAATGAACACATTATCTTTTATAAATTACCAAATAACCATATAACTTTTATAATTTATTTAATTACCCATATTAGCTTCCGGTATTTATATTCTATACCCATAACTTTCGTAAGTTACAATTTATCCACACCTATTTTCAGTTTCAACTTATATTTCTCTATATTTGCAATTTAACCCCAAAACTTTATATGAGTTACATAATACTTATAAACTATTGTTTCTAATATTTAATTCTTCTTTATTTCTGAAAAGGTCCATGTATTTTGTAAATTACATTTCCACCCATATTAAATTTCGGTTTCTACATATATACTTTTATAAATTACATTTTCACCCTTAAACTTTTATAAACTTAATATTTCATGTCATAAATCATTTTAACCCAAAGTTTTTGTCAACACTTTGACCAAGACTTAACTTCATAATTAATTCTTTAATATACCCATAAAATCATAAGTAATTCGGCTTTAACTCTAAACTTCTCAATAATTACAAAATAGCCCCAAAACTTTATAAAATGTTATTTTAACACTTAAACACTTATTTAAATTCACCAAAATTCATAATATTAATTCCTACCTTATATTATACCATAAATACATCAAATTCCCCCTTATGTTCTCGGCAATTACTATTTGTACACTAAACTTTTCAAAATTTACATTTTAGCCACATAACTTTATAAACTAGTCATTTAAATATTTGTAGCTATTTTTAATGTTCCCAAAATTAATAAAATAAGGTTATACACTTATATATATATTTCAAAAATCACCAAATATCATATATTGCTCTCGGCCTCAATTTTATTTTACCATATGGTTTTAAAACTTGATTTAAACTTTATAATATGTATATATAAATGTATATAAGCCATATAACACTTCTAAAAATTATACTAATGACTTAGAATGAATATAAACTCAAAATAGAACATTAAATCCCTGGACCATTCGGTTTGGTTATTTGTGTAACATAATTAATTTTTGTGACACAAATATATACCCTAAGGTAATAATCTTACCTTATATGTTATAAATTATTTTCTTGACAATTTAACCCATAGTTTTTGGTCTTAATTTATTTACAGGTTATACAAAATTTTTATACTAAAGTTTGAAGCTTAAATCAAACTTGAACTTTATAAACCTTACTTATATAAACTTACCCCTTAAATCAAGACAATTCTTGTACTTGATTTTTCCTTGAGTTCCAAGCTCTCCAAATGCTATTTTGATGAAGGTATTTCGGCCTCCTTGTATATATGTAGGAGATCTATTTGTTAGACTTCTAACAAGAGTTTATAAATAATATTTGTAGTAATTTTACAAGATTTTACCTTAGGAATTTAACAAGGTATTTTTGGTACACCTTGAGATGATTGTAGATCCAAGTTTCCTTCATGAAATAATGAAGAGGATATGGATTTAGAAGCTCTTAAATTTCGAAAATAGCTTAAGGTAATTTACTAGGATTTTCAACATAAAATTATACCTTAACTTGATCTTGTTGTTCCTTGTGTTGTTGTTGAATTTAGGAACCTCCTTGGAACAATTATGCTTGGCGAAAATTGTAGGAGTTACTAGGATGAATTCTTGCTTCAAGACTTGAAAGATTTAACTAGGAAGTTACATTAAAATGGTGTTAGAACTTGATACACCATTAATGGAGCTTGAAGCTCTAAGGGATTACCTTAGCAATGGAAGAAGAGAAGAGAGAGCAAGAGAAGGCTTACCATTTAGTTGGTGTGGGCAAGGGAAATGAGTGAAGACTCACGTTTGTATTAAGGCAAGAGAGGCAAGGAAGCAATTGGAAATTATTGGTATGATTCAAGGCATTATTTTATGTCTTATTCCCAATTAATTTGACTTAGAAATTTGACTACAAAAGTCTCTTAATTGAGACACATTCACGGCTGATTGAAGAGGAGATAATGGAAGATTAGTTTGACATTTGAAAGAAGAGATAAGACAAGGTAATTTATTAATTTTTACTTAGCTTAATATTTGTACTAATCTTGTCTTCTTCTTTGTAGGTGACCGCCGATGAAATGGAAGGCTCTAAATCTTCATAGACTTACGGCTAATGGAATGCTAGGAGGCTAATTAGACTTTGTTAATTGTAAACAACTTGATCATGGAAGTTAGGTACATGTCTCACTAGGTTAATTATTTGGCAATTAAGCCTCCACTCCCATGGATCTCATCGGCAGCACATGGTCACATGTGGGTGGTTTTTTGTTAATTGTCTTAGTATAAAGACTAGATAGCCTAGTATTTTTTTAATGACATTATTTTCCATACTAATCTTCTTGTGGTTTCCTTGCAGGAACACGGTTAATGGAGGTCTATTAGGCTTGATTATTTGACATAATATAACATATGGTTTATGGGAAATGAGTCACCATTCATAAGTCAATTTTTGAAGCAAAACTAGCCAAAATAGGCCTTAAATGGCGCCCAACATGGAGGTAAAATGGGACTGATTTTTAATTTGATTTTTGTTACACTATATTGTACTAAGATCATACTAATATGTGTAATAGGGTCCAGCATTTAATTGGTACATTTATATCATGGTAAAAGATGAAAAATTTAAGGTAAAAATGCTGATTTTTGGTACCTTTTTGATCCAAAAATCGCCCCCACTTGTACATTGAATTTAGTACTGCCATTAGTTATTTAGATGGTAAATTTAATCCCCTTTTAAAATTATCAACTCGTGGCTCCTCAAAAACTTCAAGGAAATTGTGTAAAACGCGTTTTTGTGACACCCGAAGGTGCGTTTTTGTGCTTTAAGCATTTTCTGGAAAATAATTAGTCGCTATTGGTTCCAAGTGTTTATTGACATTTTTTATAGTCAATAATAATATGTTAAGATGTTACATTGAGTTATATGGGGTTATATAGACTTGTAACTCAATTTTCGGGCTAACGGGACACTCCCGGGGCAAAAAGGAGCGTTAAGAAATTCATCCGAGCACTTTGTTAATTTTTGTGAAAGTAGCTCGAGAACCCTCTTTGGAATAATGAATATAGATTATAGGAACTCTTAGAATGATTTATATTGGGGTTCGTGCCACTTTGATACCTCTCCGAGGCACTCCCGTGGGTTTATGGGGCCCTCATCGGGAACCTCCGAGAACTTTGTCTCTAACTGATAATCTATCTTTATAATTTCATCTTAAATGTTAATTAAAGTGTTATTGTGTATTTATAATGAAGTGTAATGCTTTACTTTATTTAATAAAGTATTTCCGGGACTTTCGGACCTTAAGGGGCCCTTAAGGGAACTCCCGGGCATTTTGTATTTTTACTCAGTTATAACTGAGGACTTGTGTTTTAAAGGTCATAAAATGATCCTTGATTAACTTCATATGAGTTTTATAGCTTATATAACTTGTTCAGCTTAAGGTCGGGCTTTAACGCTCATTTTTGACCTTAAAGAGTTTTGGTGCGTTTTAACGCCCAAGTGTTTATATACTTTTATTAGGGTTTAATAATCCCCTAAATAATCTTATTCATCATTATTTAATTATTTAAAGGTTAGGGGTATTTGAGACATATTCGGTCTTACACCTCATTCAATACATAAATAATTAAGTCTAACTACCCATGCTATCCACCGACCCCGTCCTACTCTCGAACGGTAACGTCTTCGGTGTACCTGAAAAATAAAAATGGTGCCACAAGGGGCTCAGCTTAACGCTGCATATGAAATTCGCATACCCCGAGCGCTAACCGGGGTACGCCGACTACTTTTGTCGAGAGCATGGAGTTCATTTTAATTCAACCAACATGCATATAGTAATACCTTATATATGTACACTACACAAGGATTCGACAATCAATCATGGGATACAATCCCTAACTAACATAACAAGGTTGTTAGTTGTATCAATTACTCTTAGGCCATGAGGGTTATTCCTCACTATGCCTTGGTTACTCATTCAATAGCTTACCCGCTCTCTCGGGTTACTTATTCTTATACACACCCATTCTCTTGGGCTACCCATTCTATACTCACCCATTCTCTCGGGTTACTTATACTCGTTATCTCACCCACACTCTTGGGTTATTGCTACTCGTTACCTCACCCACACCTTTGGGTTATTTATGCTCAAGCTCTTGTAGATTCTCGAGACACTACAGGTCTCCTACGTCACGCTTGTTGCCCTTAATACATACTTAGGCCAAAACTCATGGCTCTCTAGCATAGTCTTACTTCCCCGGTTTCGACCCTACTCTGGGTCTAGCATGGTGGGAAGGTTCAACTAGCTCACGAAACTCTCTCTTAGTTCCTATCACTTTTACATAGGTCCGACTACTCTTGGACTACTCACATGCCCATACTCCCCTCTCGGAGTTATAATAATATTATGTAAATTAGTCTAGAAGCATCACTCTCGATGTTTCTAATGACTTTGGGAACATTACTCAAGTACGGTTAATCTTAGGCTTTAAGAGTTACCCATACATTTCCTTTACTCATACTTTCGGTTATTTTCTTACACCGGGTAAAGTCCTTATATAGGAGGTCGACCATGTCTCTAGGGAGTTACTGATCCCTTAGGTCTCTTTTACTTATTTAACTAGTTCACATCTTTGAACTTTATTCAATCCTCTAGATGGAGGTTCATTTATCTTTCCGCATTTATATATTTCGTGGTTTGTTTCGATAAGGTTTTCTAACAGTTGTCGGGTGTTTACTCAACCCGTACATCTCCTCACATTCAAGTGGGTTCATATGTTTACGTCATAGTTACACTTTAATCGATAGTTTGTGTGTTTGCACATTTTCGTTATCATACGCATCGACCCGATCTATGGGTCTCTAGCCAAACGTTACTCACTATGTGTCGGTCTTTACACTATATTAGACCATGCCAACATACAAGTATGTTAGCTCATTCAACATACAACTAGACATACATAATCAAACAAGGGATTATTTTCATGCTTTAGTCTTGATTAAGCCGGTACACAAACAGACAAATCAACGTAACTCGGTTAGCACGCGGAGTATGAGAAAATCATACCTTTCACCAGGGTTTTTACTTTTACCGTGTCATTTCACCATGCTCGGTTCACACACGATCCTCTGATAATGTTCCAAACATTAATTAATACTAGGTTCATACGGTACATAATTAAACGCTACTCCCGTACTTACCCCGTTATCCCGTTATCTCGGTTTTACTTTTGTTAGTTTGAGTTCTCACTTCTCACTCACTTCTAACACTTCTTTACACTTCCTAGGGCCTTTACATGTCACCAAACAAGGCCTTAACATCATATAACATCATTAACATTTAAACCCCCATCATTAATAACCTTTAAAACACTTTCTGTAAGATTCTGGGGGTGGTCCGGGACTTGGTCCTTACCCTAAGTCCCAGACCAATTCATTTGGTAACTCTCGGCTGAAAATTCACTATGGTCTGGGACCTTGTACCTAGAGCAAGTCTCGGACCAGCTGCTTGCAGCAACTCTCGGCCTAAATTTAAGGGTGGTCCGGGACTTTAGCAAGGGACCAAGTCCCGGACCATAGCAGGTTTTGCCCAATTCTTGCATTTTCAATGTCTATTCAACCCTTAATCCATAATGAATCATTCCCTAATCTTTCCACAAGTTTCCTACATGTTTAACCACCTTTAAACATGCTCTAAACCTCTTCAAATCATGGGTTAAACCCTTACTCAAATTCTTACCCAAATCACAATTTTCCATTTTTTTTTTCAACACTTTGCACACTAAGCATTTCTAGCTCCTCCTATGTGACAGATTTGAGCTCCCTCCTTGACATTCAAATAATGCCATTTTCAGCACTTCAAGTGGCAATATTTCTACTCCTCATACACTCTTCTCCATAGTTTGGTTTTCAAATCATTAACTACTCACTTAAATCTCTTTAACACACCTAGCTTCTTCCTTTAATAAAACACTCAAGTCCATACTCTCCTAGGCAATTTTTGACAGAACTTGCCTACTTCCTAAGCATTTTCACCACAATTAAATCAGCTCATAAACACTTCTTCACCCCTGTTTGGTTTAGGCATCAATAACCACATCAAACTCCCATTTGTTCATACATATAAACTAGCTTATCTCATAGGTTATTTTGCTCACTCACACACATTAAAACATTCTCTTTCAACTAACAATATTGTAGTATCATGACTACACAAGTTCAAGGTTATTTATACAACACTAACATAAGTTTCACAAGGCAAATAAACCCAACACAAGGTAAGCTCATTACCTTGTTTATTTTCGGTTTTCACTCCTCTTCTTCTTCTTCTTCTTTCTCTTGTTCCCTCTTCCTCTTCTTGTTTCCACACCACACAAAGGATTATGGATTGCTAGCTACAACCATATCTCATCACACACATAACAACAAATCAATTCAATTTTTCCCACACAACCTAATATTTTAAGGAGCTAGTTTTCAAAGCTTAGCTTAGGTATTACCTTAGAATGTTCAAAAGGATAGCTTGGCAATCAATTGATGAAGTTTCCAACACCCCACAAGAGCATGGAGAATCAGATGAAATGGGAGGAAATTTTCAACGTGGGGAAAATTTCCAAAATTATAAGAATAAGCTAGAAATGAGCAAAACTCTTGCTTATTATTACCTTAAGGCATAAAGGAGGTGAAGGAGAGTCAAAATCAGCTTGAAATACCCCAAACCTTCATATGTTGGTTAAATGTTAAACTATGGTATTCAAAGGCTAAAAAGTGCCTTAACAACATCAGTGAACAATTAAACCAAGCAAAATACAAGGAAACACCTTAAGGTTAATTTAAGCAAATAATTGCTCTAGACTTGGTTAACCTTGTATAAAACCTAAAGGTCATTTCTAGACCTTGGAAATATGTTAATGAACATATTAAATCAATTACTGAAGAAAACCAAGCTTGAAAACAAGTTAAAACACAAAATGTGCTTTAAGGAGTCTTAAAGCACATTTTTGGAAAATTGTCTTGTAAATGAGTTTTGAATGGCTAGGTGTCCATCATTACTCTTAAATAAATATGTGTACTAATTTGTAACACATTTGGAGGTCTAGGTCAATGGGAAATCAAAAATTTCACATCTATGTGCCTTGTTTTAGTGAATAGTAACTAAAATAAGCTAGTTTGTAACATATGTTACTATAAGTAATTAAATTGACAAATGAAGACTAAAATACCCCTAAGTTAAGATGGGGGCCGGTTTTTATCATGGTGAGTCACCAACATGTAAAAGGAAATCAAATAATGAAGGGTAGGAAGGTAAAAGAAGAAAGTTACCTTTTATAATGGAAATATCTTGTAAAAGCAAGACTTATCCTCATCTTCTCCTTTCCTTCTTCATTTCCCACGTAGCAAACCTCTCTTCTATCTTCTTCTTGCTCTCCATCGGTTATGCTACAGCAGCTTCACCATTTCTCAACTTCCATGGTTGGTATCTCCTAGCTCCATGGTCCAAATTCAGTTTCGAGACCACCGTTCTTCTAGTTGGAGCAAGCTCTACACTCCTACCTTTTCAAATCTTCAAAAGCCTCATTTTGGTGCCATGGAGATTCACCATTGAAGGAGCTTGAGCTCATATTTCAACATATTATTGTTCTCCTTTGCTTCTAGGTAAGGAATCTCAAAGGAAAATCAAGTTTCCTCTCCTTTTATACATGGCCGAAAATTTACCTTACCATGGTGTCTTTACCTTGCTTGTTCTAGCTTCATTTGAATCTTCCAAGGGCTTGGTGGAGTCCTCTCTTGATATATATTCAAGCTCTCTTTCCATTCCAAGGTAAAACAATCATTTTAATACCTTAAGATAATATATGTAACTAGGGTTTACAATGAGATGAAGCTTAAAGCTTGTATACTCATTATATTGTTGTATAATGTTTAGAAGTTGACAAGCAACTAAGCTTGGCCGATTTTTAAGCAAGGAAACAAGGAAGAAGTTTGTGTGGAAAAAGAGGTAAAAATACTATCTCAAAGTGGTTTAAATGCCTTAGGAAAATGAGCTTGATTTGCTTAATAAAATACCTAAGGAGCCAATGGTAAATGAGCTAGTGAAATGCTCTCAAAGAGATTATTAAGGGAATATGTTTTGTTGGGTGTATTTGCAGGTCAAAGGCAATATATACTTGTGGAAATTCAGTGTTTAAGGTTTATGTTATTTAAGGGCCTAAGTGCCAAGCAATTTAAGTTATGCACTATATTGTGTTGTGGTGTAATTTGGTGAAGGTTTGTGTGTGATGGTGTTCTTGATGGATTTAGGTGATCTTGAATGTTTAAGGGTGAAACTATGAGTTTTGGAATGATGATATGCTAAGAGAACCTATGGCGAAAATTTGTAAAATGAATAAGGAGTCTTAAGTGTTTAAGTGAACTTTGGTGAACTAGGAAATGTAAGGGATGGGTAAATGTTTTGCTAAGGAAGAAAACATGCATTAACGTGTTCTAAGGTGCTACAAGGACTTAGGCATTATCTTGGAAGTTTTAGAAATCTAATGGGTGTTCTTAGGATGTGTTCAAGTCTTGGAGAAATTGGTTTAAGGTTTAGGTAATGTTGGTGAATATATAAGGAAATTGAGTAACAAGTTGAACATGAAACTAGGGATGTTTAAGATGATATTTTGGCATTAGAATATACCTAAGATCATTTGGTAAGTTTATACAATTAATGGAGGTGGAGAACTAAGGTAACAACCATTGAAAAATGACATTTTAACAATTCTGTAGGTTTGGTCCGGAACTTAGGTTATGGTTCAAGTCCAGGACCATATACCAAAAACAGGTCGAGGGTGGAGTACTGGCTTGGTCCGGGACTTGGGGTGAGTACAAGGTCCCGGACCACAATATGAAATACGCCGAAGAATGTTTGTAAGTGTTGGTCCGGGACTTAGGGTAAGGACCAAGTCCCGGACCACTCTAAAATTGTTGTTTAAGGTTGGAAAATGGTGTCTAATGATGGGGATTGATGGATAATGATGTTGTAAGGTTATTAAGGACAAGTTTGGTGAGTTATAATGACAATTTGGTGGGTGGGAAGTTGGAATAAAATGTGAGAGTAAATCAAGTTAAAAATGTTAAGTCATTTAACTAGTTAACGGGGATAACTACGGTCATTCGACGTTACACAAACATGTTACCCCAATGTTAATGAAAACAACTTTAATGTACCAGTTGTTCGAGAATTGTTCGAGGAACGTAAGTGGACATGGTGGAGTGGACTCCGGAGACAGGTATGGTTTTCTTGCAACCTGTGTCCTACCGGATTACACCGGCTTGAATGCCAATGTGTTTTTCTGAGTGTTTGCCACCTTGTAAGATAAAACATGGAATGAGTTTATAGTAATTCATTTATGTGGCGCAATTGGTCCCGATACCGTTTAACCTCAATAAGTGTTAAACCTTAGCTAACTAAATCTAGGGACACATGAGTTATCGGTATACGGATTTAACGACCCAAACCTTGGGAACGTTCTAACCACGGCTATGCGTGAGTTAGTTGTGTATGGTTATTGTTTGCAAGTGTGTGAACCTCCCTTGCGTGTTTAACTCGGTTGATACCGTATGGTGTGTGGATGTGATAGGTTCCATAAAGGAGCTCTAATTACTTAATTATAAGGTTTTGTGTACTAATGGGGGGTGAGGAGACCGGTCATGTTCCGGCCACGCGTGTGATGGACGGGAGTCGATGTCATACCCGGTTCGACTCTCTTGGTGTATGTTTGGTTGTTTACTCATTGGGTTTCCAACCTTCCCTTTAGCTTAACCAAAGCTATATTACTGACTCACGTCGGTTTACTGGGGCATACAATGGTGGTTCGGTGTGCTTGGATGACTATATCCGACACACCTTGGGGTTTAAGTTAACCGTTCCATATAACAGGACGGTAACAAGGTATGTAACGAGCTTATCATGAGTTTGATAATATTCTCTAGGCTCTACAGTAAACTAATTATGGTAGGGACGGTTCCTAAGAGGACCGTACCCGTTATGTTATGTGTTGTGTTGTACTGCAATCGCTATAGCGATGCGGTGCTATAGGTTGTAAATTATGGAATATGTGGTCATGGATATGAAACATAGTTTAAATAAAAGGTGTCTAAGAATAACCCGATTAATGGGTAAGTGTCGTCTATTAAGGAAGTATCTCCGTTTAGAGGAGAGCCACTTTAAGGTTAAAGGTAATAATGGATGGTTTGTTATGTGTGGATGTGTGGATGTGTTGGTATTGTTGAGCCCTATAGTTGGGAGTATGCAATGTGTTGTGTGTTTATGGTTTACATGCGTGATTTAAATATAATCAACTGCATGCTAAGACGACAATTAGTTGTGCGTGGCCCGGTAGCATGCGGGCTGCGGGATTACCATACCAGCAAAGGTGCTGAGCCCCTTGGGGGCCACCCTTTTCTTCCTTTTCTATTTCAGGTACAAGGAGCTGGAAGCCGTTCGAGAGTAGGACGGGTGGTTGTTTATACATGGGTAGCTTTTTAATGGGTGTATGTATTATAGGTGTAGTAAGACCGAATTTGTTATCGGCATTGGTTAATGAATACTCGGTACGGTGGGGGATGTATATGTAAAATAGTTGTTGGAAATGGAATAAGGATTGTATTATGTAGTTGCTCGGGAATCTAGTCCATCAGACCGATACAATGTGTATGTATTAGCCTTGTTAGCCACGTGGGTGGTTAACGGCGTGTAACACCAATGGATTAAGTGTTGTGTTGGTTTATGTTTTCCGCTGCAGATGGTTATAAAGTGTGTTGTTGTGGTTGGGGTGTTACACAGCTCCTCAAGCTTCAAAAGGCCCAACACCCATGGAAGTGAAGGTGGAGGAATCAAGATTTTGTTGGGTGGAAAACGAAGCCCTTGCCGATACGAATCTAACGGTAGTATGTTTGTGCAATTTGGTGAAGAAATGAGCAAGTTAGAGGAGGAAGAAGATGGGGATTGTGAGCTTCCTTTGAAATCGGCATTTTACAGAGGAAGAAGAAGATGAATCTCATTTTGGAGGAGGGAAATCGTGAGTGAGGAGAAAGAAGGTGAGAGAGAGCACTAACACCCCTTTTAACTATTCCCTCTTTACTTTATTACTTTGTCCTTTTGTGACTGAATAAAAGCTAGCTAATTACTTAATTATAGATGTGTGTGTAGTTAGAAAACCGGTCCCACATTATTAGTGAGCTGGAGCGTTTTTCGTTTTTTTACAGAAAACGCTCGTTATTTTACCCGGTTTGGCACTATTCACTAACCGGGCCCGTTTTTCAGATTTTTCTCATTTTCCTTATTTTTAATGGTTATTAAGCTCCCAGTTAATACTTAATTATAGTTATTTAATCAACCATAATTTTTACGGGTCCGTTTGACCACTTAAAGTCACGTTTTCGGGTTTTCTCGAAAAACGTGCTTTAAAACTCCGTTAGCGTTTTAATCCCTTATTTGGATCCAATTTCTTCGGGAATCATTCCCGTATACTAATTAGGCCTAAATAAGCCTTAGGAATCCGTCTCGGACCCTAACTAGATCGTATATCTCTTATTCTCATTTAATGCGTGTTTTAGCGTTTTTCGCGTTTTACGCATTTCAAGCGTTTTCTCTTAACTTTTGGTTTCATTCTCTTTACCAATACTCTTTAGGCACCATTAGGCCTTAAATAATTGTATTAGAATAATTTAACCACCATTTTTAGATCCGGGGTATTAAAGTGGCAAATAAGGAACTAGAGAAAACTGGTGCAAGTGTTAAAGAGAAAGTGAGAAAAATTGAGTGAGTTAAAATGGAAATGAGTAATGAGGTTAGTAGGTGGTTTAGAGAAGTTTAGAGCACCAAGATTAGTGATAAATATGTTGGTAATGCTTTGGAAAAGGTTAGGGAAGCAATGGGTAAAGAAAGGAGCTGAAAACAGAATTTAAAATAAGAATACTGGAGCCAACCGACCTTGGCAAGTTCGGTCGAGCCTGAATTTGCAAGGACGGAAGTCTACTGACTTCGACCAACCTTGGGACCAAACTTTGCAAGGTCGGTCGAGTCGTAAATTGTGAAGCCAGAAGTCTACTGACTTCGACCGACCTTGGGACCTACCTTGCAAGGTTGGTCGAGTCATAAATCTTCAGAACCAGATACTTATTGACTTGGACCGACCTTGGGACCTACCCTGCAAGGTCGGTCGGGTCTGAATTTTCCAGGATCGTAACACACTGACTTCGACCGACCTTGGGGCCGACCCTGGGTAAGGTCGGTTGAGTCATACAAAAAAAATAGTAATCATATGTATGTATGTATGTATGTATATAAAAGATGTGATAAGGTGGGAAGGAATTATAATACATTAAACATAAAGTTCTAATGTAAAAGTATAACATATTAAATGGTGAGTAAATTATATGAAACTAGGGGTTATAATATGCATTATATAAACTTATGTACTTGGATAAACTAACCAAGTCAACATAATTGGCCAAGTCAACTCAATTGACCAAAGAGGTCGAGTTGACCAACTCATAATTTAAAGGAGAAATAAAGGATTATAAGTCAAGGATATAATTAACATATAGTAACAAACTATATGGACGTGTGTATTATATATAAATAATAAACATATGAATAAATGCGATAGGTTATTTAGATTAAGTCCTAAGTAGTGAATAAATACTACATGTTAATTACAATAGATTAGAGGATTATTTAACTAATCCCAAACTATATAAAACTCGAATGATAAACATTGAACAATCATGGGGTAATTACTAGGGGGATTAGTGACTAGTTGGGATACTGAATTAGTCCGTATTACAGAGAGCTAATATGTAGTTGTATTCCAGATTTGAGTGCATTAGAGGACATGCGCTGGAGGACGAGCTTTGGGTGATTGAGGACAAGCGTGTATCGTCACGCTAGCATTGTACTTCGGTGTACGGTATGTTCATTGTGTGGTCTGAACCCCTGAGGGAATCCTTGGGTTCAGTATTGCTTGTTTACTTGATAAAGCGATATGTATGATATGCATGATGTGAGTGAAATATTTTACTTGATTGTCAAGCATTTATTATTTTGCGTGAATGCCTGTCGGGCTATGTGATATCGATTACCGTTCAACTTCAATACTAACTATTAGGAGACCTTAAAATTCCTAATTTACCTAAGTAAAATTCTTAGGAGTGAGACTCGGGATCCCCAGTTGCAAACGGTTAAATTGATGTATTAAAAACTAAGAATAATCCTAGAAGATAACAAATCAACAGACCGTCGGGTTGCAAAAATCCCGGTCGTAGTAGTATAGTAATTTAGAAGCAACCAGGTATCAATCCATGGGACTTGAGGTAAATAAGTCTAGCCTTAGGCAATGGGTAACTAAATAGGGGTTGTTTTAGTTTTAGGGATCAATAGTAGACAAGAAAATAAATAGCAGATAAATTAAAGCGATAGATAGGGAGTGCGAACGGTACTCTAGGTTCAGGGAGTTGTTTCACTAGCTAGGTTAAGCATATTCTACTACTTAAACGGAGACTTGGATCAGCTTGTAATTCTCAATTATCTATTCTATATTAAGTCTTAATTCCAGATAGCTCATCTAGACAGGGCACGTAGTTCTAGTCTAGACTTGACAAGTATATCTAGATGGTTTTATTGCACAGAATTACTAGTCCCGTTTGGTCCGGACTAAAGCGCCTAATTGCTAATGTAATATGTCTGATTGTAATTATCACAGGTAACAGGTTAATAGGACCGTCAATGCTAATCACCTTATCTGATCATAACATGATTCGAGGGCTTATAATAAATTCATGACGTTTATTAAGAGCACTTAAATGCATTAACCTGAACAATCCAAATAGTCTCAATAAAGCAGTAAAATAATGCAGAGTTTAACTAATTACAACATCCCTTCCCATAGAGTATATCCTCTTAGCTAGGCATAGCAATTGAAAGCATAAATAAGAGAGAGATGATAGAAATCATCTGTTACGAAGATCCTCTCGCTTGCTTCGCCCTTCGTCCTTGCGCTATGCGGGCTTGGAGGTTGGATTTGGCGAAAATGAAGTGAACTTGGTGAAATGGAGCAAAAATGGAAATTCTGGGAATATTTATGAGACGTCCGGATGGGGTGGGTCGGACACAAATCCGGACGTGATATTTTGTGAGGCGTGTGTGCGAAGTCTTGTGTGTGATTTTTGTGTGGAGAAATTGGAATGAAAACGTGTTTGATGTGATGTGTGTTTGTGTTTGAGTAATTGTATGGGGATGAAGTACGGGGAGAGCTATTGTGTGAATGACCAGAGGATGGATGGAATGAGAGATGGAGGAGGATGATGAGATGTGTAGACGAGTGTCTGATGCGAATTGAAATGGAGGCTGGAGAAGGGTTTAAATAGGCTTAGGAGTAAATGGTTGTGGTAGTTGAGTGGGTAGAGATTGATTGAGCATGGACATCGTTTTAATTTACACGGAGTATGGGCTAAACCGTCGCTTCGGCTGATAATTGCGCCGAAAGCATAATTATCAGCGCGATGATTTTTATTTTTCGTTTCTGTGTGACGTCCGCGTTTGAGTCCGCATACGGACAGGGGTGTCCTGACGAGATCTACACGCATCCGCATTTCTGTCCGCGTGCGGACATGACTGTCCTAATGAGATCTGTGTACACATCCGCATGGGCGTCCGCATACGGACATGGAACAAAAGGGACTGTCCGCATTTCTGTCCGCGTATTAGGACAGGGTTAAAGGCGAATTCGATCTGGAGCTGTTTCTGTGTCCGTGTCTGCCCATCCGGACACATCCAGACATGTGTAGATTTTTCTCTTTTTGTTCCAAAAGCTCTAAACTCCTTCCTAATCACGTCCTAAGCCAAAATAACATGAAAACAAGAAGGTAAATGCATAAATCTAAGTAAAATAATATGGAAAACAAGGGTTCAAAGCACTCAAAATAGATCAATAATCAGTGCATCAAATTCCCCCACATTTATCTTTTGCTTGTCCTCAAGCAAAATAGAGAATAAAACTATCTTCAAGGCTATAGCATTGAAACTCAGGGTTAAACAGATGTATACATAAAGCAAGAAATGATGACGATCAAAAGAATAATTCTGCTTCTGGATGTAGGTTTTCACAGTCAGTGAAAAAGAAGGATTTTTAAAAGCATGGAGAAGTCAGAATACAAAATCTGGAAGTAGATTAACTTAGATCTTCCACTATTCCTTTCCTCTAACCTTTGGATGTCAAGGGGTGTGAAGTAATGCCTTATTCGACAATACCTTTCAACACCACGTACTCATGATCAAAATTTAAACTGCAATCTATTTTTCACATACAAGAACATTCTTTTTCAAGAGATATATATAAAACAATCGAATTATTGCAATTGTAGAGTTATTCCGTAACCCAGACTTTTCTCTCTATCCATGTAACGGTGTTGGGCCAACTATCCTAGATCCCGAGACCTTAGGTAGATAGGTGTTAAGGCACCCTTAAGACTTAATAACCGGATAGACGAGGCCTGCTTTTGTTCGGAAAATTTTTGTTTGATCAGTGGAGTACCTTGACTTATCCTTTTCATTCCAAACTTTTAAATCATTTACAAGAGTCCCAAGCTAAACTAATTCAGTTTCCATAATCAACTACTCCATCAAATTTTAGTGAAAATAGATTAATTTTGAATAAAATTAGATGTACAAACACCCTAAAGCAGAAGGATTCTTGAGGTAGTCAACATGCCTTGATTTCTAAATCTGCTTGAAGAAGTGATTTTTCTCGAAAGCAAGTAGACAAATAAAGACAAGTGTGACATTTAAACCCAACTTGCACATTCAGATTGATTTTTCTACTCTTAATTTCACCCCACACTTGAGAAGAGCAATGTCCCCATTGCGTGGAAATCTAACCCCAAGTAAGCATGCAGTATAATGTAGAACATTGGTAAGCAAGTAGAGAGTACAAAATGTAAAAAGAATACTCCCCAATGTTCCAGCAAATCGTAAGTTCGTGTGCAGTTGAGGTTTATTTGTCGTGCTATACCTCTCCTCGAGTGCATAAGTGTTGAGTGAGTGAAAAATAGAAGAGGCTGCACAACATATCAGTAGAGGAAAATAGAATAGAAGTTTTAACATTAAAACAACTGCAAGTTAGTTCGGACGGTTTACGACACCGTGTACCCTTTAAAATAAAATAAAGGTAAAAACATCAAAAGAGTGCAAACTGAAATAAATAACAACTGAAATAAAAAAAAAGAAAATAGATGATCACTGTGATGGTCCCGGGGGCAGTCTGTGATCCAGGTGGTCCATGAGCCTCTGGTTGAGTTGAACTGTCATACTCTGAACCTCGTCGCTGCGCTCTATGCGCTGGGTAATCCGATCTGTGTCTGGTGCAGCTCGTCAATATGCCCTGCCATCTGCTCCTGTCTCTGCTGGACGGCACCGACCTGCTGCTGCATCACCTGCTGCTGCTGTAGGATGGTATCCATCGTGGTCTGCAGCTCTGGAGGAATGCTCATGACCGGAGGAACAGGTGGCTGCATGGTAGTAGTGGCCGCCGGTGCAGAGCCTGAAGTCGAGGATGATGCAGTAGCCCCCAGGCCAGAGCTGCCGCGTACCCAGCTCCCATCCGCTAAGCGCATGAAGCCCCACCTCTTCAAAGTCTGGAGAGAGATAGGGCTCTCACCCTCTCGCACGTCGACCCCGGTGAATATGTCGTTAGGTAGCACACAGGCGAGGTGGTGGTGGATGAAGAAGGGAAAGATGGGCGTGATCTTCTTCTTCGATCTCAGGTATGTGACCACCTTGTGCAGCTGACGGAACATGATGTACGAGACAAAGATCTGTTGCTGTGGAGTGGGAGGCGGTGCTAGGAAGTAGTCGATCAGCACCAATCCTCATCAGTAACATCATTTCCAGCACGAGGCCGGATTTGATGGCTGAGGATCTCTGCTACCAGCCTCTGCATGAGCGATGGGAGGCTGGTGTAGGGGATGACACCCTTACTCTCCTCTCCCCTATGTCGAGACGTCTTACCAATCTCCTGGACCCATCTAGTCCTAGTGGTCCTCAGCAGCTCCTCACTCATATCTACATGTGCTTCCGCGTTATCCGGAAGCAGAAAAACGGTACTGAATGAGGTGTTAGTGATCTCAACCGGGTGGTGGCGCACATAAGAAGTGATGACATTCAGCGTATCGTGCGCCTGGGCGTTCGCGTAGAACTCCTGGACTAGATCAGGAGAGAAAAGGCCCTCGCCCATCCTCAGTACTGTGGCCATCCCGAAGCTCTCAAAGATAGGCTGTATATCTGTGGCGTTGATCACCTCTGATGCGATGCGCCTCTCCATGACGAATTTCCCGCCCCGGTCGTACCAGGCACGGGCGGTGGCGGAGATAAACCCATCCTCACGTAGTGGAGAGGGTGGTGGAGGGGGCGGTGGAGTATCTGATGTATCATCTGGGCGCGGGGCTCGCGAGGAGCGTGTGACCCCACCTCCTTTAGTACGAGGCATCTATTTACAGTTGTCAAACAGGGAATTAACGTGCAATAATAAAGGATGCAATGTTGAAAGGCAATAGAACACACAAACTAACAAAAGCGAGTTCATAGCAAGTCGTATTCTCAAAAGTTCTTAATCGCGTGCGAGCACAGAAATTTATGGCTTAACAATCAATAAACATTAAGGTGCAAAGCTAGAATTAAATTTCAAAATTTTTGCAAATTTTCAACATGTCCGGACTTGTGTCGGGTGGGCTAGCGCGGACGCAAGTCCGGACAGCGCAAGAACCCTAAGTCGAAATCGCGGCGATAGAATTCGCCCCAAATCACATAATTTTCACACAAATCACATAGATTTCGCACAGAGTTCGCAGATTACCTATCCTAAGTTGCAGGTAATAACCGAGTATACTCAAACACTATCTATTTTAACATTTTCGGATTGATTCGAACCAAAATTTCTCAAAAAATGAAAAACCTGATTTGGTTGTTGTGCTAGTCGTCGCGGAGGATTTCGTCGGTGGTGGTTGGGCTAGGTGCGTCTGCGGCGGGGCGGAGCTCAGTGGTGGTGGCCGCCGGTGAGTGGAAGGACGGTGGAGAAGAGGGTGGGTTTTGGTTTTGGTTGTGAGTTCGAAGGCAACAGAGAAATGGGGAAATGAAGAAGAAAGGAAGAAAAGAGAAAGAAGAAGAAGAAGACGCGGTTTAGTAACATCCGCAAACACGTCCGCTCTACGGACTCGTTGGAATTTCCTCGCGTCCTGATTGCGGTCTCGTTAACGGACAAGGCTTAAAAATCGAAAAAATTTGCGTCCGTGTGGCTGTCCGTTCTGTGGACGTGGGTGGGCGTAGAGGAGCTGTAGACAGCTTCTATTCGTGTGAGCGTCCGTGTTGCGACATGGGGACTTTATAACATGTCCGGGTGGTGATGCTCGGACGCCAATCCGGACATGTTGGAAGTCTCTCTTTTGTTTTATATAAAATAATTTATAAATTAAAATTTTAATCTTTGAAATAAAAAATATCACAGAAGACTTGATAAAGGCTGACTAATTAAACACAGATAAGTAGTAAATCAGACAAGATCAAATTAAGCACTCAAAATTCAGAAAGCCAAGAGCGAGGGTGTAAGAGTTGCTCCCTGATCTTTTAAGGGGTAATGCTTCAAGATTCCCCCACACTTGAGTTCAGCCAAGCACCAATTTAGCTAATTGAAAATTTTTGAATTTGCAAGGCCAGAAGAACTCAAGTGGAAACAGATAAAACCATTAGTAGAAAATAAGAGCCAAGGCTCTTTCAATATGCACAACAGCTATTAACACACCACAAAATAAGAACAAAAGAGTCAAATAAATAACTAAACCAAGAAAGCGAAAAGAGATACAAACCGGTGGGTTGCCTCCTACCAAGCTTCCTGAAGTTAGAGTCTCTGGCTAGACTTCACAGATAGGATCAAGGAGGGCCGCCACAGCAGCTAGCAATAGCTTTCTTCAGTCTGAAATACCTTTGCGAGCGTGGCTTATTTGATGATTTTAGAGGGGTTGTTGCAGTACAGATAGCAGAAATAGAATTGATGGAATAAGAACTTTCAATCAAGGATACACCTGGTGCATGAGGCTGAGAAAAGGTATCGCCCAGGTATTTCTTCAGTCGAGCACCATTCACTTGGAATACCTCCCCTAACTTTTTTCCAGCTCATATGCGCCATAGGAAGTGATCCCTACAACCTTAAATGGACCTGCCCAATGAGATTTTAACTTGCCAGGAAAAAGTCTCAGGCTGGAATTGTAGAGCAACACCAGGTCCCCTACTTTAAATTCTCTTTATGTATCATTTGATCATGGATTCTCTTTGTGCGCTCTTTAAAAATTCTGGAACTGTCATAAGCTTGTTCTCTTAGTTCTTCGAGTTCAGACAGCTGAAATTTTCCTTTCTCTCCAACAGTGTGTAGATCAAAATTCAGGGCATTCAATGCCCAATAAGCTTTATGCTCTAATTCTACTGGAAGATGACAGGCTTTCTCATACACAAGCTTGAACGGAGACATCCCTATAGGAGTCTTAAAAGCAGTCCGATATGCCCACAGAGTGTCATCCAGCTTAATTGACCAATCCTTCCTTGATGCATTAACAGTCTTCTGCAAGATCCATTTTAGATCACGATTGGTCACTTCTGCCTGACTGTTAGTTTGGGGGTGGTAAGGTAATGCCACCTTGTGGGTCACCCCATATTTAGTCATCAAGGAGTCGAAGGCTCGGTTGCAGAAGTGAGAGCCACCAACACTGATAATTGCCCTGGGCACCCCGAATCTGGTGAATATGTGTTTCTTTAGAAATTTCACCGCTATCGTAGCATCAGCAGTGTGGCATGGAATAGCTTCAACCCACTTCGAGACATAGTCCACAGCTACTAGGATATATTGGTTTCCCTGGGATGAGGGGAAGGGGCCCGAGAAATCTATGCCCCAAACATCAAAAAGCTCCACCTCAAGAATACCTTGCTGAGGCATCTCATGCCTTCTAGAGATGTTTCCCATCCTCTGACAGGAGTCACAATGGGAACAGAAGTGGTGGACATCCTTATGTAGAGTGGGCCAAAAGAATCCACACTCTAGTATTTTTGTAGCTGTCCTTGTAAAACCATGATGGCCACCAGCCTCTTTAGCATGACATAATTCTATTACACTCTGTATCTCCTCATCTGGAAGGCATCGCCTTATCAAACCATCAGCACAGATCCTAAACAGATAGGGATCCTCCTAGATATAGTGGCGGGCTTCTGATAAGAATTTCTTTTTCTGATTGTAGCTGTAATCGTGAGGAATCAACCCAGAAGCAAGAAAGTTCGCCAAATCCACATACCAAGGTTCTTTCACCTTTCCAATCATGAACACCGTCTCGTCAGGAAAGAACTCGTTGATTGGGATTCCATCATCAGGGATGCCAAGCCTAGACAGGTGGTCAGCAACTCCGTTCTGCTTCCCCTTTTTATCCACAACTTCCAAATTAAATTGTTGGAGAAGCAAGATCCACCTCAGAAGTCTAGGTTTCAATTCATTTTTCTGGAAAAGATACTTGAGGGCTGTATGATCAGTGTGGACAATCACCTTGCTTCCTAGCAGATATGGTCGAAACTTATCCGGCGCGAATACCACAGCTAGCAACTCCTTCTCTGTAGTAGTATAATTTTTCTACGCATCTATCAAGGTCTTGCTAGCATAGGTGATTACTCTCAGCATCTTGTCCTTCTTCTGACATAATGCAGCGCCAACAGCATAGTCGCTCACATCCGTCATGATCTCAAACGGTTCTGACCAATCTGGTGGGACCACAATTGGAGCTGAGCAGAGCTTATCTTTGATGGTCTGAAAGGCTGTCGAGCACTCCTCAGTGAACTGGAACTTGACATCCTTCTGGAGTAGGTCTGACAGGGGCTTAGCTATCTTTGAGAAGTTCTGAATAAATCTCCTGTAGAATCCTGCATGACCAAGGAACGATCTGACATCCTTCACTGTAGTTGGTGGGGGAAGCTTCTCTATCACCTCCACCTTGGCTTTATCGACCTGGATGCCCTCCTTAGAAACCTTGTGACCTAGTACAATACCTTCCCATACCATAAAATGGCACTTCTCCCAGGTCAGTACCAGGTTCGTCTCCTCACATCTCCCCAATATCTTATCCAACTGCTCCAGGCACACCTCGAAACTCTGTCCATAGACTGAAAAGTCGTCCATAAAAACTTCAATGCTTTTCTCAATGAAGTCATTGAAGATGGCCATCATACATCTCTGGAACGTCACTGGAGCATTACAGAGGCCAAAAGGTATCCTCCTATATGCGAATGTCCCATATGGATAGGTAAAGGTAGTCTTCTCTTGATCTTCTGGAGCAATAGGGATCTGGAAGTAGCCACTATAGCCATCGAGGAAGTAGTAAAACTCTTGACCAGCCAACCACTCCAGCATTTGATCTATGAATGGGAGCGGGATTTAGTTTTTCCTGGTGGCATTGTTGAGGCGAAGGTAGTCGATACACATTCTCCAACCTGTCATCTGCCTCTGGGAACCATCTCCCCCTTCTCATTGGGAACTTCCACGATCCCTCCTTTCTTTGGGACAACCTAGACTGGAGACACCCACTGGCTGTCAGATATCGGGTAGATAATGCCTGCATCAAGAAGCTTCAGCGCTTCAGCTTTGACCACCTCCTTTAGAGTTGGATTTAATCTTCCCTGGGGCCGCCTCACTGCCTTATAATTCTCCTCCATATAAATCCGGTGAGTGCAGAAACCCGGATTGATCCCTTTGATATCAACAACTGACCACCCCATGGCACTTTTATGTTTCTTTAGCACCTCCAGAAGTCTAGTTTCCTGCGAAACAGACAAAGATGTAAAGATAATAACAGGCAGGGTGCTACCCTCTGCCAAGAAAATATATTTAAGATGGGAAGGGAGAGATTTGAGTTCAAGGGTAGGAGGCTTCTCTATTGAAGGGATAGGCCTTTGAATGGGTCGATCCAGCTTTTCTACTAGAGGAGAGGAGGAGCGAAAGTATGACCTCCCTTGATTTAGCTGCTGGACGACTGAGGCCATCTCAAAGCTTTCTTGTCATCCTCAATGGATAGACTCAATACCTGCTCTAAAATGTCAGAACACTTAAACAAAGAATTAGAAGTATCAGTACTCCTATGGATGTAGTCATCCTCAAGATCATAAAAATCTTCAATTAAGTCAACAGAGAAAACAGCATGAGAAGAAGTATTTTTCCGCATCATCTTATTAATATCAAAACTTAGTTATTCGTCATGAAATTTCAAGGTAATCTTTCACTTATCAACATCTATAACAGTCTTTGCAGTTCTAAGGAAAGGTCTACCAAGAATTAGAGGTACCTCAACATCCTCATCCATGTCGAGGATCACAAAATCAGCAGGGAAGAAAAACTTACCCACACTAACAACTACATTTTCTACCATACCTCTGGGTGTGATTGATGATCTATCAACTAATTGGAGTCTAAAATGAATTGGAACGAGCTCACCCGCATGAAGCTTTTTGAACATGGTGTATGGCATCAGGTTGATGCTCGCTCCTAGATCGCAGAGACCGTATCCACAATCCATATCTCCAATTGAGCAAGGAATAATGGGTTGACCAGGATCACCACGCTTTGGAGGCAGCTTCTGTAGGATCGCTGCAAAGCAGGTCTCGGTCAGCTGAATGGTGTCCTTTTCCTTATATTTCCGCTTATTCAAAATCAAATCCTTCACAAATTTAGCATAATTTAGCATTTGTTTAATCGCATCAATAAAAGGAATATTGATAGTCAGCTTTCGAAAGACATCTAAAAATTTTCCTAATTGCTCATCGAGCTCTCGCTCTTTGAGACGGTTTGGAAAAGGAAGTTCTTTTGCAGATGTTTTACCTTTCGTATTTTTAATACCAGTTGAATGAGAGGAAGAAGGAATAGGAGCCTGGGTCTCCTCATGTACTACCTCAGGAGGGGCAAGATGCCCTGATGGTGCACCGGCGGTATTAGAAAGGGGCTCGGTCTCCTCATCAGTATGGCTCCCTGCCACTTTGTCATTGATTAAGTTCCTTCCACTCCTTAGGGTAACTGCTGCTAGCTCTCCAGAATCTTCGTAGTCCTTAATCACTACTGCTTCTGAGACCGATGCTGCCTTCAACTGCTCCTTGGGATTGGTTTCTGATTGAGAAGGCAAGGATCCAAAAGGTCTCTGCTGTAAGAGGAACTGAGTCAACTGGCTCATCGTTCCCTGCATCTCTACCATGGCATTCTCTAATTTCTGCTGATCAGCTGTCAGACTTTGACTGATTACAGTTTGCTGCTCCTGAGAAGCCATCAACTTATCCACCATTTCCTTCAGACTAGCATTGTTTGAGCTCAATGATGGTTGCTGAGCTTGAGACTGCTGTGGCCTGAACTGATTATACTGAGGTCTAGCAAAGCCGGGTGTCCTCCCTGGTTCATCCTCTGAGGCTGCATCTGATGTGAATTTAGTGCATTGTTCGAATTTCCATACCTGAGGTTTTGGTGCTGATTCTGCACCCAGGGTTGTCTGTTGTTGAATTGTCCTATAACATTGGCCTCCTCTGATTGCTTCATCTCGGCTATCTGTGGGCAGTCCTCATATTCATGTGCGTCCCCACACTGAGAGCAGCAGACTTCATTGGTACTTGTAGAGATCTTCTTGGCAGTTTGCCTAGGGGTTGGCCCCATAGTGAGCTGTTCGAGCATTTTTGCCATACTTTCCATTGTAGTTTTCAGCTGCGCTTGCTCGGTGGCTATCTGTTCTATCATCGGGTCTGGAGCTCGGGTAGAACTATGACCTATTGAGAATACTCTGCCCCCATTGTTGCTCCATTGGCGAAGCTCCTCACAGCAGGACTCCATTGCTGCCATGAAATCCTCCCCGCTTTTTGCTAACAGGTTGCCTCCTAAGGCAGCTCTCACTTCGCCTCTGTTTTCATCTTTCAGCCCTTGGAAGAATCCCTGAGCCAGTGAGGTGATATTTGACCGTGGTGAGGGCACTGGTGGAGTAGTTCTTTGAATCGGTCCCACGCCTCACATATAGTCTCACTACCCAGCTGTCTGAATGCCGTCAGATCAGCAATCATCTGTTGTGTCCTAGAGATGGGGATGTATTTCTCGTAGAATTTATCCGTCATCTGCTCCCAGGTGGTAATGATGCCTGGTGGTAGTCGATGGAACCATTTCGAAGCTTCTCCTGATAAGCTGTGCTGGAACAGGCTCAGTCTGGCATATTCTTCCAAGCCTGGTGATAAGCCAAGCGAGTCCAAGTGCACCAGGAATCGATGTACGTGGTCTAGTGCATCAGCTGGGTCGGCACCTGAAAATGTTCCTGCAGGGTGATTTCGAACCACATTGGATTGATGAGAGGGTTTTACCTTTTGCCAATCGGCCACTAGTTCTGCAGTTAGATCTGGTAGAACCACTAGTCCTCTTCTTGGTGTGGCTGGTGGTCTGTTTATCCATCCCATCGTGTATTGGGCGACTGGACCACCTCCCAGCTGGTCATGGTTTGCTGCCATGTTGAAATCGAGCTGCCTTCTTGCTCTCAGAGCTTGGAGGAAAACTCTCTCGATTTCGGGGTCGAAGTTTGTATCCGGTGGACTAGAAGAACGCGTTCTGCGCATCCACTAGGTACTTGTAACAGTAAAAGAGAAAGGAACAAAGTGTGTTGAATTGATGAAATAACTAAAGCAAATAAACTTATAGTACTTGAAAATTTAAATGACAGAAAAAATATAAACTGAATTTAAATGATATTAATGAAAAACAATTGTATAAAATGGCACAAAAAATAAATTAAACCTTAAACATAAATAATAGATAAATTACGAAACAAATAATAAACAGGTTGTTGTAATAGAGTAATGAATTAACCAATGCTAGGGACTAGACAAAGTCAAGTCCCCGGCAACGGCGCCATTTTGCAAACGGTTAAATTGATGTATTAAAAACTAAGAAATAATCCTAGAAGATAACAAATCAACAGACCGTCGGGTTAAAAAAATCCTGGTCGTAGTAGTATAGTAATTTAGAAGCAACCAGGTATCAATCCATGGGACTTGAGGTAAATAAGTCTAGCCTTAAGCAATGCGTAACTAAAGAGGGGTTGTTTTAGTTTTTGGGATCAATAGTAGACAAGAAAATAAATAGCAGATAAATTAAAGCGATAGATAGGGAGTGCGAACGGTACTCTAGGTTCAGGGAGTTGTTTCACTAGCTAGGTTCTACATATTCTACTACTTAAACAGAGACTTGGATCGGCTTGTAATTCTCAATTATCTATTCTGTATTAAGTCCTAATTCCAGATAGCTCATCTAGACAGGGTACGTAGTTCTAGTCTAGACTTAACAAGTATATCTAGACGGTTTTATTGCACAGAATTACTAGTCTGGTTTGGTCCGGACTAAAGCACCTAATTGCTAATGTAATATGTCTGATTGTAATTATCACAGGTAACAGGTTAATAGGACTGTCAATGCTAATCACCTTATCTGATCATAACATGATTCGAGGGCTTATAATAAATTCATGACGTTTATTAAAAGCACTTAAATGCATTAACCTGAACAATCCAAATAGTCTCAATAAAGCAGTAAAATAATGCAGAGTTTAGCTAATTACAACATCCCTTCCCCTAGAGTATATCCTCTTAGCTAGGCATAGCAATTGAAAGCATAAATAAGAGAGAGATGAGAGAAATCATCTGTTACGAAGAGCCTCTCGCTTGCTTCACCCTTCGTCCTTGCGCTATGCTGGCTTGGAGGTTGGATTTGGCGACAATGAAGTGAACTTGGTGAAATGGAGCGAAAATGGAAATTCTAGGAATATTTATGAGATGTCCGGATGGGGTGGGTCGGACACAAATCCGGACGCAAATCCGGATGTGATATTTTGTGTGGCCTGTGTGCGAAGTCTTGTGTGTGATTTTTGTGTGGAGAAATTGGAATCAAAACGTGTGATGTGATGTGTGTTTGTGTTTGAGTAATTGTATGGGGATGATGTACGGGGAGAGCTATTGTGTGAATGACCAGAGGATGGATGGAATGAGAGATGGAGGAGGATGATGAGATGTGTAGACGAGTGTCTGGTGCGAATTGAAATGGAGGCTGGAGAAGGGTTTAAATAGGCTTAGGAGTAAACATTGGTTAGTGGTGAGTTGGGTAGGAGATTGATTGAGCATGGACATCGTTTTATTTTACACGGAGTATGGGATAAACCGCCGCTTCGGCTGATAATTGCGCCGAAAGCATAATTATCAGCGTGATGATTTTTATTTTTCGTTTCCGTGTGACGTCCGCGTTTAAGTCCGCATACGGACAGGGGTGTCCTGACGAGATCTACACGCGTCCGCATTTTTGTCCGCGTGCGGACATGACTGTCCTAATGAGATCTGTGTACACGTCCGCATAGGCGTCCGCATACGGACATGGAACAAAAGGGACTGTCCGTATTTCTGTCCACGTATTAGGACAGGGTTAAAGGCGAATTCGATCTGGAGCTGTCCGCTTCTGTGTCCGTGTCTGCCCATCCGGACACATATCCGGACATGTGTATATTTTTCTCTTTTTGTTCCAAAAGCTCTAAACTCCTTCCTAATCAAGTCCTAAGCCAAAATAAAATGAAAAAAAGAAGGCAAATGCATAAATCTAAGTAAAAGAATATGGAAAACAAGGGTTCAAAGCACTCAAAAGATAGATCAATAATCAGTGCATCACCAGTCTCTAGAGCTTGAAATCTCGAACATGAATATGACCAAGACTATTTCTAGGAATGTGCGTAAGACCTCGATGGAAGATATGATGATAAGAAATTCTCCATAAGCTAAGACTTTACTTTAGGTAGTTGATTAAAGATTTAATCACATATTGGAGAGTGTTGATGTATGTTATGGAAATCCAATTAGTTTTAACTAATTGGTTGTGCATTAGTGATCATTGGAGTATAACTGTAACACCCTGGATTTTATCTCAAAAGATAGCTTATGAATACAAATCTAACGGAGCAAACAACATTAAAAACGGACTCCAAACGAGTCCTAGAAGTGAAAACAACGTTGGTCAGAAATTGTGTCCAGGCATTGAAAGCTCGGACACAAGCCGAGAAGATTGAACTGCGGAAAACCATTTGTCCGAACTTGTGTCTGGACTTCGAAGTTCGAACACAAGTCAAACTTTAAAACTCTGAAAACCTTTTACGCGCGTCTGAACATCGGTCCGGACTTGCAAGTTAGGACGTAGGTCGAGACTTGCAAGTCGGACCCATCCTCGCACACTGTCAGAACTTTTAAGTTCAGACAGAAGTCCGGACACGACCAAACAATGAATTCTTTAAATCGCTTCGGGGCATGTCCGAACATTGATGTCCGGACGGACGTTCGGACACGTCCCGGGATGGGTTTCCAGAAATGTGACAGAACCACAGATTCCACCAAAAACTCCATAAAGCAATGTTAGCCGATAGTAAATCTTTTAGCAACTCCTAAGGCAGTAAACTCCACAAGAGCACAACGAAAGCAACAGTCAGTTTTGCTTATCAAGGATTTCTAAATCATCAAAAGTGAACGTTTGAATAATACACCAAAACAAAACCTCAATTGCAGTGGAAATCAAATTCACCCAGGGTATTACCGCCACATCCAAACTCCGTGGGTGCTCAGGCTAGTGAACTAAATAAACATCAAGAATAAATGTTAACTCAACTTATGTGGAAGCCAAAATAACTATCCAAAGTGTAAAATCTTAAAGAACGACACAATAACTTTCAAACGTTGTAATTCAAACATTGTCTCAATAACTCATAATTCCTAAACTATGTGATTTCACCGTCCCAATTCCCACACTTAGTCATCCATACCTACGATAATAAAACATAGACAAAAACACAGAAAGGATCGCATAAATCAGAAAAACTGAGTAAAAACTACCTCAATCTGTAAAATAAGTTTTAGAAACCCATTTGCCATTTGTCAACCAGGTGAGAATGATTTGGTAAACATTAGAGGAATTTCCAGAATCCACAAAACATCAAAAACACAGTAGGGAGCTTTCAACAGGAGATCACCACAGTACCAAATATGGGGTCACCTATGGGACCCCAAACAATAGGACAGTCACCTATGGGACCGTCAAACAACCACCTCACCCTAAGTCCTTAAGTGTGCACACCCCCTATGAGACAGCAGTAGCATAGAGTAGATCAAAGGGCTTAACTGCAACAGTGTGTGCAGCGCAAATATTAACAATCATGGGGAGCACCTATGGGCTCCTAAACAATAAGATACATCCTGCGAAAAGACTCCCAAAATCCAGAACCAAAATTCCACAGCACAAACCAATACTTCCAATTCCAAAACGTGGGAACAATCCCCAATTTCCAAAACACAACTGAGAATCCTCGAAACTCAACAAAACCTTTTCCAATGTTCCGCAAAACAGCTGTCAAACAACATTGAGCATAGAATTTACCTGGAACAACCAAATCCCTCAAGAGCCCAATGCTCCGGACTATCGATAGCGCTCGTCGATGTAATCGGTGTCTAGGTAACCAAAATTAACAATCAGAAATCGCCGAACAACGAGTAAAATAACTATGCAAACTAGGTAGAATACATTACCCAACAATCCACTAACTGGCACCAGGGAATTGATTAGACCTCGACGGAACTAGCGTGAAACCACCAAGAGTTTGAAGAGGAAGAGCGTGAAAATTTTGTGTAGAGTATAAGCGCATGAACGGTGTATTCAGGATGAAGGGAATGAGGAAATCGATATTTTAAATAGAAAAATAATGGCAGAACAAGGAAGAATATAATTAGTTCAATAAATAAAATTCTATGTTTAAGGAGATAAGACATTAAATATCCAAAAGAGAAATTCTATTACTAGTATTGCAAATATTTAAAAGGTATAGAAATTATTGATTGATAAGGAAAGTCAGCAGAAGAATCGAGATTGTTAGCAATATCTATATAGGAGTAAATAAGTTAATAACAAATAAATTAATGAATCAACAATTTGAAATAGAAGAACGTGGTTAACTGTTGTAACAAGATAAGGATGAGAAATAAAATATCTAGGAAGTTAATTAATAAACATTTATTTGGAAGGAAGCCATTTAGAAATAAATAGATATATTGTAAATGGTTTCAAAGTTCAATAGAGGGGAAAAACAATCACGTTAAAAGGATAAGTCAAAATGCTTGTACTATAATTATTGAAGGCGAATGGGGGAGTTAATAAATAATATATATTAAGCAGTCAATTAGGATTTGAACTCTTGAAATCAAATAACTACAAGGAGAAAGTCAAATTGAATTTGAACTATAAGTATTTAAAATTAATAAGTTTGGAAGGAAAATTCTAGAATGGTATCTTGAAGTTTAAATAACATAATGAAGGTAGGAGGATGAAATAATATTTAAATAATATAATATCTGAAATATTTCTAAAGTCTATTAAGGCCAAAACGTTACAAATAATTGTATCTATTTTAAGGAGAAAGATTAATTTAGGAATGGATGTCGTTTTAATTCCCTGGGCCACCTTAACTAACCTCGGACATATTATTCATGCTATATACTATTCCTAACTTGCAAATTCCCGGGTATTTCAATAACGTCCTGATCGGACTGACTCTTCTTAAATTCCAACGGTCCTAGATAGATCGTTGGTCAGATGGTGCTGCTGTTCGCACACGGCTTCGGCCTTTCATGGACACATTTATTAGGCAAGTGGAAGTCCCGGGATGTATGAATCCTTGGCAATGAGCACCTTGTGTGTACTGGGGATGACTGTCTAGTGAGGTTTACTTACGGGTTGTCCTAACATGACACCCATTAATGTTAAGAGTAAAACTTAATGATAAATAACGTGCCTTAAAGGAAAATTACGAATACCTTGATGAAAGCAATTACACGTCGCATGGTTGAATTCTGTATGTGGTATGATGTATGTTGTGAATGGATTATTACATCGATAAGTTGCTATGTGTTTATTTATGTCATTTATTGCCTTCTATATAAACTGTAAAATGAACCAACATGTAATCAACCTCATGTTCAGATGGTTAAATGACCTAAGTGACCTAAAGGGTATAGGATTACACTTTAGCATATTCAGCATTTTCGCTGAGCCTATATGACACCCCATTACAGGTACTTGATCATATTGCAAGCCGGATTGCGGGATCTCGGGTAGATGACCTCAAATTTTGTTTACACATCTTTGGACTCATTCTGTATTGACATGTTACGACATTAAATTCGGGATTCTTAGATAGTAGTTCTGAAATACCCCAAACCTTAATGTGTTAATTAATTACGTAATTATGATTTTATAAGGCTAATTAAGTCCTTAAGATCATTGGTGAAGAAATGAAAACCAAAAAGAAAAAGAAAACACGTAAAAGTCACAAACCGTAAAAACACGTATTTAGTTATCTTAGGAGGTATACAACTTCGACTAGGATCCGAGAGGGATTACTGGGGCCTAATTAGTCCTAAATAGTATGTGGGAACAATTCCTGAAGAAGACGGATCTAAATAATGCGTTAAAACGCTAACGGAGTCTTAAAGTGCGTTCTTCGAGAAAACCCGAAAACGTGACTTTAAACAGTTTAATGACCCCGTAAAAATTATTGTTGATCATATAACTATAATTAAACAATAATGGGAGCCTAAGAACCATTAAAAATGAAGAAATGAGAAAAATCCAGAAAACGGGCCGGATTAGTGAATAGTGTAAAAATCAGGAACATGGGGTGTAAATTGTAATAAGAGTAAAATAATCTCCAATATCGTAAAAGTAAAGTATGATTCCCCCCTTCTCCTTATTGAGTCACGTTTTTACTCCCTCCCTCTCTTATACTTTATTTCACTTTAGTCACTAAAGGACAAAATATTAAAGTACAAGGTCACCTTTTACATTTCTCTCTCCTCCATTCCTTCACCTCCTTCCGATTTTCTTCTTTTTCCCAGCTCTCTCTCTGCCCATTTCCTCCTTCAATGGTGATTTGTTAAATCCCTAACCATATCCACTTTGTTGTTCCTTGTTCCACCATCAAACAAGCTTCAAACTGGAAAATAAATACACCATAATACTCCCCTCACCTTGGAGATTATTTTCCAACCTTCAAAACCTTCAAAGGCTGAATTCTAACTCCATGGGTGTACCTCATTTTGAAGGGAAAATCACTCATTCTCAAAGCTAATCAACTCCCTTGATGTTCTAAGGTAAGAAAACGAAGAAAAATCATCTTCTCCTCAATCTTCTTGTAACTGGTTTTAGCCCTGCTTTAAACCCCATTTTTGTTCTTCATTCTAGCCTTGTTTGTATTCAATAGGTGTTGGAGAACATCTATCTTTGATTCCCAATTCCTCATTTGGAAGTTATAAGGTAATTCCTTCCATTTCTAGTGCTTAAATCATGTTCTAAGTACAAGTGTTAATTCAAGAGCCTTATTAGTTTCTTAATACTCACTAGTATTCAATTTTACTTGGTCATTAGATTAGCAAACACCCCATTTTACAACCGGTTGTTGAACAAGAAGTAAAGAGGAGGAAAAGTCTTAGAATAAAACTCAAGGTAAATGGCTTACCTTAATGTAGAGTAATGCCTTTGGGATTGTATTTGTGTTTGTGCAAAATAAATGCTTTAAATGCATTGAGTGTAGTGCAGGTGATAGCTTATTTATGAAGGAAATTCAGTGTTCAGTTAATGTTATTTAAGGGCCTAAGATCCAAGCACTTAAAGTTAATGCATATGATGTTATTGTTGTTAAAGAGATGAAATTAATGTGTGTATTAGTGGCTAGGATGGGTTTAATTGTTGAATGGCTCTAGGTGTAATGAATAACACTTGTGACCATGTTAAGATTGTAGGGAAACCATGTCAAAATTTGTATAGAAATTTAAGTTCCTTGAGTGCAATTTTGAGTACAAATAACCTAGGGGATTACTAGGTGTTTGTAGAAGTCAAATGGAGTGTATAATCACTTTGAAACAAGATGAGAGGAGAGATATGTAGTTGGGTAAACCCTAAGATAAAAATAATGTGAGTTGCACTTTAATAATGCATTAGTTGTGAATGAATTTAATGAGTGGAGTTGAGAGCAAAACATACCTCCTTGGAACCTAAGAAGCAAAATGCAAGTTCAAGGAAAATTGAGAGTGGAAGTTGTGTGAATCTAATCAAGTTTATGTAATGAATTTAGCCATGAATTAGGGGTGCTTAGAGTGATATTAAGGCGTTAAAACATGTTAGAAAACATGTGTGAAGATTGGAGAGAGAAAGGTAGTATAATAACAAGTAAAAATGACATTTGGAAAAACGGCAGCATGGTCCGGGACCTAGGTCTAGGACAAGGTCCCCAACTCATAAAGCCATAATTGTCTCATAAACCCCATTCACTTATATTAACTTTGCAGCGAAATTTTTACAATATTTGGTGTTACCGCCGTTAGTCACCCACGTGACAAACTAGGTATACAGAAATCTCCAAGATCTAGCTACGGTCTGTAGGACCCGAATATACCGAACATTAGTACTTACAAGCCTCAACCGATTACATAATAATCTTAAATCTCCTTACATCCTATACAACTTACTAACATCTCATACCATTCACTAAACGAGTGTACAGGCACAACTCGTACAACTAAAAGAGACAACCCGAAGTAAATTCTACCCGATCCTACTATCAGGACTGTCGCCTTCTGTCATTCACCTGCAAAATAAAAACAGCCCCCAAAGGGGGTCAGCAAAATTGCTGGTACGATCCTCTCATGGCCCCCAAGCTAACATGGCTATGACGACTAATTGTCGATAGCATGGAGGTTGATTAGATGCACAACATAATAGAAAGTGCAATAAACAACAAGCCACATATGAACAATCAAAGTTCAAACACAATGAACGACTTAAAGGCGTTCCCTTAATTAGTGAGTTAATCATTTAACTCCTTAAGTTATGTTTTCTCTTAAACTCAGTCCAACCTTATCTTACCTCAATCTTAATCCTTATCTCAGTCTTAGAATACAAATCATTCTTTAAATAGAAGTGGTTATATCTTATCTCAAACCTTATCTCAATCTTATCTTAATTAAGTCAACCGTTCTTTAATTAGAATGGTAGTTCCTTAATTCATTCTTTATCTTTGTCGGGTCAAAAGTAACCCTAGCCAATGAGTTATCAGCTCCCTTGGGTTAAATAAACAATATTTCTTAAATTTGGGATTTCGGTAGATCCCACCACACCATCTCAGTATGCCTCACTCCTAAAATAAGTAGTCCGAGGAGGTAGAGTCTATATATCGACTCTAGGCGACGAGTCCAAAGACAAGTCATATTTGGAAGATGGTATTTGATAAGGATACCGACTTCCCCCAATACACATGTGCCGGTACCATTCCGGATTCCTCACTCCCCCCAAGTTCTAGTTAGTAGAAGTCTCAATGTTAATGTTTGTTAGTTAACCTCATTCGGTTACTAATAAAACAATATTCGGGAGTGTTCCTTAATCTCACACAATTCTTTACTAAGTTTTGTTGGTAAGTTCTCACAGTAGGTTGTGTTAGTGAATCACAATCACACAATAAACATAATATTCCTGTTGCATGCTTTATCCCGTTTAGCTGGCACACATAAACAAATAGCACACAAGCCGAGGGACACCTCGTTAGCAAGCAGGTCACAAGAAAACCATACCGTACACCGTCGGTTGTTCGGTTGCTTACTCTCCTCCGGAGTCCAAATTCCCAAGTCCTAAAACATTCATTCAGTTTTAGGTTGTTAATTAGATTACCTCAACTCAACGTGCTTAACTTACATAGTTATTAATGTTCCCCATCTAATACCACTCAGGTTCTTATAACTTAATCTTGCAAACTTAACCTTAAACATTTAAGTTTTAACTTAACTTAATCCCTTAAGTCCTTATATGCTAGTTTATCTAATCATCATTACCCTCTTAATAGCTTACTACTAATGCTCCCATATCACTCTTTAAATTTAAAGAATTTTTTTTGTTTCTTCACTGGACCGCCCCACTGGGGAGGTCCCAGGGGCGGTCCCAACCAGAGACCATTCTCGCAGCAGAATTCTACTGGACCTCCCCTTAGGGGCGGTCCCTAGGGGCGGTCCACAACAGACCCCAATTTTCAAAGTGCTTTTCTCCTCATTTTGAACTCCAAATTCACCCCAATATTTTCCTAATCATTTATCATGTTTTCCCACATGTTTTAACATCATTTGAACACCTTAATACCCTCTCAAATCATCCAACAACTTCCTTAAGCATTTACTCAAATTCTTAACACTTAGAACTTAATCCCTTACACTTCCAACTTGTGTTTTTACCTAAGACCTCCACTAACCAAAGTGTTTTTCTCCATACCAATTGACCACTCCTTAAGCATCATCTCACATCCCAATTTCCTTTATTCCAACTTTTCAAAGCTATTTAATCTAGCACATGCTTACACCCTTACAAGTCCTTATACCTTATTTTCCTTCAAACTTTGTACAAGTTTCCTAACCTCCTTAACCATGGTTTTGGTGCATTAAACTCTCCATTATAACCCCTAGTCCCTCTTAGACATCCCTAAGTCATCCTAGTACTCAAGAACTCCATAATTTATCCCTTTCCACCGAAACAACCCTTAATGTTTACTAGAACATCCTTTAGTCATGAAATCTCCTTAGAACACCTTAAACACTTAGTTTCTTCTCCAAATTTTGACATGGTCTCCTTAGTATATTACTACACCCAAACATTTAGTCTTTCATCCTTAATACAATCAAGAACACACAAATCTTTAGTACACAATCTTAGCTCACAATTTACACCTAAACTTCACTACATCATTTCCTCCAGATTTTTGCACAAGTCTTAACGTTCCTCATTCCATGATTTTGGTGTGTTTAATACACCCACCTAACCTCTAATTCCTCCTAGACATCTCTAGGCCATACTAACCTCAAGAACATCGTTGTTAACTTATTTTCACTCAAATTTCCTTTAATGACTCCTAATAGATCCTAGGTCATATTAACTCACAACAACCACTTAAACACTTTGTTTTCTACTCAAATTTTGCCATAGTTCCTCTAGTATATTATCATGCCCATATGCATGGTTTTTCTCATTCAATCGTCTCACACACATCCAATATTTTTCTCATCATATTTCTCACCAAAATCAACTCATTCATAATAAACTCAATATAGTGCAATAATCTTAAATTGCATAGCACTAAGGCTCTTAAATGACATGGCTCTTAGGCCCTTAAATGACTTAAACTTAAACACTGAATTTCCCTCATATAAAAGCTTTCAACCTGTAAATACACACAACAATGCTCCCATAGCAATATAAGTGTTATCATAATTCACCTTAAGCTTATCTTACTAACTCATTCCCATTGCCTCCTTAGTCACAAGTTAAAAAGCTTGTTTAAATTCTTTTTTCCTAGGTTATACAACCCATTACTTAATGTAAGCTTTAAGATACATATAATACTTATCTAAATCTCATCCCTTAAAACCTTAAACCACCACTAGGTAAAACATTTACCTTGTTTTTCCAAGCTTTTCACACTTCTCTCCTTTGGTTTTCTTGATTAATTTCGGCAAGGACTTCAATCCTCTTGCCAACGTTCTAATCCAAATTCAAATAATCCAATGAGCACTAAGCAATATGCCTAAACTCATAGAACTAATTCTTAGGTTAAAATATGTGTTTTAAAGCTTAAAAGTGTATGTTTACCTTTGAATTTTGGAATGGCTTTCATAATGAAGCAAGGAAAGACCTCCTCAAGTCTTTGGAGAACAGAACAAGCTAGAACATGGGATAAAACAAGGTCCCATGAGAAGGTAAATTTCGGTAATGGAGGAAAAATGGTGGAAACATGATTTTTCTTACATTTTCCTAACCTTGAATGAATGGAGAAGCTAATGAACTCTTCAAGCTCATTTTTCCTCCTCCAATGGAGATTTCCCATGGCTCCAAAATGAATCTTTTCCAATTTTGAAAAGGTAGGAAGCAAGAGCTTGAGCTAACTAAGAATAATATGTATTTTGTTTTGATTTTGGAGCTAAAATGAAGCAAGTTATAGACAAGGCAAGGTGGAGCAAGTATGGGGCTGGTTCTCACGGTTTGAGAGGGTAAAGAGGATGAAGAAAACCGTGGAAGAAGAGAATGAATGAAGAAGTGAAATACCCCAAACTTAGAGATGGTGTTTAAGTGATAAACTAAGATATAAGGAGGCTAAATAATGCCTTAGAAACATTAAGAAACATTTCTAATCAAAGAAAACATAAGGAAACACCAAAAGAGCAGTTTAAGCAAAAACGTGCTCTAAGCTTGGAGAGACTTGGGAGAGTACCCAATATTGTTCTAAGACCTTAGTAATATCCTAATGGTCATTTTAAATCAATTACCAAAGAAAACCAAGCTTGAAAACAAGTTAAAACACAAAATGTGCTTTAAGGAGTCTTAAAGCACATTTTTGAAAAATTGTCTTGTAAATGAGTTTTGAATGGCTAAATGTCCATCATTACTCATTAATTAACATGTGTACTATATAGTATCACATTTGGAAGTCTATATCAATGGGAAATCAAAAATTTCACAACAATGTGCCTTGTTTTGTGAATAGTAACTTAATTAAGCTAGTTTATAACATAAGTCAATATAAGTGAGTTATTTGGTCAACAAAGACTTAAGTACCCTTGTTACTTAATGGGGGGCCGGTTTTTCATAAGGTGAGTCACCACCTTTATTAGTCATTAAGCAAATAAGAAAGGAAATTAAAGGATAAAGCAAAAGTACTATTTACTTTACAACATAAAGATCTCATTTTAACTCACCTCTCTCCTCACTTCTTCATTCTCTCTTGTTTCCCACGGTTTGAGCTGCTCTCTCCCTTCTCCATTAACGTGAAGCTCATCTCCATGCTAGCTCCACCTTCTCTTGCACACAACTTACTCATTTTAGCTCCAAAACCAAAACAAATTACATGTTCTTCTTAGTTAGCTCAAGCTCTCTCATTCTATCTTTTCAAAACTCCAAGAGCTTTGATCTGGTGCCTAGCCAAACCACCATTAGAGGAGGAAATTCAAGTTTGGAGACTCCATTGGCTTGTCCATTCTCTTAAGGTAAAGAAAGTGTAAGAAAATCTAGGTTTCCATCACTTTTCTTCTTGACCGAAAATGTATGCTCATGAGGCTTCATTTTAATGCCTTGTTCTAGCTTGTTTTCTACTCTTCAAAGGATTGAGGAGGTCCTTCTTGCTTCATATCCAAGCTTGTCTTGAGAAACCAAGGTAAAACAATCACCTTAACACCTTAAAGCACATTTTTAACCTAGGGTTTGTTCCTTAGGGTTAATGGATTATCTAGTACTCATTGGAGTCATTGGATGTTGGTTAGAACATTGGCAAGGAGATATATATTGGTGACCGAGATTGAGCAAGGAAAAACCTAAGGAAGAAAGCTTTTAAAGCTTGTAAAAGAACAAGGTAAATTACTTACCTTAAGGTGTTTTATTGTTTAAGGGAATGGGATTTAGATATGTGATGAGTTTAGTGTAGAGTTTACATCAAAAAAGGGTTATATATGACCTAGGAGAAACAATGACTATGTTTGAGAACTTGTGACTAAGGAGCTAATGAGGAAAAAGAGATAGTTTAAGAATATCAAGGTGAATTACAAGAAGCATTTCATTTCAATGGGAGCCTTGTTGTGTGTATTCGCAGGTTGAAGGAAAATATATGTGGAAGTTCAGTGGTTAAGATTATTGTCATTTAAGGGCCTAAGTGCCAAGCATTTAAGTTTATGCACTATAAGATGATGTGGTGTAGTTTTGGTGCAAATTGTGTGTTAAGGTGTTGTGATGAGAATTTGAGTGATATTGGTTGTTTGATGGAGTAAAACCAAGTGTTAGGATGTACTATATACTAGAGAACCCATGGCAAAAATTTAAAGGAGAACTTAAGTGTTTAAGATGTTCTAAGGGGATTTAATGACTAAGGAAGTACTAGGAAGTCCTAGAGGTTGTCTTGATGAAAAAGGGGTGAGATAAGGTGTTTAAATGACTTATAATAGCTTGGACATCACTATGAAGGATCTAGGAATTTAAAAGAGTGTGTTTGGGTATTTAGGACTTAGGCCAATGTTGATAAAAGAAGCTAGGAAACCTTGGTAAGTTTGATGTGATTTAGTGTGAAACCTTGAGATGATTTAGATAGAAACTAGAGTTTAGAATTTAAGGAAAACCTTGGAAAGTGTAAGATAGATGAAAGTGGTGTATATGGTGTGGCCAAGTTCATAAGGAGGGAACTTTGGGCTAGTAGAAGTGCTAGGTGAAAGGAATGTTGAAATGTAGGAAAGAAATAAGTGTTAGTTAGTAGTTGTTGTAAGAATTGTGTAAGGATTGGGAATGAATTTGGAGGATGGTTTAAGATGAGTTTAAGGGTCTAAATGATGTTAGAACACATTGGATGGCTTGAGGAAAATTTAGTGAAGATTTGGCAAAGTATGGGCATGTTTTGGTGGCGTCCGACCCAGGGGTCTGACCCAAGTTTGGGTCGGACGGCCTCTGTTTAACGCCAGGGAAAGGTTCTGGAATGGTCCGACCCAGAGGACTTGGGTCGGACATGGGTCGGACGGGTGTGTTATAGAGGGCGGTTAAGTTTCTGGAATGGTCCGACCCATAAGGTTGGGTCGGACATGGGTCGGACATGGGAGGTTTAGAAGACGGAAAATTTCTGGAATGGTCCGACCCAGTTGGTTGGGTCGGACGTGGGTCGGACATGTTGAGTTTTTCAAACCCGAAAGTTACTGGAAGGGACCCACCCTGGGTCGGACGGTGGGTCGGACGACCCTTAACACTTAAAAAAAAAGAAATTTTGAATTCTAAGAATGGTAATTGGTAATAAGGTATACCCTTGGTAGGGTGCTAATGATTAGTACCCTAAGAACTTAAGGAATCAAGTTAAGATATGTAAGAACCTTAATGTCTAAAGTTAAGTTTGTAAGTAAGTGTGTAAGGACTTAAAAGGATATTCATCGGGAATTTTTAAGGGATTAAGTGAGTTAAGTGAGGTGCAAATAACTAATGGCCTAAACATGAATCAATGTTTTAGGTTTGTGAATTGGGACACCGAAGAAGGTTAAACAACAACAGTCGACGGTGAACGGTACAATCTTTCTTGTGACCTGCTTGCTAACGAGGTGTCCCTCGGCTTGTGTGCTATCTGTTTAATTGCTATGACTAAAACAAGATAAAGCATGCAACCGGATATATTTGTTCTCGTTGTGTATGTGTTATCTTTACACTAACCCGCAAGACTTGAGATTGTTACTAACCAAGTTTAGTACTTACTGAGTTAAGAATAAGAGTTAAGCTACAACCATTCCCTTCCAGGAACGGTTTGTATACTGAGATTAAGTTGAGATTAAGATTAAGGTAAGGTAAGGAAATAAGTTTAAGGAAATGAGGACTAAGGAGGGGGTTACTGACCCACTTGATAAGGGAACGCTTGAGTCGTTCATTGTTGTGAACTATACATGTTCATCTGTGGTTATTGTTATTGCACATCATATCATGCTTGTGTATGTAATCAATTTCCATGCTATCGACAATTAGTCGTCGTAGTCCCGTTAGCTTGGGGGCCATGAGAGGGTGTACCAGCATTCGTGCTGACCCCCTTTGGGGGCTGTTTTTACACTTGCAGGTAAGAGACCCATGAGGACGCACTACGAGAGTAGGAGCGGTTAGACTTAGGATGGGATGTTTATTTTTGAGTTCGGGTTGCGCCTGTGCACCCGTCTGTTTATATTTAAACTGGTGTAAGGTTGTGATTATAACTTAGCTACTTGTACTCGGTTGGTTGTTGGTATTAAGGATGGTAATGTTTTGGGTTGGTTATGTATTTTGGATAAGTGTTGTAATTGTTAAGGCCGGTATCTTCTAACGATCAGACCGTGGCAAGGTCCAGGTGTTTATTATTTCCACTGCGACGAATTCGATTAAGTGTTCAGTTTTGCGATAACCACGATTGGCTTTGGATGGGGTGTTACAAAAAGTGGTATCAGAGCGTAGTTACGCTCTGATCAAGAAATACCGGACATAAGTAACCACCAGTTAGGATATAAGTTAAGGAATAAGTGATGGGTTAAGGGTGTGAGAAGTTAGAGTGAGTAGAGTCAGATGACCACTAATAAGTGTGGATCGTCTTCACCGTCTACGGACGTTATAAATTCGTTAACCGAAACAGTGGTGGATACGAATCTAACGTGAGTTATGCTTGTTCAGATGTCAGGAAGGAGAAGCCGAGGTCGTGGCCAGGGCGAGGATGCTTCAGGAATACCGGGAGGGCAGACGATCGCAGAGATCGTAGCTGCCGCATTAGGGCATATGGGCTATCAGCCTGGTGTGGGTGCACCACCTCCACCGCCACAACCCAGGGAACCAAATCGGGTGAAGAGTCTTGCAGATCTTCGACCCGCACACTTTAAGGGGGAGACCGATCCCGCCAAGCTTGAGGCGTACATCTTCGAGCTGGAGACCGCCTTCGAGACCCTTGACGTCCCTGCTGGGATCAAGGTGCGTCTGGCTGCTTTCTATCTGAAGGGGGCGGCAGACGATTGGTGGAAGCTGGTGAGGGCCGAGCATGTGGCCAATCCAGAGTTCGGCTGGGAGCAGTACACCGCCTTGCTATGAGCAAAGTACTACCCCGCCCATGTCCAGACGAAGAAGCATTTGCAGTTGGATGCGCTTAAGCAGACAGACAAGATGACGTGGACGAGTATTACTCAGAGTTCACCGCCTTGCTCCGTCTTCTGCCAGGTCTTGGATATTCTGACCAGATCCTGGTGGACCGCTTCTATGGCGGGCTTAGCCATCGACTCCGCTACGGCATGGGGCCGACGAGTTACACTACCTTGCAGGTAATAAGAATGATTGAGATTTGGGTAAGTAAATGAGTAAGATTTAGATTATGAGAAATAAGAGTGACTAATACTGTGGAAAGCAGGAGTGCTATCATGCCGCTGCTAAGGTTGAAATAACCGTCCAGCTGAGGGACGAGGAGAATGCCAAGAGGAAGAGTGCTGGTAAGAGCTCAGAGAGTCAAGGGCAAGGAGGGTACAAGAAACAAAAGTACCAGCCTCAGGCCCAGAAAAGTTAGAACCCTAAAGGGAAGGAGGAGAAGGAGAAGGCTCCGGAAGAGCCATTGAAGTTGACGTATGCTTACGCAGCTACACCCCTGCGCTCTAGGGCGCCAAAGGGTAAGGGATTGGTATTATTTAGGTTAAGAAACAACTTAGTGACCGTTTGAGAAATGAGTACTAATATTATGAATCATTAGGACCTGAGACTGAGAAGGGAGCCGGTGGTGGCTACCAGCGACGCTACATCTGTAGGTGGTGTCACAAGGACCACCCCGGGCTCAACTGTAAGGGGAATAAGGTGGAGTGCAACTTTTGTGGAGTTTACGGGCACCGAGCGTATGAGTGCTACCGGAATCCTGCTAGCAGAGCCTATAGGCCCGACACCAGGGGCAAGGGCAAGACCGATCAGGGAGCTGGATCTGACGGTCAGAGGAAGGTGCAGCAGGCGGCGGACAAGAACCCAAGGGTGACCCAGAAGTCGGGACCCACACTACACATGGTGGACCGGGACGATGAGCCTGAACCCTCATCGAGGCCAGGTACCGCTATAACCATTTAGTAATAAAACTACGTGCTTACCGCATTATCATGCATGTTGGGTGAATAAATGAGTTAAGTAAGAATAAGATGAGATTAGAACTTAAGTAAGATATAACCTACTACCACTTTAGGAAGATTCAACATCTGCTACCCAATACCATCTACACCTAACCCGGAGCACACCGACATCGAAACCATAGACTTTCCAACCGAACAAGGTCAGGTTATCCGCCCAGGTATGATTTTATTAAGGGGATACCTGACACCCGAAGCACAAATAGCCATCATCAGAAGATGTAATCAACTAGGAATGGGACCGGGGGTTTTTACACACCGGAGTACCCAGGGGGAGCAAGGATGAATTAAAAATGATGAGCTTGGCAAGGATTGGAATCCGTATGCCAAGAACTACCAAACCACGAGGATGCAAGATGGAGTCTCACCACCGGGATACCCGAAGAGTTCCATCCAGTTATTACACAAGTCGTGGAAATCGCTCAGCAATTGGAAGCTGAACCGATTCCAGACATTCGAGCAGACATTTGCATTGTGAACTTCTACGAGAAGGATGGGCGACTTGGACTACACCAGGATAAGGACGAGACAACGGAGTCTCTCGAAAGAGGGATACCCGTAGTGTCTTGGTCCATTGGGGATGATGCAGAGTTTTTATACGGCGAGCAGAAGCGTGCGGACCGTGCGAATAAGTTGGTACTTAAGTCAGGAGATGTATTAATTATGGGAGGAGAATCAAGGATGTTATACCATGGGATTAAGAGAATCAAGCTGAATACAGCACCGTCAGCAGTAATCAATGCGACACACATGAGACCTGGGAGATTAAACCTAACCTTTAGACAATATTAGCCATGTAACGTTAGAATGAGATGAGGAATGAGATGTAAGATTAAAGCTCATGTTGTAAACAGGATGGTGAATAAAATAACAGTGTTGTTCATATAAATTGTTACGACTCTTGTTATACCATCAATACTCATGAAGCTTGTGAACACAATTAGGTTATGGACTCGGTACGGAAGGTGCGTTAAGCATACTTACAGAGGCACAGGCCGACGCCAGCGCTACTATCCTCACCGGCACCTTTCCGATTAATGGGATTGAGGCATCAGTTCTCTTCGACTCAGGGGCCTCGCATACCTTTGTCTCGGCATCTTTCGCGAGCAGGTTGGGGCTAGACGCTGATGAGCTACCCGACTTCACGGTTACGCTCCCGTCTAAGGAGAAGGTTCGTTGCACTCGTTACTACCGAGGAGCCACTGTCAGAATTAAGGGAGAAGACTTTCCAGTCAGTTTCATTGAGTTCAGTGAGCTAGGATTTGATGTTATCTTCGGGATGAACTGGTTGGAGCGGCACAAGGGACGTATCCTCTGCGCCGAGCATAGATTGCTGCTCAGAGTCCGTCTGGGGTAACAATATCATACCGCCAGAGGCCCAGAGAGCCTTCGACCAAGATCATCACCGCCATGGCAATGTATAAGGAATTGAGGAGAAAAGAAGAAGTGTACCTCTGCTATGTACAGGACATAGAGAGAGACCCTGAGTTCGACCCCGACTTACCGGTAGTGTCGGAGTTCCCCGACTTATTTCCACGGGAATTGCCCGGCATGCCACCCACTCGGGAGGTAGAGTTCACCATCGAGCTGCTACCTGGTACCGGACCGATAGCCAAGGCACCATACCGTATGGCTCCGGCAGAAATGACTGAGTTAAAGGAACAATTGAAAGATTTGTTGGATAAGGGATTTATAAGACCAAGTGTGTCACCATGGGGAGCCCCAGTCCTCTTCGTGAAGAAGAAGGATGGTAGTCTCCGCCTCTGCATCGACTACAGAGAGCTGAATGCAGTGACAGTGAAGAATAAGTACCCACTACCCCGCATTGACGATCTGTTCGATCAGTTGAAGGGAGCATCTGTGTTCTCCAAGATTGATCTCAGATCGGGGTATCATCAGATAGCCATTAAGGAGGGAGACATTGAGAAGACAGCATTCCGGACACGATACGGCCACTATGAGTTTACAGTGATGCCGTTCGGTTTCGAACGCACCGGCGAAGTTTATGGATCTGATGAACCGCTTGTTCCGGGAGCTGGACAAGTCGGTTGTGGTGTTTATTGATGACATTTTGATATACTCGAAATCTAAGGTTGAACATGAGGAACATCTGAGGAGAGTATTGGAAATATTGAGGGAGAACCAGCTATATGCTAAGTTCTCCAAATGTGAGTTTTGGCTTGACCAGGTCTCTTTCCTAGGTCATGTCATCTCAGATGCTGGGATCTCAGTGGATCCAGCCAAGATTGATGCCGTACGTACTTGGCCAAGGCCGAAGACTGTTACCGACATCCGGAGCTTTCTCGGTCTGGCAGGTTACTACAGGAGGTTTGTTAGGGATTTCAGCAAGGTCGCGAAACCGATGACCAGTCTGATGAAGAAGGATGCACCGTTCTTATGGACGGTTGACTGTGAGAGATCATTTCAGAGCTTGAAGGACTCACTGACCACTGCACCGGTTCTGACCATTCCAGACGGTACAGAGGGCTTTGAGGTTTATTGTGATGCATCCGGCAGAGGGCTGGGTTGCGTGCTCATGCAACATGGCAAGGTGGTGGCATATGCCTCGCGCCAGTTGAAGAAACATGAGGAGAACTACCCCACACATGATTTAGAGCTGGGAGCTGTAGTCTTCGCTTTGAAGATATGGCGCCACTACTTATATGGGGTTAGTGTGACGATCTACACCGATCATAAGAGTTTGAGATACATATTCACTCAGAAGGAGTTGAATCTTCGACAGAGGAGATGGTTAGAGTTTCTGAAAGACTATGACATTGACCTCCAATACAAAGAGGGGAAGGCCAATGTTGTAGCAGACGCCCTGAGCCGTCGAGCACACTCACTCCATTCGCTAGTTTCTTTCTCCAGCTTGGTTGATGAGGTGCGAGAGGCTCAGAGGAAGATGAGTACATGGGAGAGGTCAGACAGAAGCTGACAGATGGTACCTTTGAGAGTCAGAAATATGACTTCAGACTTCATGATGATGATCTGATCAGACTTAAGGGCCGGTTTGCATACCACGGGGCAACACGGATCTGAAAGACCGTATACTTAGAGAATCACACTGTTCTTCAGTTTCCATCCATCCGGGAGCCTCTAATGTATAAAGACATGAAGAGATACTTCTGGTGGTCGGGAATGAAGACAGATGTTACCGAGTTCGTCTTGAGGTGTCTCACATGCCAGAAGGTGAAATTTGAGCACCGACGACCGGGCGGAATGGTACAATCGATGCCAGTTCCAGTGGAAGTTCCATGATATCTCCATGGACTTTGTAGTTGGGCTTCCACCTGCTAGGGGAGTCTCAACATGATATGGGTGGTGGTGGATCGCCTTACCAAAGTAGCCCGATTCATACCGATGAAGGATACTTGGAAGGTGACCAAATTAGCTGAGTTATTTGAGAAAGAAATCATGAGACATCACGGGATACCGAAGACCATAGTGTCAGATAGAGATACCAGATTCCTTTCGAGGTACTGGAGAGCTACCAGAAGCGTTGGGTACAGAACTCAAGCTGAGTACCGCGTTCCATCCTCAGACAGATGGTCAGACTGAGCGTACTATTCAGACACTCGAGGACATGCTGAGAGCATGTGCCTTAGACTTCCAGGGCAGTTGGATTGACAGACTACATCTGATCGAGTTTTCATACAACAACAGCTATCACGCTTCGATCAAGATGGCACCTTTTCAAGCGCTGTACGGTAGACCATGTCGTACACCGCTCTGCTGGGATGAGTCGAGTGAGACGGTCATTATAGGACCAGAGTACTTAGAGCAAGTTAAGGCTGAAGTTCAGCAAATCAGGGAGAACATGAAGGCTGCTCAAGATAGGCAGAAGTCGTATGCTGATGTTCGACGACGGGACCTGGAGTTCGCAGTGGGCGACCAGGTATTTCTGCGAGTTTCACCGATGAAGGGTGTATTCAGGTTTGGGCAGAAGGGCAAATTAAGCCCGAAATTTGTTGGTCCTTATGAGATTACGGAGCGGGTGGGCCCGGTTGCTTACAGGTTGAATTTACCTGCTGAGCTGGGTAAAGTGCATAATGTTTTTCATGTTTCACAGCTAAAGAAATACATGCACCACCCCTCCCATGTGTTAGAACCTGAGAGGTTGACATTAGAACCAAATATGAGATCAGTGGAGACTCCTCAGAGAATCTTGGACAGTAAGACTAGGGACACTCGCCATAAGTCAGTGCGACTGGTGAAGGTTCTCTGGTCTAACCAGGATGTCGAAGAGGCCACGTGGGAATTAGAGGATAAGATGAGGGCGAAGTACCCTTCTTTGTTTACTGACTAGATCGTCTGTATAGGGTACGGGGCGTACCCCTTTTTAAGGGGGTAGAGCTTCCTCGCTTTTGAGTTAGGAAACGATCATGTTTGTCGTTTGTTTGGTTGTTTAAGATGTGAATTTGTGTAAGTTGCTACACTTTGGTGTTAAGTTTGAGTTATGTATAATACTTATGTATTGTATTTGAGATTGACCTTTGAGTCTTGAGATGTGTGTGAATATAAGATGTGGTGTTAAGATTAAGGGAATTGAGTACCGTGAATGGTTAAGCACATATGTGAACTTTGAGGACAAAGTTCTTTTAAGGGGGGTAGATTGAAATACCCCAAACTTAGAGATGGTGTTTAAATGATAAACTAAGATATAAGGAGGCTAAATAATGCCTTAGAAACATTAAGAAACATTTCTAATCAAAGAAAACATAAGGAAACACCAAAAGAGCAGTTTAAGCAAAAACGTGCTCTAAGCTTGGAGAGACTTGGGAGAGTACCCAAATATTGTTCTAAGACCTTAGTAATATCCTAATGGTCATTTTAAATCAATTACCAAAGAAAACCAAGCTTGAAAACAAGTTAAAACACAAAATGTGCTTTAAGGAGTCTTAAAGCACATTTTTGAAAAATTGTCTTGTAAATGAGTTTTGAATGGCTAAATGTCCATCATTACTCTTTAATTAACATGTGTACTATATAGTATCACATTTGGAAGTCTATATCAATGGGAAATAAAAAATTTCACAACAATGTGCCTTGTTTTGTGAATAGTAACATAATTAAGCTAGTTTATAACATAAGTCAATATAAGTGAGTTATTTGGTCAACAAAGACTTAAGTACCCTTGTTACTTAATGGGGGGCCGGTTTTTCATAAGGTGAGTCACCAACTTTATTAGTCATTAAGCAAATAAGAAAGGAAATTAAAGGATAAAGCAAAAGTACTATTTACTTTACAACATAAAGATCTCATTTTAACTCACCTCTCTCCTCACTTCTTCATTCTCTCTTGTTTCCCGGTTTGAGCTGCTCTCTCCCTTCTCCATTAACGTGAAGCTCATCTCCATGCTAGCTCCACCTTCTCTTGCACACAACTTACTCATTTTAGCTCCAAAACCAAAACAAATTACATATTCTTCTTAGTTAGCTCAAGCTCTCTCTTTCTATCTTTTCAAAACTACAATAGCTTTGATCTGGTGCCAAGCCAAACCACCATTAGAGGAGGAAATTCAAGTTTGGAGACTCCATTGGCTTGTCCATTCTCTTAAGGTAAAGAAAGTGTAAGAAAATCTAGGTTTCCATCACTTTTCTTCTTGACCGAAAATGTATGCTCATGAGGCTTCATTTAATGCCTTGTTCTAGCTTGTTTTCTACTCTTCAAAGGATTGAGGAGGTCCTTCTTGCTTCATATCCAAGCTTGTCTTGAGAAACCAAGGTAAAACAATCACCTTAACACCTTAAAGCACATTTTTAACCTAGGGTTTGTTCCTTAGGGTTAATGGATTATCTAGTACTCATTGGAGTCATTGGATGTTGGTTAGAACATTGGCAAGGAGATATATATTGGTGACCGAGATTGAGCAAGGAAAAACCTAAGGAAGAAAGCTTTTAAAGCTTGTAAAAGAACAAGGTAAATTACTTACCTTAAGGTTTTTATTGTTTAAGGGAATGGGATTTAGATATGTGATGAGTTTAGTGTAGAGTTTACATTAGAAAAGGGTTATATATGACCTAGGAGAAACAATGACTATGTTTGAGAACTTGTGACTAAGGAGCTAATGAGGAAAAAGAGATAGTTTAAGAATATCAAGGTGAATTACAAGAAGCATTTCATTTCAATGGGAGCCTTGTTGTGTGTATTCGCAGGTGAAGGCAAATATATGTGGAAGTTCAGTGGTTAAGATTATTGTCATTTAAGGGCCTAAGTGCCAAGCATTTAAGTTTATGCACTATAAGATGATGTGGTGTAGTTTTGGTGTAAATTGTGTGTTAAGGTGTTGTGATGAGAATTTGAGTGATATTGGTTGTTTGATGGAGTAAAACCAAGTGTTAGGATGTACTATATACTAGAGAACCCATGGCAAAAATTTAAAGGAGAACTTAAGTGTTTAAGATGTTCTAAGGGGATTTAATGACTAAGGAAGTACTAGGAAGTCCTAGAGGTTGTCTTGATGAAAAAGGGGTGAGATAAGGTGTTTAAATGACTTATAATAGCTTGGACATCACTATGAAGGATCTAGGAATTTAAAAGAGTGTGTTTGGGTATTTAGGACTTAGGCCAATGTTGATAAGAAGCTAGGAAACCTTGGTAAGTTTGATGTGATTTAGTGTGAAACCTTGAGATGATTTAGATAGAAACTAGAGTTTAGAATTTAAGGAAAACCTTGGAAAGTGTAAGATAGATGAAAGTGGTGTATATGGTGTGGCCAAGTTCATAAGGAGGGAACTTTGGGCTAGTAGAAGTGCTAGGTGAAAGGAATGTTGAAATGGAGAATAAGTGTTAAGTGTTAGTAGTTGTTGTAAGAATTGTGTAAAGGATTGGGAATTTTGGAGGATGGTTTAAGATGAGTTTAAGGGTCTAAATGATGTTAGAACACATTGGATGGCTTGAGGAAAAATTTAGTGAAGATTTGGCAAAGTATGGGCATGTTTTGGTGGCGTCCGACCCAGGGGTCCGACCCAAGTTTGGGTCGGACGGCCTCTGTTTAACGCCAGGGAAAGGTTCTGGAATGGTCCGACCCAGAGGACTTGGGTCGGACATGGGTCGGACGGGTGTGTTATAGAGGGCGGTTAAGTTTCTGGAATGGTCCGACCCATAAGGTTGGGTCGGACATGGGTCGGACATGGGAGGTTTAGAAGACGGAAAATTTCTGGAATGGTCCAACCCAGTTGGTTGGGTCGGACGTGGGTCGGACATGTTGAGTTTTTCAAACCCGAAAGTTACTGGAAGGGTCCGACCCAGTGGGTGGGTCGGACGGTGGGTCGGACGACCCTTAACACTTAAAAAAAAGAAATTTTGAATTCTAAGAATGGTAATTGGTAATAAGGTATACCCTTGGTAGGGTGGTAATGATTAGTACCCTAAGAACTTAAGGAATCAAGTTAAGATAAGTAAGAACCTTAATGTCTAAAGTTAAGTTTGTAAGTTAAGTGGTAAGGACTTAAGAGGATATTCATCGGGAATTTTTAAGGGATTAAGTGAGTTAAGTGAGGTGCAAATAACTAATGGCCTAAACATGAATCAATGTTTTAGGTTTGTGAATTGGGACCCCGAAGAAGGTTAAACAACAACAGTCGACGGTGAACGGTACAATCTTTCTTGTGACCTGCTTGCTAACGAGGTGTCCCTCGGCTTATGTGCTATCTGTTTAATTGCTATGACTAAAACAAGATAAAGCATGCAACCGGATATATTTGTTCTCGTTGTGTATGTGTTATCTTTACACTAACCCGCAAGACTTGAGATTGTTACTAACCAAGTTTAGTACTTACTGAGTTAAGAATAAGAGTTAAGTTTGGTGGTTGTTGGTTAATGCCCGTTAAGGCTTAGCTAGCACACGATGATTAAGATTTCTACTAACTGGAACTTGAGTGAGGAAACCCGGGACCGATCTCCGGTCATGCATGCTAAGGAAAAAGGGGGACGGTATCTGAATCAGATCCGCCCTCCGCTTAAGGACTTGTCTTCGGACTTGTAGCCTAGGGCCGTTGCCGGCTCAGCTACGCTGAACTCCCGTCCAGAGTAGGTGGCATTAAGATGGTGCGGTGGGATCACCTAAATCCCAGGTTCGAATTAAGCTACAACCATTCCTTCCAGGAACGTTTGTATATTGAGATTAAGTTGAGATTAAGATTAAGGTAAGGTAAGGAACTAAGTTTAAGGAAATGAGGACTAAGGAGGGGGTTACTAACCCACTTGATAAGGGAACGCTTGAGTCGTTCATTGTTGTGAACTATACATGTTCATCTGTGGTTATTGTTATTGCACTTCATATCATGCTTGTGTATGTAATCATTTCCATGCTATCGACAATTAGTCGTCGTAGCCCCGTTAGCTTGGGGGCCATGAGAGGGTGTACCAGCATTCGTGCTGACCCCCTTTGGGGCTGTTTTTACACTTGCAGGTAAGAGACCCATGAGGACGCACTACGAGAGTAGGAGCGGTTAGACTTAGGATGGGATGTTTATTTTTGAGTTCGGGTTGCGCCTGTGCACCCGTCTGTTTATATTTAAACTGGTGGTTGTGATTATAACTTAGCTACTTGTACTCGGTTGGTTGTTGGTATTAAGGATGGTGATGTTTTGGGTTGGTTATGTATTTTGGATAAGTGTTGTAATTGTTAAGGCCGGTATCTTCTAACGATCAGACCGTGGCAAGGTCCAGGTGTTTATTATTTCCGCTGCGAAAAATTCGATTAAGTGTTCAGTTTTGCGATAACCACGATTGGCTTTGGATGGGGTGTTACAAGAAGAGGAGAAGGTAGGCTAAAAGTAAGATATTTGTCATAAAAAGGTAAATAGTACTATTCTCTTATTTCTTCTTCTTTTCTATCATTACTAGCTCATGTGGTGACTCACCCACTTGAAAACTGGCCCCCTCCTCTAAATGGAGATATTTATGGTCTTGGTTGACCATCTTATTGACTTATGTTGACTTAAGCTTAATTTGGGCACTATTTGACACTATTCACAAATTAGTGCACAAATTTGTGATAGTTTTTGTTTCCCATTGATTTAGGCCTCCTAATGTGATACTAATTAGTACACATGTTGATTAAGGTGTAATCATGGGATTTAGCCACTCAAAACTCCTTTCTAAGACAATTTCTCAAAAAGGTGCTTTAAGGAGTCTTAAAGCACATTTTGTGTTTAAGCTTGTTTTTGAGCTTGGTTTTCTTTGGTAATTGATTTAACATGTCCATTATCATGTTAATAAGGTCTTATAATGATATTTGGTGCTAATCAAAGTCACTCCAAGCTTAGAGCACATTTTTGCTTAAATTGCCCTTATGACGCTTTCTTGTGCTTTCCTTGGTTTAAACTGTCTACCAATCTTTCTAAGGCTGTTTTAGCCTTATTAAATCATAAATTTATGTTTACTTAGCATACTTAGGTTTGGGGTATTTCAATCTACCCCCTTAAAAGAACTTTGTCCCCAAAGTTCCCATGCATCTTATTTTATTAGAATACATGGCTTACCTCATTCCTTAGATCATATAGATCATACTTATATGTACTTAAACTTACTGACTCATTAGGTCTGTCATATACCTATTCTCAAATACCACACAACATGCTTAAGCATGTATAACACTCAAAATTCCTTTGTTCCTTTTTGATGATTAAAACAATTACATAGTTTTCATCGTATTCGCCTTCATGGGCTAGAATACCAAAACAACTCTGTTCTCCCCATGTCACCGGTCCGAATATAAAGGCTCATGCATCCTCGACTTCATGGGCGAGACTCAGTAAAAAGAAATCCTTTTTACGAGGTCATGTGAGGAATACTTCCCCTAATTGAAAATACAATCAACTCCAATTTTGTTTTTATCCTAAAGCCTCTATTCTTAGTGTGATTTAATTGTGACCACTGGTAGGGAGTTTCAGGAATCATCCAACCCTGATGTGATCAGCATCAGTGTTGAGCTATCCTTCCACCCCAATTTGTGTTTGGTTTCCCTTGATCCCTAGAAAATCAAGTTCCACCTCCCACGTCATTTTCAAACATCAAATAATTCACTCCTTTCCAATTTTTCTATCTTTTTAGTCTTTCTAGTCATAATCAGTACATCTCCAAGGTGTGGGTTCAACCCATCAACATTCCCAATTCATCTCTTAGTAATTACCTTATAGCCTTACTATTTTGCCTCATACTCATATCGAATAGTATCCCATAGTGTTATCTTATTCTTACCTCACACATACTTTCATATCGACTCATATCTCATATATTCCTTATTCCTTAAGTCTCCTTAATCCTCTTCACTAATTCTCTAACTTGTACTCACACCGGAGTTAACAAGATAGGTACTTAATGCTTATGGTATTCGCATCTTCTGTGCACAATAACCATAATTAATCTCAAAATATATACATATGTATATGTAAAACAAATTCTCAAATTCTCAAATTCTTTGTGCTATGCACACCGTAGTTTACGTACTCAGTACATAAACATACGCTAAGCGGTTTTTGCTCTACCTTTCTTAAAATGGATTACACCCACGTAATCAACATTATATCATCCTTGAACATAGGATCAAGATGTCTAATTCCCACCAAGCATTTTAGCTTCCATGTCGTCTATCTAACTTATAATTCGATCAGAGGGTCATAACTATGTTAATGGCTTAGTCTCTGTATCGAGGATTCTTAACGGTACTTATACCATTTTCTTAACTTAGTTTGGTCTAACCTCAAAGGTACTAAAGCATTCAGTTGCTAAATCTTACATTTGTTCCATTGGAAGATGTGCGGTACATCATTCCTTTTTCCGGTTCATCAGGTATGTCCAACCTTTTAAGGTACTGATTGCTAGCTTCCGTTGCGCCACTCTGATAATCTTAGGACTAACTGCTTTTCTTATCCTTCATAGTATTGTATATCCTTGTGCCTCCTTACGGTTTAGAAATATTGGTCTCTCAATGGATGCGTGTTATTTTTAATAATACACGGCCTTAATGAGTTGTAACTCGTCTATCCATTCTCCTTGAAGATCTTATGTTCATACTCTTAGTGTTTTCTCAAGTGTTTAAATCGTTTTTTCCAACTGACCTTTGTTATGAGGATGATTCTTAATCTGAAACTTACTGTTTAGTGCTTAATGCGCTTTACAGTTAAATCTCTAACGCCTTATAACATGTCCAATGTCTGCACTTAACAATCCGTGCTCTTCGCACTTCATAGTCCTTACTTATTTGTTCTCTGATTCCTTTGTGTTGTTGGTTCAACTGAATTCTTTCTCTTCGACTGTTTGTGGTAGTAGCTGCTCTTGTCTGATCTTGCGTCGTTGACCGTGGTACGAAGTCGACTACTTCCCGCGTTCCTTACACCACTCGTCTACATGCATGGGGTACCTTACTGGTACATTACTACTTACCCGACTAACTCATAAATGAGCCTGTCAGGCCTGCAAGCCCCTGTGGGGTGCAGTCACCCACATCTCGTTTTAGTAAACTCGTAGTGTCGTCACACGTTTAACCATTGCTAAATATGAAGTATTCTGTTGTGATCTCCTCTTTCATCGTTCCGTAATAACACTTATTGTTCTTTTTGAACTTAATCAAGGAAAATCCATTTACTGTGTTCTTGGGTATGGTATGCTCTAGCTCCTTCTATATTCCGTATTGACTCGATCTCTTAGTAACTGAGGTCCCTTTCCATAGAGCCTCTTATCTTATTTCTCATATTTTGATCTACTAGGAATGCACTTCCAATTCCTTAAGGAATGGGTAGTGTGCTTCCCGTGAAATCTTATCTCATGGTCTAGACTACTGGAGTTAATGCGCAGTTCATCTTCCATCTTATTCCTTTACTTATATCGGTCTTAGTTCATAAATCTAATTGCCTCAGTGTCAATATTTGACGGCTTATACATAATGGTCACTTTACTGCGCACCATGACTTAATCCCCTTATATAAATATTGTTTTATGGCTTCTGCCACCATGGTATCTCGCCTTCCTCTGTTGCCTATTGATGGTGAAGTCCTCAATCCCTTAATCTAATGTCTTATCTTATACTCAATCTCTTCTTGGTGTAAACACTGGGAGTTCTCTAATTCCGGGTGTATGGTGGTTGCCGTACCGTGTTGTAATTTTTGTTATCTCTTAATATGAAGGTGTTTCGCTTCAATTTTGGTTTCGTATGTAGGTTAGTCTCTCTCACGTTCTTCCATCCTTTATGGCGTTATTTTTTTCCAAGTAATTTAACTGGTTACCAAGAAATTCATCCATTGAGTCACAAGCTCTTCTGAGCGTCGGTCACTTGACGTGCCATGTTGTGTACTCACAATGTTTATCTCTGACGATCACTGATTCTTAAATCCTAGGTGTTGGATATGAGATCTGTCTCTGCAGCCTTCCTTATTACTCAAGTGTATATGGTACGTTCTAAGGTAATCTCAGGGTTTAGTTTCCCTTCTCTAACAAAAGTGTATTATATCTCTAATTGTGAAAGCCCTTTTTGAGGGGTTTATTCCCACTCATGGCCTCACAACAAGGAGAGGTATCCCCACCTAAAAGGAATGGTTCGTTCTCCGCCCCTGTCCTTAGCATTATCTCAATATTCTCATTGGTGCCCTTTCTTGGCAATATTTTCCACAATCTAAGTTATAGGTTTGGTAACTATTCATATCTACGAATTGTAGTTCCTTCGTGGCTTAAATAAGCTCTCTTATAACTTACTGCCCCTCGGGCTCTGATGTGGTTAACATCTTTGGCTCATAGGCTCTTAGTGCTTAATGCCTCAGTTCATTACTTGTACTCTTACTCATCTGTAGGTTATCCTCATAAGTTTCTGGTCTTTTGAACACTATCCACCATTAGGTCACACGTTAAATGTAGTACCGAGTCTTATGGTAGGTTGCTGCATCCTGCTTCCTGCTATGGAAGTTTCTTCAGGTGATCTGGCGTTAACTAGTGTCTGTGACAATTCTGTTGTTTTCATATGCTTACACCTTTTAACAATTACGGATCAGTTCGTATTAGGCATCTGCCTTACGGTGTCTAAGTTGGATATTTATCCAGGTTATCATGTGATTTCATCTCAACGCTCCGTTCAACTCCCGTTGACTACGCCTCCCGTTGATGATTAATCATACTTGGGTGTTAATGAGTTTGGCAAACAATATTAACTGTCATTTTTGAGTTTTGCTCAGCTCGGCTATGCCCACTCTGTGGGGGTAGTCCTCTGAGCTTCCTTCTGTCAGGATTGTATGTCTTTAATCCTTAGTAGGTTATAACTTAAGTTCACTTCCTCTGTCCCTGTTTTCGGGTTTCCCAACATCTTCAACGAAGAATGTTTGTTACTGGTATTCTTAGTGGTCACCCTGGGAGTTCTATCCCGTTCCTGTTGGAAGTCGTTCTGTCGACTGCCTTCATTGTATCTCTTAATACATTCTTTGTATGTTGTTGCTGTAGTAGGTTGTACTATTGCTAAAATTTTATACCATCTAGTATTTCATCCAAGTTCAGCTCCCGGCTGACTGATGTGTCGACTCATCTTATCATGGTCAGGCCGTCAGGCCTTTCCAAGGTCTTATTCTCTCGTTCTTATGGATTACAATCTGGTATTAATATGTATTACGACTGTAGCGTTCTACTATCTCGCCATGATGGCTTTCCGTGTAACTTAACTGTGGTAGCACTTGCTATGGCAAGTGCGTCATGCAAGATGGGCTACCGGTACTGCGTGCGTCGGTAATGGCACTTCTTCGTAATCTCCACGTAATTGGTAGTCCTCGGGACTCCTTCGATGTTCTTTCGTTTTGGATAACTGACCATTTGGCAGTTTCCTTGTTGTTTTGACAGTACTGTTAGTTATCAGGGCGTTCCTCTTTCTGAGGGAACCCCTTATTATTTTCTTAGGTCTTAATCCTCACTCCCGTTTCCACACATTTTGTCGTGGTTACTAGTAATGGTTCTCCTTTAGGCACTACATCGTAGTCCTATTCTAGTATATTTACGCGTCTTTATTGTCGCCTGCGCTATGTCGGCCAGGCTTTGTAACCTTTCCCGTTGGATGGGGTTTGGAGTTCCCGTTTCTAACTGGACTTTCCGGTAGTCTTAATTCTCATGTTATGTATCATCCCACTGCTATGCTCATTCGGACCACCGTCCGGTACTCATGTCGCTTATCTTTTCTTATCCATTGCACTTATAGTGCTTTTCTTATCATTGGTATTACGGTGTAACTCGATTGCGTAGCATGTCGACCCATGTTGACGGTAATTACAGTTCTCTTACTGGTAGAATTCCGTTGGCAACGCCTATCTCCACGTTGCGCTCCAATTAAAACCTTCAAGTCCTCGTAAACTGTTGTACAACAAGATGTTTCTCGTATTGCTTACTGTTAACTAACTGCCAGATCGGGTTTTCCCGAGTAGAAGAAGGCTTTCTTCTCTCTGGCGTTTGTTCCCCATGATTCAAGAAGGGATGTGGAGGGCGGGTTTAGGTACTATGGATATCCGGTAAACACCGGGAAGTCCTAACTAACGCACCTCTCACTTATCTCTCAACCCTTAACCCATAACTCAACTCAACCTCAGTATTCTCCTAAGTTCGGTAATTCCTGTCATCAGAGCGTAACTACGCTCTGATACCACTTTTTGTAACACCCCAACTCATAAAGCCATACTTGTCTCATAAACCCCATTCACTTATATTAACTTTGCAGCGGAATTCTTACAATATTTGGTGTTACCGCCGTTAGTCACCCACGTGACCAACTAGGCATACTGAAATCTCCAAGATCGAGCTACGGTCTGATGGACCCGAATATACCGAACATTAGTACTTACAAGCCTCAACCGATTACATAATAATCTTACAATCTCCTTACATCCTATACAACTTACTAACATCTCATACCATTCACTAACGAGTGTACAGGCACAACTCGTACAACTAAAAGAAGACAACCCGAAGTAAATTCTACCCGGTCCTACTCTCAGGACTGTCGCCTTCTCTCATTCACCTGGGAAATAAAAACAGCCCCCAAAGGGGGTCAGCAAAATTGCTGGTACGATCCTCTCATGGCCCCCAAGCTAACGTGGCTACGACAACTAATTGTCGATAGCATGGAGGTTGATTAGATGAATAACATAATAGAAAGTGCAATAAACAACAAGCCACATATAAACAATCAAAGTTCAAACACAATGAACAACTTAAAGGCGTTCCTTAATTAGTGAGTTAAACATTTAACTCCTTAAGTTATGTTTTCTCTTAAACTCAGTCCAACCTTATCTTACCTCAATCTTAATCCTTATCTCAGTCCTAGAATACAAACCATTCTTTAAATAGAAGTGGTTGTATCTTATCTCAAACCTTATCTCAATCTTATCTTAATTAAGTCAACCGTTCTTTAATTAGAATGGTAGTTCCTTAATTCATTGTTTATCATTGTCGGGTCAAAGTAACCCTAGCCAATGAGTTATCAGCTCCATTGGGTTAAATGAACAATATTTCTTAAATTTGGGATTTAGGTAGATCCCACCACACCATATCAGTATGCCTCTCCTAAAACAAGTAGTCCGAGGAGGTCGAGTCTATATGTCAACTCCAGGTGATGACTCTGAAGACAAGTCATATTTGGAAGACGGTATTTGATAAGGATACCGACTTCCCCCAATACACATGTGCCGGTACCATTCCGGATTCCTCACTCCCCCCAAGTTCTAGTTAGTAGAAGTCTCAATGTTAATGTTTGTTAGTTAACCTCATTCGGTTACTAATAAAACAATATTCGGGAGGGTTCCTTAATCTCACAGTTCTTTACTAAGTTTTGTTGGTAAGTTCTCACAGTAGGTTGTGTTAGTGAACAACAATCACACAACAAACATAATATTCCTGTTGCATGCTTTATCTTGTTTAGTTGACACACATAAACAAATAGCACACAAGCCGAGGGACACCTCGTTAGCAAGCAGGTCACAAGAAAACCATACCATACACCGTCGGTTGTTTGGTTGCTTACTCTTCTCCGGAGTCCAAATTCCCAAGTCCTAAAACATTCATTCAGTTTTAGGTTGTTAATTAGATTACCTCAACTCAACTTGCTTATCTTACTTAGTCATTAATGTTCCCCATCTAATACCACTTAGGTTCTTATAACTTAATCTTACAAACTTAACCTTAAATATTTAAGTTTTAACTTAACTTAATCCCTTAAGTCCATATATGCTTGTTTATCTAATCATCATTACCCTCTTAATAGCTTACTACTAATGCCCCCTTATCACTCTTTAAATTTAAAGGTTTTTTTTTTGTTTCTGCACTGGACCGCCCCACTGGGGAGGTCCCAGGGGCGGTCCCAACCAACCATTCTCGCAGCAAAATTCTACTGGACCTCCCCTTAGGGGCGGTCCACAACAGACCCCAATTTTCAAAATGCTTTTCTCCTCATTTTGAACTCCATATTCACCCCAATCATTTCCTAATCATTTATCATGTTTTCCCAAATGTTTTAACATCATTTAAACACCTTAATACCCTCTCAAATCATCCAACAACTTCCTTAAACATTTACTCAAATTCTTTACACTTACAACTTAATCCCTTACACTTCCAACTTGTGTTTTACCTAAGACCTCCACTAACCAAAGTGTTTTTCTCCATACCAATTGACCACTCCTTAAGCATCATCTCACATCCCAATTTTTTATTCCAACTTTTCAAAGCTATTTAATCTAGCACATGCTTACACCCTTACAAGTCCTTATACCTTATTTTTCCTTCAAACTTTGTACAAGTTTCCTAACCACCTTAACCATGGTTTTGGTGCATTAAACTCACCATTATAACCCCTAGTCCCTCTTAGACATCCCTAAGTCATCCTAGTACTCAAGAACTCCATAATTTATCCTTTCCACCGAAACAACCCTTAATGTTTACTAGAACATCCTTTAGTCATGAAATCTCCTTTGAACACCTTAAACACTTAGTTTCTTCTCCAAATTTTGACATGGTCTCCTTGGTATATTACTACAACCAAACATTTAGTTTTTTCATCCTTAATACAATCAAGAACACACAAATCCTTAGTACACAATCTTAGCTCACAATTTACACCCAAACTTCACTACATCATTTCCTCCAAATTTTTGCACAAGTCTTAACGTTCCTCATTTGGTGTGTTTAATACACCCACCTAACCTCTAATTCCTCCTAGACATCTCTAGGCCATACTAACCTCAAGAACACCGTTGTTAACTTATTTTCACTCAAATTTCCTTTAATGACTCATAGTAGATCCTAGGTCATATTAACTCACAACAACCACTTAACCACTTTGTTTTCTACTCAAATTTGCCATAGTTCCTCTAGTATATTATCATGCCCATATGCATAGTTTTTCTCATTCAATCATCTCACACACATCCAATCTTTTTCTCATCATATTTCTCACCCAAATCAACTCATTCATAATAAACTCAATATAGTGCAATAATCTTAAATTTCATAGCACTAAGGCTCTTAAATGACATGGCTCTTAGGCCTTTAAATGACTTAAACTTAAACACTAAATTCCCTCATATAAAAGCTTTCAACCTGCAAATACACACAACAATGCTCCCATAGCAATATAAGTGTTCTCATAATTCACCTTAAGCTTATCTTACTAACTCATTCCCATTGGCTCCTTAGTCACAAGATAACAAGCTGGTTTAAATTCTTTTTCCTAGGTTTACAACCCATTACTTAATATAAGCTTTAAGCTACATATAATACTTATCTAAATCTCATCCCTTAAAACTTTAAACCACCAATAGGTAAAACATTTACCTTGTTTTTCCAAGCTTTTCACACTTCTCTCCTTTGGTTTTCTTGATTGAATTTCGGCAAGGACTTCAATCCCTTGCCAATGTTCTAATCCTCATTCAAATAATCCAATGAGCACTAAGCAATATGCCTAAACTCATATAACTAAATTTTAGGTTAAAATATGTGTTTTAAAGCTTAAAAGTGTATGTTTACCTTTGAATTTTGGAATGGATTTCATAATGAAGCAAGGAAAGACCTCCTCAAGTCTTTGGAGAATAGAATCAAGCTAGAACAAGGGATAAAACATGGTCCCACGAGAAGGTAATTTTCGGTAATGGAGGAAAAATGGTGAAAACATGATTTTTCTTACATTTTCCTAACCTTGAATGAACGGAGAAGCTAATGAATCTTCAAGCTCATTTTTCCTCCTCCAATGGAGATTTCCCATGGCTCCAAAATGAAGCTTTTCCAACTTTGAAAAGGTAGGAAGCAAGAGCTTGAGCTAACTAAGAATAATATGTATTTTGTTTTGATTTTGGAGCTAAAATGAGCAAGTTATAGACAAGGAAAGGTGGAGCAAGTATGGGGCTGGTTCTCACGGTTTGAGAGGGTGAAGAGGATGAAGAAAACCGTGGAAGAAGAGAATGAATGAAGAAGAGAGAGAAGGTAGGCTAAAAGTAAGATATTTGTCATAAAAAGGTAAATAGTACTATTCTCTTATTTCTTCTTCTTTTCTAACTTTACTAGCTCATGTGGTGACTCACCCACTTGAAAACCAGCCCCCTCCTCTAAATGGAGATATTTATGGTCTTGGTTGACCATCTTATTGACTTATGTTGACTTAAGCTTAATTTGGGCATAATTCAACACTATTCACAAATTAGTGCACAAATTTGTGAAATTTTTGGTTTCCCATTGATTTAGGCTTCCTAATGTGATACTAATTAGTACGCATGTTTATTAAGGTGTAATCATGGGCATTTAGCCACTCAAAACTCCTTTCTAAGACAATTTCTCAAAAAGGTGCTTTAAGGAGTCTTAAAGCACATTTTGTGTTTAAGCTTGTTTTTGAGCTTGGTTTTCTTTGGTAATTGATTTAAAACGTCCATTAGCATGTTAATAAGGTCTTATAATGATATTTGGGTGCTAATCAAAGTCACTCCAAGCTTATAACACATTTTTGCTTAAATTGTCCTTATGACACTTTCTTGTGTTTTCCTTGGTTTAAATTGTCTACCAATCTTTCTAAGGCATGTTTTAGCCTTAATACATCATAAATTGATGTTTACTTAGCATACTTAGGTTTGGGGTATTTCAACCAATTAGTCGGCGTACCCTCGCTAGTACGCGGGGTATACGGAAGTCATACACAGCAATTTTGTTGAGCCCGTAGGGGCATCGTTTTATTTTCCAGGTATATTGAAGCCGTCAACCATCGAGAGTAGGACGGGGTTGTGCTACTGAATACGGGTAGTCATTTAGGAATTCATATTTGTTGTATTGTGGATTTGTAAGACCGAAAGGTCATTGATAGACTTGGAATTGTAGATACTCGGTATAGAAGGGAATTGAGATTATATTTGTATGTATTGGATTGAAGGTTGTATTCGGTTTGAGAGTTGATTAAGTAATGGATGTATCATTTGTATTGTGTACTCGGTATATAAGACCCATCAGACCGATATTGTAATTGTTGTTGTATTTAAGTTGGAATTGGCCTTGTTAGTCACGTGGGTGACTAACGACATTGTTTCATCCCCGGTTGTAAGTTGAATTTCCTCTGCATTGTTGTTGGTAAATGAAACGGGTTAGGAGTTAATGGTGAGATTAACAATAGGGGTGTTACAATTAGTGCCTAGGATGGGTTTGATTGTTGAATGGCTCTAGGTGTGATGAACAACATTTGTGAACATGTTAAGATTTTAGGGAAACCATGTCAAAATTTGTATAGAAATTTAAGTGCCTTGAGTGCAATTTTGAGTACAAATAACCTAGGGGATTACTAAGTGTTTGTAGAAGTCAAATGGAGTGTATAATCACTTTGAAACAAGATGAGAGGAGAGATATGTAGTTGGGTAAACCCTAAGATAAAAATAATGTGAGTGCACTTTAATAATGCATTAGTTGTGAATGAATTCAATGAGTGGAGTTGAGAGCAAAACATACCTCCTTGGAACCTAAGAAGCAAAATGCAAGTTCAAGGAAAAATGAGAGTGGGAAGTTGTGTGAAACTAATCAAGTTTATGTAATGAATTTAGCCAATGAATTAGGGGTGCTTAGAGTGTTATTAAGGTGTTAACACATGTTAGAAAACATGTGTGAAGATTGGGGAGAGAAAGGAGTAGAGAAAGGTAGTAGAATAACAAGTAAAAATGAGATTTTGAAAAAACTACAGCATGGTCCGGGACCTAGGTCTAGACAAGGTCCCGGACCACACCATAAAACAGGTCGATAGTGCATTTCAGTCTTTGGTCCGGGACTTACCTCTGGTACAAGGACTCGGACCAGTGCCCATTTTCACCCGAGAGTATTAAACTGTATTGGTCAGGGACTCAAGAGCATGACCAAGTCCCAGACCACACTCAAAATGTTCTAATAAGTGCATAAATGACATTAGATGATGGGGAAATGATTGGTAATGATATTAGAAGGTAAGTAGTACTTGTTAGATGACATTTAATGGTTATAAGAAGGATGAACAAGTGTGAGACATGATGTGAAGTTAAGAATTATGAGTTCAATGTTAAGGATAACATTAGGAACTCTCAATCACAAGTTTTAATTAATGAAGAACCTTTTAGATAAGGTGAGTGATAATTGAGAGGTTAATGAAATATACAAGATGACAAATGTCGTGGGTAATAATAAGTAGTCGAAGTTCTTAAGGAAATTAACCATTCGACTCAATGAATTATAGGAACGAGAACTAGTCGAAATGGCAGCCGGGGCTAAGGGATCTTCATGTTAGGCTAGCCATCATCAAGGTGACAGGTATGGTTTTCTTGCAACCTGTGTTCTACCGGATTACACCGGCTTGTATGCCAACCTCTTTTTCTGTGTGTTTGCCACCTTGCAAGATATAGCATGTAATGAGTTTGCAGTAATTCATTTATGGGAAACGTTCTAACTACGGTTTTCCGTGTGTTAAGTATGTACTGTTTTTGTGTGTAAGTATGTTTATCCCTTTGTGTATGTCGTTGTGTAACGACTGTTGTTTGTTCATGTATGTCGGATGGTACCTTACCCCCCTTGTGTGTTAACCAAGTTTGTAACACCATATGGTGTCGTGATGTGATAGGTTCCATAAGGGAACTTCTAACTAATATATATATATATTATGAGGGGTGAGGAATCCAGGAGTCCCGGTCGAGCGTGTTTGTTTGGGAGCTGATATCTATATCTGATTTAACTCCCTCTCTACTCGGTTGTTTTCCTTCTTGGAATTCAATCTCCCACGAGCCTATAGTTAGCTCTCCTACCTTGACTATTGTTCGGGGCTAGGGGGATTTGTGTATGTGTTATACCCAAAATTTTGACCCCCCCGAGTTAGGGTCTACGGGGTGCTGGTGTTGTGAGGGGCATTTTAGTCAAGTAGTGAGAGATCCCGGCTCGATCGGCGCATCCCAGGGCATGAGGAGCAGTTTTATCATTGTCAGGGGTGTTTTCGTAATTTTTTAAAGCTCCTGAGACCTCCTATAAGCTTTCTCTCTCCTCCAAAGGATGCCCAAATCAGCTTGAAATGCTTTGATATTTTAACCCATGATAGAGGATGGCATTTTAAGCATAATGGCGTTGGAATTTTGATTTTTCGAATTTCCAATAATTTTCTAGCAATTTCTGACTGAATCTGACAGGAAATTCAATTTAAAAATATTCCAACATTTAAAAAATTCGGTTCCACCTCAGAAAATTCATAATATCCATCCTTGACATGTGGTTAAAATTTCACAGCAAAATTCCTTTGGGAAGTCTTTTAATTAAAATACCAAAGAATCTTACTTTTACTAGTTTTTCTTTATCTTTAAGAAAGTCTATATAAGGGGATAGGTTTTTGGATAAAATCAGAATCTCATGACCTCAAGAACCCTAGACTCTCAAAGAAGGAAGCCGTCTCGCTCTCTCCACGTTTTTGAACTCCAGAGCCACAATCAAACACCGAAATCTCACCAAAATCAACGCTAAAACATATTTTTCCACTCCCACAACATCATCAATCATCAAACATCAACCAAACCACCTCCAAAGCGTGAAGAACAGCAAGAACAACCAACAACCAGAAGCTTGGTTCGAAAACCTTTCGGGTCTGCCATCAACGGAGCACTCGACGAATCCCGGTGTGAAGAATCGTTGTGAATCCGAAGGTAAAATAGGTAGAAACACCACTTCCCTAATTCTCTACGGTATTATCTGTCTTGCCTCAAAATTTGGGCTCAAACTAACCCTTCTACGCTTCTGTATTGCTGTTTGTTTAAGCTTCTGTCCAATAACTTGTTTACCAAGTTTCGTGCTTAATTCGAATTCAAATTGAAAACTTTCAATCACTAACGTCTTGTACATCTTTCAGGCTACACACCCATAAAATTTGAGCTCAAAAACCGTTGGGAACATCCCAAACGCCGCCGTCCGAGGGCGGTCCGCACCCACGGACGCTATGTCTGGGGTCCCGGACGCCCCGGACGGTGGCGGTATTTCAAAATTTTCAAAATTTAGGTTTTCTAAAATAATGTCCGGGCCCACGGACATCCTGTCCGTGGCCCCGGACCTTGCAAAATTGCGTTTTCTGTTTAATTCGACTTTTATGTTCACATAGGTTAACTAGGGTCCGTGGGTTCGGACATTAGGTCCGTAGCCACGGACGGAAACAAATTTGACCTAATTCTGCCTCCAAAACCCTAGTTTAGGAATCTTTTTTATTTTAATTTTCTCAAAAAATGCTAAAAAACACAAAAAAAAACAGAAGCTCGCGCATTTAGGTTAAAACGACTCGTAATAAGCCGTAATTAAACTAAGTAGAGGAAAAACGACCTAGGAAGGGTAATGAAAGTAATTTGAACCCTAAATAAGTCGGATACCAAGCCCCCGAACCCGAACTCTCCTTTCCTAATTTGATCTAGGTGAAAATTAGGTGGCGACTCATAATAGGTTCTAGTGAGCTAGCTTAGGTTTTAATAATTATCGTTATATGACATAGTTATTAATCTTAGGTTATAAGTGGACCTAAAACCCGATTAGATCCTAATCAACTTAATCAACATAGGATAGGGTTTACAATCGAGGCTCACAGACTGGCGACTCTGCTGGGGACAAAATTCTTAATTTTAAGAATGAGGGCTTAACTTGAAAATGTTTATTTATGGCTTTATTACTCTGTTTGTTTACTTTTGTGCGCACTTTAATTTTCTGCACCTTCGCATCATATGAGAGCGAGGGTCCACACAAACCAATTTCACCCCGGGACCCGTTTGAGGGTCCCCTGTCAGGGACTCACACCTTTTAGGTGATGTGAATAAGCGGGGGAAAAGAGGAGGATGTCGTCTAACCACATCCCCTTAATACCTGGGCCTTAGCCCCAAGCGTTTTCCCGGCAGTGCCCTTACCTAGCCCTTTGTTTGGTCAGTCAAAGACCCGACCGTAGACACACACCTTCAGGTGATGTGAAAAGAGTGGGGAAGCCCAAAGAGAATTGCGTGCAAGCCCTATTCCTTTGTGGTGACATGGGCCCATGCCCCAAGCACCTCTCCGGATTGATCCATACCTGGTTTGATTTAAACATCTAGTGAGGACATGTTGAATCTGTGTGGGCCTTGTTTGCTTGTGTGATCGGCCCACTACCCAGCCTAGAAACTGATAGGAATTTCTCCTACATCAACCTAGCCCAACTCGAATTGTCAGTTGTATTTGTTTGCAGCCTAAAGGCTCTGTTTGGTTCAACATGTGAGTTATGTGGGCTTCGGCCCAAAAGTTTAGACTTAGGAGGTTTCTTTTTCAGCCCATTTGGTTTATCCATTTAGTTCTAGGCCCATAAAAGTCCACCTAAAAGTAATCCATGAGATATGTAAGCTACCCAAGCCTTCCACTGAAATTCTTCCGCCCCAGGGCCTATTCTAGTATAGGAAAACTCTTCACTTGGGCTTTAGCCCAAAATCCTAGATCTAGGCATCATCTTTCAGGTTCAATCAATACTACTCATTCAGGTTTCAGTCCAAATTCCAACCTATGGTTTTGTTCAGCAATCATTCTGGCCCAAATACCACACTCGTAACTCATTCTATTTGGGGCCCGTAAACCAACTCATAGTTTTGGCCCATAAGCTTCGCTCTCAATCTAGAAGTTTGGCCCATAGCACAAAACATTTGAATCCAAGATAGGTTACATAACTCATTCATTCCAGTTTCTAGCGCAAGGCCCGATAGGAACATCAAACGAATCTCAGACTTCAAGGCTTTCCCTCTCGGCCCAGTGGCCCATTCACGGTTCGTGTGGCCTCCTTCAGCCCGTTTGCTTCACTTCTAGATTAAGGGTATTCAGGCCCGCAAATCTGTTCTATCCTAGGAGTCACTCTAGCTCATGCACTTCACTCGCAGCTTGGAAAAGATTCAGACCCGGGTTCCTCCTACATGACCCATAGGCATTCCTAGTTCAAACATTTTATGAGGCCTATTCGAAGTTCAGAAGGAAGACAATCACGGTCATCTCAATGGCGTCCCGACGGTCCAGAGCTCGAGTCTTCAGTATGTTGGCATCAGACAGCCCAACATCACTATTTTAGAAGTTTTCGCGATTTGGTAGTTTTCTTTTCCCAGTCGTTCTCCCAACTTTTATGGTAGCTAGCTTCCTTTATCATTTTAGGTAGTTTTCTTAAGATTACAATTTTTGATGTTGTCTTTCCATTCATGAATTAGAGCATAGTTCCATTTTCATTATTTTTTGTGCATTTATTCACAAAACCAGAACACCAAAAAATAAATAAGTCATCACGTCATTTCACCCCACATCCACCTTCATCACATACATCCCATGTGTCTCACCACACTCCCCTCTCCACATGAAACTCATTCTTGTGCAAGGAATATCTCACCACCTTGTTGGCTTCCACTACTCATCACCTCTCAATGGAAAATTTCACCGTACACTGAAAGCATCCCACTGCCATGTTTTACTTTCATCACTACATCACTCCACCAAAACAACAAGACTTCATCGCCATGTACCACCACACATATAACCACCTCCAGCAAATAACCTGGGTATTCAAAAGGCTTGTCAAAAGACCCTAAAACAATACTGGGGGCAATCTGAGTTAAGGGTCGATAACGTTTCTTTCATTAGTTTAAAGCGCGCGAACAAGTCTCTGAGTGAACATTTCGCGAGGGTGCCTTGAGTGGTAAAACCATGAGTGAAAGAGCATGTCATTTTTACATGGCTCCAGAGAGATTACATTCAAAGGTAAGGTAAACGGCATGACTCCAACCGAAGGAGATAATTTGTAAATTTACGCTTAAACCTATGAAAAGTAACAAAGAACGGATACACAACTACTAGGGATGACGAAGCACCTAGGTACAGCACCACACCGCCAAAAAGCTTGTGAACCCTGACATTAACCCTAGGCACCCCCGCTGAGCTTTTCGTGTACATCCTCTTTTACAACACTACAAACTCCACAAACGAGCCAGCCAGTGATGAATAACCGACCCGGTGACCAAAGGAAGCAAGGAGCCCGACTTCCGAACAGCAACTTCACAAGTCTGAAGAAGCAAACTGCCACCAGCATGACGAAACGATCCGTAAATGGCCCCAAAGTGGCACAGGATCCAAATGAGCTAACATCAGAAAACAGCTCTCAAAGTTCAAAACCGGGAAACACAAGAACCCTGAAGGAAAAGAGATTCAAAGGAAGGCAAACCTGAAACGCCTCGAAGTAATCCAAAATCAAAAAAAGAAGGTGCAACCCGAAAATCCAGAGTTCCAAGCTCATAAGCGAAGTCATCACGAAGTAGCCGAACGACTTCAAGACAAAGAAAGCAAGGCCGGGAGAAGGTGCTAGTTGCAGCTTTGGTCACCCTTATAGCTCCACATATCCTAAACATTCCTCTATCATCCCTTTGTCTTTCATCACACCTCATAGCCACGTTATAAGCTTAAAATACTTCCGACTTAGTAGTTGTGTATCCAATCACGTGAAAGTAACAGGTTGAACGCGTAAATCTAACAAATGTCAAATTCAGTGGTTGAGATGTCTTGACCAAAAGGAGGGCACGAGTGCAAACATCAAACACTTTGAGTGTAGGATAGAAGGCACCACACCAAAATAAACCTTGACCTTGTGAGGATGAGATTTGTTCTTGCGCAATTAATCAAAGAAAATACTGGGGGCAATCGATCGTTCCGTTCGATTGCCATGAAGCCCTGAAAACTCAGATCACCTCAAGGAAAAATACTAGGGTCAATTGTTGGTCCCAACAATTGCAACAACGACACCGATGGAGGCCCAAAAACCCGAAACCCAAAGGTTTTAAAACCCTCTCATTCAAATATCCACAGGCCCGTCCTAAGCCCTTCCTCCACATTCAAATATCCACAGGCCCGTCCTAAGCCCCTACCTCCACATTCAAATATCCACAGGCCCGTCCTAAGCCCTTCCTCCACACTCAAATATCCACAGGCTCGTCCTAAGCCCTTCCTCCACTTTCAAACATCCTCAGGCCCGTCCTAAGCCCTTCCTTCACATTTAAACACCCATAGGCCCGTCATGAGCCTTACCATCTCCAGGTTTGCCATAAGCCTTAGTCCTTCTACATTCATCATGCACCTAACACATTTTCACTTAGATCCAACCTTTAGGCTCGTCATAAGACCTAGATCCAACCTTTAGGCTCGTCATAAGACCTAGATCCAACCTTTAGGCTCGTCATAAGACCTAGTTCCAACCTTTAGGCTCGTCATAAGACCTATATCCAATCCTTTAGGCTCGTCATAAGGCCTAGAACCATCTTTTAGGCTCGTCATAAGACCTAGATCCATCTTTTAGGCTTGTCATAAGACCTAGATCCAACTTTTAGGCTCGTCATAAGACCTAGAACCATCTTTTAGGCTCGTCATAAGACCTAGATCCAACCTTTACGCTCGTTATAAGACCTAGAACCATCCTTTAGGCTCGTCATATGACCTAGAACCGTCCTTTAGGCTCGTCATAAGACCTAGTTGCATTTCCTTAGGCTCGTAGTAAGACCTAGCGTTACCCTTTTGCTTACCTACTCTCATCAAACACATTGCATTCATCTCATTCATATAGGCTCGTCGTAAGACCTAGTTGCATTATCCAGGCGCGTCACAAGACCTGGCGACAGAAAAGTTGGCGAGGTGATGGCAATAAATCCTCCTTTTGTGATGTCAACTTATTTTCGGGATCAACGAATGGTGGGCGAAGGCAATAAGTCCCCAGGGTTTTTACCAGGAGTTATCCCTACACACCGGCTTGGGGGGCGATGGCAATAAGTCCACATTGGGTCCAGCCAGGAGCATTAGCACGGGTTTCGGTCCCCAGAAGCATCCGAGCATCATCAGCATCAGCATCGTTAGCATCGTTGGCATTTCAGCATTCTTGCATTTGCATACCACCCAGTTCTCACATCCTAGGTAGTCAGCGCCTTAGAATAGCTCGACAGCGTTTTGTTGCTTAGGTAGTCAACGCCTTAGAACTGCTTGACATTATTTCATTGTCGTCACCTAGGTAGTCAGCGCCTTAGAATAGCTTGACACATTTTCACTTATAGGTAGTCAGCGCCTAAGAATAGCTCGACAGTGTTTTGTTGCATAGGTAGTCAGCGCCTCCGAATAGCTGGACGCAGTCAACGTGGTTTCGCACAACATGGAGAATTTCGTGGAGTTCAAAATTTTGGGGCATCACTCAAGCATCAACCAGACTTTTCGCATCCACTACAAAGTCTAGTTGACAGGGGGCAATCTGTTATACCCAAAATTTTGACCCCCCCCCCCCCGAGTTAGGGTCTATGGGGTGCTGGTGTTGTGAGGGACATTTTAGTCAAGTAGTGAGAGATCCCGGCTCGATCGGCGCATCCCAGGGCATGAGGAGCAGTTTTATCATTGTCAGGGGCGTCTTCGTAATTTTTTAAAGCTCCTAAGACCTCCTATAAGATTTCTCTCTCCTCCAAAGGATGCCCAAATCAGCTTGAAATGCTTTGATATTTTAACCCATGATAGAGGATGGCATTTTAAGCATAATGGCGTTGGAATTTTGATTTTTCGAATTTCCAATAATTTTCTAGCAATTTCTGACAGAATTTGACAGGAAATTCAATTTAAAAATATTCCAACATTTAAAAAATTCGGTTCCACCTCATAAAATTCATAATATCCATCCTTGACATGTGGTTAAAATTTCACATCAAAATTCCTTTGGGAAGTCTTTTAATTAAAATACCAAAGAATCTTACTTTTACTAGATTTTCTTTATCTATAAGAAAGTCTATATAAGGGGATATATTTTTGGATAAAATCATAATATCATGACCTCAAGAACCCTAGACTCTCAAAGAAGGCAGCCGTCTCTCTCTCTCCACGTTTTTGAACTCCAGAGCCACAATCAAACACCGAAATCTCACCAAAATCAACGCTAAAACATATTTTTCAACTCCCACAACATCATCAATCATCAAACATCAACCAAACCACCTCCAAAACGTGAATAACAGCAAGAACAACCAACAACCAGAAGCTTGGTTCGAAAACCATTCGGGTCTGCCATCAACGGGCACTCGACGAATCCCGGTGTGAAGAATCGTTGTGAATCCGAAGGTAAAACAGGTAGAAACACCACTTCCTTAATTCTCTACGGTATTATCTGTCTTGCCTCAAAATTTGGGCTCAAACAAATCCCGGTGCTGTTTGTTTAAGCTTCTGTCCAATAACTTGTTTACCAAGTTTCATGCTTAATTCGAATTCAAATTGAAAACTTTCAATCACTAACGTCTTGTACATCTTTCAGGCTACACACCCATAAAATTTGAGCTCAAAACACCGTCGGGAACATCCCAAACGCCGCCGTCCGAGGGCGGTCTGCACCCACGGACGCTATGTCCGGGGTCCTGGACGCCTTGTCCGTAAGCCCGGACGCCCCCGGACGGTGGCGGTATTTCAAAATTTTCAAAATTTAGGTTTTCTAAAATAATGTCCGGGCCCACGGACATCCTGTCCGTGGCCCCGGACCTTGCAAAATTGTGTTTTCTGTTTAATTCGACTTTTATGTTCACATAGGTTAACTAGGGTCCATGGGTTCGGACATTAGGTCCGTAGCCACGGACGGAAACAAAATTTGACCTAATTCTGCCTCCAAAACCCTAGGTTAGGAATCTTTAATTTTAGGGAATTTTCATGAGATGCCCCTGAGGTTTGACCGAATTTCACCAAATACCCCTACCTTTTCAGAATTACTATGAGATACCCCTAAGATTTAGTTTTTAATACGAGATACCCTTCCGTCTATTTTCTCAGTAAACGTCCGTTAACTTTTTCATTTTCTTCCCATTTTACCCTTAATCCAATTTTTCATGAGATACCCCCACATATTTGTAACGACTACTTTCACCAGATACCCTTGCATGTTTCAAATGGCTAGTTTCACCAGATACCCCTGTAACGGGTACTTTCACCAGATACCCCTGTAACGGGTACTTTCACTAGATACCCCTGTAACGGGTATTTTCACCAGACACCCCTGCAACATAAAACAGCTAGTTCTGGCCTATAAAATAAAAAAAAAACACAACATTTTGACATTATAGTTTTCATAATGTGACAATGTCTTCCTCACAATCAAGTTACTCGGTCACTACTGTTGCTGAAGGTAGAAGATGCAATTGTGGAAGAGAAGCTGAAGTCCTTGTTTCAAGAAAAAAGCACTTCATCCGGAAGAATGTACTACAAATGCTTACATTGCAATAGACAGATAGATTGGGCAAAACCACAACTAATAAACAGATTCCAATGGCATAACAACATTATATCCCCAACCAACAGAGCTTAGAAGCAGTGCAACATGAGCTGATGAAGATCAAGGAGGAAGTGAAGGACTTGAAGATGCAAAGTTCAATGGGGGGTGAAGGTAGGAGTATTTATATGAATATTCTATGTATTGTTGCTGCTGAAAATGTAACCAAATGTTAGAAATGTATTGTTGCTGCTGAAAATATAACCAAATGGCATAACAACATTATATCCCCAACCAACAGAGCTTAGAAGCAGTGCAACATGAGCTGATGAAGATCAAGGAGGAAGTGAAGGACTTGAAGATGCAAAGTTCAATGGGGTGTAGGATTATTTATAAGCTGAAATATTAGTTGTTGGAACTATGTAAATGCACTAGCTTAATGTGTAAGCTGCTGCAACTTTGTGAAATAATCAAGCTCAAAAGTAACAGCTTTATTATACTTCTGATTTTTTTTTACATTTCTAACATTTGGTTACATTTTCAGCAGCAACAATACATAGAAATGCATATAAATACTCCTACCCTTACCCCCATTGAACTTTGCATCTTCAAGTCCTTCACTTCCTCCTTGATCTTCATCAGCTCATGTTGCACTGCTTCTAAGCTCTGTTGGTTGGGGATATAATGTTGTGTCATTGGAATCTGTTGATTAGTTGTGGTTTTGCCCAATCTATCCGTCTATTGCAATGTAAGCATTTGTAGTACATTCTTCCAGATGAAGTGTTTTTTTCTTGAAACAATGACTTCAGCTTCTCTTCCACAATTGCATCTTCTACCTTCAGTAACAGTAGTGACCGAGTAACTTGATTGTGAGGAAGACATTGTCACATTATGAAAACTATAATGTCAAAATGTTGTGTTTTTCTGATTTTATAGGCCAGAACTAGTTGTTTTATGTTGCAGGGGTGTCTGGTGAAAATACCCGTTACAGGGGTATTTGGTGAAAGTACCCGTTACAGGGGTATCTGGTGAAAGTACCCGTTACAGGGGTATCTGGTGAAACTAGCCATTTGAAACATGCAAGGGTATCTGGTGAAAGTAGTCGTTACAAATATGTGGGGGTATCTCATGAAAAATTGGATTAAGGGTAAAATGGGAAGAAATTGAAAAAGTTAACGGACGTTTACTGAGAAAATAGACGGAAGGGTATCTCGTATTAAAAACTAAATCTCAGGGGTATCTCATAGTAATTCTGAAAAGGTAGGGGTATTTGGTGAAATTCGGTCAAACCTCAGGGGCATCTCATGAAAATTCCCTTAATTTTATTTTAATTTTCTGTCAAAAAATGCTAAAAAACACGAAAAAACAGAAGCTCGCGCATTTAGGTTAAAACGACTCGTAATAAGCCGTAATTAAACTAAGTAGAGGAAAAACGACCTAGGAAGGGTAATGAAAGTAATTTGAACCCTAAATAAGTCGGATACCAAGCCCCCGAACCCGAACTCTCCTTTCCGAATTTGATCTAGGTTAAAATTAGGTGGCGACTCATAATAGGTTCCAGTGAGCTAGCTTAGGTTTTAATAATTATCGTTATATGACATAGTTATTAATCTTAGGTTATAAGTGGACCTAAAACCCGATTAGATCCTAATCAACTTAATCAACATAGGATAGGGTTTAAAATCGAGGCTCACAGTATGGTGTGATCAGGTCTATATTATGACCGACACATCTAAGTCAAGTTATTGTGTATGGTGTGCTCGGGTCTATATTATGACCGACACATCTAAGTCAAGTTATTGTGTATGGTGTAGTAAGACCGAAACTGTTATCGACATTTGTAACACCCCTCTCGATAAACATGTAATAATCTCTCACGAAGCATAATTAAAAACGTCTTACTGTGGAAGATCAATAACATTAATTCTCACTCGGGTGTCACCTGCCATTACTCACCCATGCGAGTAACGAAGCAGAAACTAAATCCAACAAACAAAATAAACAACACTACAAAACCGCTGTGACAACGAGATAAATCCTATACATCACACTAAGTCCGTAACCATAACCGTCGACAAGTGAGCGTCTACCCAATCCCGAATATACACAACCGTACCATAATACAATCCACAGTCTAACATTGTTATACAAAGAAATTCCATGTGTGGTACTCAAAGTAAACCCTAACTACCCGGTTCCCGCACTTCGGCTTCAACGATGATCAGCAACCTGCACAATGCCATAAAGGCTCAGCGATAAACGCTGAGTATGCCGGGCCTGGACCATATTGGTCACTTAGTCATTTTATCCATCTTGATATTAGATTGGTTTCATGCTTTACCAGTTTACATATATAATTAATACTGTATAATCATGCATAAACACATAGTCATCCATCCAATCCAAATAGTCATTACATTTCACAAACAACAGTTGCATAAATGAACGTATCGAATAATCACAATACTATGTGTAATCGCCTTAGCGAACAGTTTCCATATTTAATGTTATTTCGCCTTCAAGGCCTCATCCATCCAAACCATGTTTAATTAATTACTAGTAGGGTGTCATGTTGGGACAACCCGATTAACCTTACCAATGGACAGTAGTCCTCCCGTACACACAAAGGTGCTCATGTTGCCAGAGGTCCGGAGGCCCCTGGTCATTCACTTTGCCTCGTAAGGCATCCATATAAATGTCGTAGCCGTGTACCAACAGCAGGTACCATCTGACCCACGATCCAATTAGGGCTCGTTGGGAAATTTCCTAGAGCGGAACCAGATCGGGTACCCCTCAGTGATCACAAATGCGTAACCAAGTAGTTCGTAAACTACACTGGATTCCTCCCCTCATTTCATACCAACTCTCTCATAAGATTAAGATATACTCTTAGTTTTTATAAAGAACACAATTATTAATTAGCTGCCCAATGGGTCTCACGCATACCTAGAAATAACTTAGGTCATATTCATGTTCGTGATCCATGCTCTAGAGATCGACATTGTCGTATCTCATACCTAAGTGTTTTACTTAGGTTATTATATACTTAATTATAATAATAAGGGTATTATATTAAGTAACCATCCTGTCACCACATTAAGCGCATATGTATGTTTATATAAGTCGATCTATAGTCGAAGTAGTGTTAGTCCCGTAGGACGCTCGTGCATAAATAAATATGCAGTAACACACATCATCACATACACGTATCCACACACATATCACACAAGTTATATATCAACCAAATCCGAGCCCGAGGAATTCCTCAGGACAACCCGGATCAAACCCCTTACATACATACGTACACCTCAGACCTAGGATGCACAGTGTAGTCCACTAAGCTCGTCGAGCACGCACGTCTGGAATGTGATCTAAAAATACAAAGAACGCTAAGTGTCAATCCACATGACAAAATAATTTGGTATTTCCGAATAACGTCAGTAACCCTGGTATTACATCCCCGGATTTCAACTGTTATTAGTTAAGGTACCATTATCCTTTAATCTCCTTACTAGTATTACGTATTAATACTTGGTTTAACAATGGAGTCAGTTTCATAAGAACATCGTAGGTAACATTTTCGGACGTAAGAATTTATATTTTTCCAACTCGTAGTAGTTTATAAACGTTACGCTTTTACATAAGTTTGTTCGTTCTTGTACATTTAATTCGACTGTTTCCTCGCATGCATAGGCACGTATTGTAACCTATAGTTGCATGCTTAATATATTTTATAACCTATGGATGCATGCATACATGCATTATTTATCATATGGTATTATTTTCCCACCATCCAGTATAATACATTGTATTATATAATCCATTAATCTTTTAATAAACTATATTTGAATTCAAAAACTTATAACTTATAGTTTATAAACTATTTTCATGTAATAACCTTCACCATTATATTATATGGTTTCCAACGATAATATATATCCATCCTTATATACATAATTCTCGCATATGTATATATTTACCAAAATAGGTAAGTTTCATGAGTTATAAAACTCTTATATTATATGTCACATTTTATCATCTTATATTAGATGATTATTCCTATTAATTGTATTATATTGTACAACTTATATTAAGATCATTATCTTAATATTATGTAACACTTTATGTTGTATAAATTCAACTCCTAAGGTTTATTCAATATATACCATAGTTTATAAATCTTATTTATTTATAGTTTGTCACATTATTTAATGTGAATATCCTTACTTATATTAATTCCATTTAAACCACATTAATACCATATAATTGTTATAACATTATAGACCATAGTCTAAAATTCATTTTCCAACCTATTATATTCGGTACAACACTATACTTTATTTTAGTTTCATTTTGACCACATAACCTTATGTAATGTTATACCATATACTAATATCATATAATATGATATCTTTATCTTATATAAATTATAACCTATAGTTTTTATACAAAACTACTGTTAATTGCCTAATAGGCATATCCATTTAATCTAATTTTCTTATCTTACCATATCTTTATGTGTATTACAAAATCACCTCATTATTTATATCATGTTATATTTATATATATATCATAATATAACATTTTATCTTTATAAAAGGTATAACCTATAGTTATTTATTTAAAATAACCGAACAGACCCTTAGACTGTTCTTATTTATTTTCCAGCCCCTTTAACTTTCCAAATTTACAATTTGACCACATATATAATGTTATGTTATATATATATATATATATATATATATATATATATATATATATATATTTATTATAACATTTTAAACCTTAATAAATATAACCTATAGTTATATGTGTTTCAAATTTCCGAATGGACCCCAAATCTGTTCTAAATTATTTTTCAACCCACCAACTTTCTATAATTACAATTTGACCCAATTTATAACATATAGTTTTATAATATCATTAAAACTATATATTATACACTTATTTTATTAAATACTCTTATATTATTCTAAAAATCACCAAATTTCACCCAAGGGTTATAAATATTAATCCTAACCCCAAAACTCTCGGTTATTACATTTCCACCCCATTTACTTTTCCAAAGTGTAACAATGACATAATAACTATATATTATACATATATAATTTATTTTAATTCCAAATTCAACCAAATAAATTCCTAAAAATTCCTAATAGCCCATGGGTATTTAAAATACCATTTTACACCCTTAAGTTTCGGTAATCTCCATACATACCCCATAGGTTATAAAATGTTACAATTAAATACTTATCTTATTATATAATCTTAAATAAATTATTTAACTTTTCAAACTTGGTCAAAACCTACCCTATGGTCCAGGTTGACCTCCTTAATACAGCCTTGACCATTACTTTCTTTATTTACGGTCTTAACCCCTAATTTTCCAGAATTTACAAATCAACCCCAAAACTTTATAAAATCTTATAATTTTTTATTTTAAATCCTTTTAACACTTAATTTTCGGCTTTATTATTATTTAGCCCCAAAATTTGATTTAATTATAGTTTAAGCCCCTGTTCTTTTTGGTAATACTATTTATTACCTAAAACTTAATTTAAACTAAGTATACATAATTAAAATGGTCTAAAGTACATGGCCATATTACAAACATTAGCTTATAAAATAAATTACACATAAATGCCCCAAAATACATATAACTCTCGGCCTCACCATATATTTTCCATTAATTACCAATATTCCACATAAAGTCTTAATTTGACATTTATGTTACTTAATTACTTAGATAAATTTGTTAACTCATTTCTTTAACCACCTAAGGTCAAAATCAGACCATATAACCTATGTTCACTCATGGCAATATATAGAAATAGCCTTGGAACACATTTAACATATCAAAGTTAAGGTTTAAGTGATTTATACCTTGATTTAACCAAGGAAAGGCCTTGTTTGGCCACGACTCCTTAGGGAAATTTTTCCACAGCATGATTAACAAGTTTTTATACAGCAAATAAGACATGATTAGACTCCAAGCATGAGCTAGCCATGGAAAGTGTTTTAATGCATAAATTCAAGGTAAAAATTACCTTAGAATGCAAAGGCAACAAGGGCTGTTCTTTGGCATAATTTTACAGAAGCAAAAGAGCATCAAAAGGTCTCCTAAATCAAGCCTTAAAACCGTAATAACTCAGACAAGAAGATGGCTAATTTTCACCTTGATTAAGATGCCAAAAATGGTATTTTTGGCATGGATATGGCTATTCCTTGGAGATCTTGGTATACCAACTGAATCCATATGAAAAGGAGAAGAAAACAAGTCTAAGGAACCAAGGTTTACCACCAGAAATGAAAGGAATGAAGAGGTGAGTGCTTAAAGCACATTTTTACCTTAAATGACCAAGCTTTGAACTTTCCTCCTTCTCCCTTGTTACAGCTGAGAATACCCCTTATTTTAACCTCCAAAACTCACTACGTACATGGAGGGAAATGGCTGAAGCTTAGCTCAATGGAAAGAGGAAAGAAAGGTGAAGAGAATGAGCATAAAATTGCTTTGGAAGCTTACCTAGATCAAAAGGTGTTCTTCTCTGAGTTTGGTGTCTACTTACGGTCAAGGAGGAGTAGAAGGGAGGATTAAGAGCATTTCTTACGGCTGGGTAGGAGGTAAGTGAGTAAAGAATTCTAATTTTGTCTTTTATGACATTTTAATCTTACTTTAGTGTATAGTAGTTGATGACTCACTAGAAGATATTTATGTTGGCTAATGGATGAGGATGATGCCTTTAGGAAGGCGGCAATGGGTGGTTAGGTCAAGGGATGACCATTGACCATGGTTTAAGTTAGGTAATTAAATGTTATTTTGGTTGCTATTCACCCAAAATCACCCATTTTGATTTTATTTTAAAACTTTGATTTAGACTTTATAATATAGTCTATCATGTCACATTAATTTTATAATGAATGTAATCTAGGTCCTAAAGTGACAAAAAGTCAATATCTTGGAGCTCATACACAAAAACGTGCTTTAAGGTGTTTTAGTGCACATTTTGTGTCCCAAGGTGTTTCTAAGCTTGGTTTTCTTTGAGAATGGTTTTATTACATTCCTTACATGATTATTGAAATTATGAATCCAATTCGGTATCAAATGGAGGTCATAAGACCTTTAAGGTTTCCTTAGAGCACATTTTTGCCCTAAGTGACTTTTAAGCCTGTTAATGCATGTTCTTTGTGTTGGAGTGTTGTCCAATAATTTTAGTACGTTCAATTATGTGTTATAATGCTTAGGTCAAAATTTTAGGTCCTAAAGAGTTCATTTGGGTATGTATTTACCCTAAATGGTCAAAGGGTGCATTATTTGCCTTATGTTTGACCATTGTTGTTTTAAATTGATTTTAAGGAATGTTTAGGCCTGAATTCCTTTGATTAGATGTTTAATCAATGTTTTATTAATTAGGGGTATTTCATTCTACCCCCCTTAAAAAGACTTCATCTCGAAGTCGCTTTATTCAAATAGGTGTTAATAATAACTACCCATATAACCCATAATGTATATCTATGTGATATATCATTTACACACATCGTTTTGTGCTTATACAGCACATAGCCATCATTGTGGCGTTAGTTCAAACATATGTATGTAGGCGATCCATCAGCACCATTATTTCCTATCAGTTCTACAAACCCTGACAACCTCCCCGAGGTGTCCACACCATACCATCATTCCACATTCCATATCTAATGATTCATTTTGTATCTAAGTGATACCATATGTAATCCATCCACAAGCTAGTATAACTATATACATCATAAACATCATAAAAAGGTACCATACACATGGGTGTATACACATCATTCAAACCAGCATCTCGTAGGATACATACATATAAGTGCACATTACACACAAACAAACCAACAACGTATGCCCCGCATACCAAACAACACACAAAAAGACATCGTATGCCCCGCATACCACCAATTCAATGTATGCCCCGCATACGAACAAATAGACAAACAAACATCGTATGCCCCACATACCACCAAACTATTGTATGCCCCGCATACGAAACAACAAAACTCAGTGCACACACGTGCACAACCAAGAGGCTCTACCCCACTTAAAAAAGGTTACGCCTGTACCCCACAAGTATACAACAGCCGCTCAATAAGGAGCACTGGATACTTGGCCCTCATAGAGTTCTCCAACTCCAGTGTGGCATCTTCCACCTTTGGAGTGGATTATCCTCATATCAGAGAGACGGGTATGACTCTAGCCCTTCCGGGCTCCAAAATATATAAAGGGTGAGGCACGTAACTATTTGTGCTCTCTCTCAAATTCGTTCTAATGGGCCCACTCGCTCCGTACTGAGGTGCAGACCCATGAACATAGGCTCAGTTTGCCTCTTTTTCCATTGTCGTATATCTTATCGTTTGGATTACTAGCGTACATGTGCGTATCTTCTCTGACTGACTTTCAATTTAAGGTGTAAAATGACATTGGCTATTGTTAGTACTTAGTGCTCTTTGCACTTGTCCTTGTAATACTGAGACGTACAACCTTCATGTCCATGGAGATAATGATTGTCATCCGTGTCTCCCGGTGGTTTTGTTCCGTAGTAACACACTGTTGTAGTTCTTTGCGACTTACTCGTGTTGATATATATTGTATCTTCCGTGTGTCGGGCTAGCAACAACGTTCGCATGGTTCTTCCTGCTTCCTGCCAGGGGAATCCATATGTTGTGCTCGTATTAGAGTTCTGCATCTTCATCTTTCATTTCACATTATTCTCTGCGAGTTTTACTCATCTAAGTTCGCCCACATATTTATTATTGATGGTTGTTCCTATTGGTCGCTTCTGCGCGCACCATATCCCAGTTGATTCGATGGTTATTAGTTCTCATAACGTTTATGTTCTTGCTAAAAGCATTGCTAGTATACTAGCTTTGTCTTTCATCCTTGCGTAGTCACGAGTTTATGTTCACATCATTTGGTAGATTCCTCTAGATTTCAAGAATTTGCTTGATCTTTATGAGGGTTCTACATATCATTCGCCCATGTAATGGTTTTTCCATGTTTCCATCCTTAGCGTTCACGTCTTTGAAAGGTCTCCTCGTCCTATGTATACTGTCTGCTCCTCTGTGTTGAAGGTCTTGGTTTCTCTAGCCCGTTGGTTTAACTGTGGCTCTTCTCGTCTATCTTCGAGGTACTCTGCATCACTGACCTTGGCACGGAGTTGACTACTTCTCATGTTCCTTACACTACTTGTCTACATACATGGGGTACCGTACTGACACATTACTACCTACCCGACTAACTTATAAATAAGTCTATCGGGCCCACAAGCTCCTATCGGAGTGCGGTCATCCCATGTCTCGTTTAGTAAACTAGTAGTGTCCGTCACACGGCTATTGTGAAGTATTCTATTGTCAATCTCCCTTTTTATGGATGTCCTTGTTGTAGTTTGATGTTAATTGGTTCGCATTGTCGGTTATCTTGTCGTAAGTGCTATTGCTCTAGTGGCATTGTGGTAAAATGGTTGGAGACAATATTATTGCTCCCTGGACTCATGTCCTTAGTAATATATTTCTTCTGGCACTCCTTTCTAAATGTAGTACTTGGTTGTTAATCAGTTAAACATTAAATATTGATTCGCCTTTATGGCTGCAATCGGTTTAAGTAAGTTCGTGCTGGGTTTAGCAGCATTGGGTTTCCCATTTCGATCTTATTGAGTATAGTACATATTCTTTTTCTCCCTGTTTAGTTATTATCACATCTCACCTGTAGTTCATATTTGTTTCCTTCATCCGTTTAGTTGGATGTATTGCAGATTGCATAATAGCTTGAGCAAGTCGGCTCTTCACTTCCCAACCATCCTCATTGACGGTGGTGCATCTACAAAGGGTATTCTATTTCACACAAGGTTATGTTTGTCCATAAGGACTAAACATTCATCACTATTAGTGAATATCATTAAATGCTGGTATACACTTCTGGTATTCGGCTAGTAAGCCATGTCTGAGAATTCTCGAACACTTAAACTGACATGGTTTACGGTGGCTATATATAATTCCTTCAGTTGTAGTGGTCGGACTAACATGTCTTCCCGAGATTTCATAGGTTTCTAATCTTAAAGGTTTGTATGAAAAACTAGTATGAAATTTTTTGGTATTTACTAAGAGATTAAAATTTAGTGGTAGCTGCAGCACTTGCTGTGGCAAGTGCGCAAGTCAGATGGAAATTTCAGTGGGTTGATTGTCATAGCACTTGCAGTAGCAAGTGCACCATGCAGGTTGAGATATTGGTTCAGTAATTACTGGTCTCGTTGACTCTCTCGTCGTTGAGTATGGTTTACATAATAGAGTAGGCATTAAAATTCCATTCATATACATACGATCCGTCAAGGTCTTAAGGTTACTGGTATCGGGTACACATAACTAGTCCTAAAAGTCATACACAAAAAGGCAAGTGGTCACTGACACACTCCTACATACTTACAGTATATATCTGTCTAATATCCAAGGCTAAGTACATAACAGAACAAGCAAAAGCGTTCCACTAGCGGTATCTCGGAGTTCAGGGTGCTCATGCCCTATCGACTCCCTTCTCTTTCTGGGCTCCAGCATCAGTAGATGTCTAGCCCTCCTAACCGCCTCGTGGTACTCCAGATCCTCCAGCTAAGGTCTTCTGAGTAGTCTTTGGTGGTCTATAGTTACGGCCTTCTAGGTTCATCCAGCACTCGAACTCCCGGTGGCCCTCTTTCTTGCAGTACCGGCACTCAACTTTGCGGCCACTACAATCGACCCCAGGATGGTCCTTCCCACAACACTTACAAGAGAAATGGCGCTGGGGCTGTCTGGTACTTGATGGGGGCATTTAGTTTGAGTTAATATCTGACGGTATAAAGGCTAAGGTTACAATTTAATTTAAGAGGAAGGTGTTCTCACCCTTAGGAGGCACAGATCTCAGAGGCTGAGCATCTATAGCTGGGCAGGTCAGCCGAGGGACGAGCTCTTTCCCTTTCGCTCCCTGGTTACCCTGCTAGCCTTTCTTCTTGAAGAATTTCCTGTTTAAGGTTTCGGGTCAGCATTCGTATACAATATTTAATATGGTGAGCACTTTAGAATGGGATAAGTCCTTACTTTCCTTTTTCTGGCCATCGCCTGGAGGCGCTCCTCCACCCTCAGACTCTCCCTCAGGGTTCTTTCTTTTCTTCGTCCCGAGAGTCTCTTCCCGAGTCTGGAGTAGTAGCTCCGTCCTCGAGGCAGCGTCGTAGCACTCCTGGAATCTCATTGGTAAGTTCTCACAAAGCTATTAGGTAATGTAGTAAGTAAAGAACTAATGGCATTCATGATTATACCTGGATAATAGTATAAAGGGTAGCACCCATCGCCATCTGGATGCGAAACAACAGTCCCCCCCGGAACTTCTCGACCTTCACGGTCTCTGAGTAGTCGACTCCGGGGATGAAGTCCAGCAGACCGATGAACCGAGCATAGTACTCATCCACGGTCAGACCTCCCTGGGAGAGTGTCTCGAACTCTCGACGCTTCTTCTGCTTGAGATGTGCCGGGTAGTACTTCCCCCTCAGTAGTTCAACGAAGACAACCCACGTAAAGTCGGGCGTAGCCAGGTGATGGTCCTTGACCAACCTCCACCAGGTGCTGGCTGCATCCTTAAGATGGAAAGTGGCAATAACGACTCTCTTGTCGGCAGATACTTATAAAGCTTCGTAGGCCTTCTCATGTTCTACTATAAAACGCTCCAAGGCTACGGGGTCTAGTTCCCCTGAATAAGTAGGTGGTCGGGTCTCGGTAACTGACTTCAGCCAGTTCGTGTCCTTGGGCTGTGGCGGGTGGGCTGGTGCTCCCGTAATTTGAGTACCGAGCTGTGCAAGAACGACATCAATCGTCTCTACAACTCCTGGATTCGCGGCGTCACCGCCTTCACCTCTACCGGCACCACGACCTCTAGTCCCTCCTAACATCTGTTGTAACACCCCAACTAACAACAACGCACTTAACCACAAACTGCAGCGGAAAACTTAACTCATCACATTACTTAACTCAATGGTGTTACACGTCGTTAGCCACCCACGTGGCTAACAAGGCTAATACATATACATTGTATCGGTCTGATGGACTAGATTCCCGAGCAACTACACACTATTAGCCCTTTCCATTAACAACAACCAATATACATATACATTCCAACTGTAACGAGTATTTACAAACTAATGCCGATAACGATTTCGGTCTTAATACACCTACAATACATGTACAATTTAAATGGCTACCCATGTATAAACAACTACCCCGTCCTACTCTCGAACGGCTTCCAGCTCCTTGTACCTGAAATAGGAAAGAAAAGAATGGGTGGCCCCCAGGGGGCTCAGCACCTTTGCTGGTATGGTAATCCCGTAGCCCGCATGCTACCGGGCCACGCACAACTAATTGTCGTCTAAGCATGCGGTTGACTATATTTGAATCATGCATGTAAACTATAAACACACAGCACATTACACACCACAACAATGGGGCTCAACAAAACAGTCAACACGTCTATACTTGATAAATCACTCATTGTGTTCTTTAACCCTAGAGGGTTTGTCCTCTAATGGAGCTATTTCCTTAATAGACGACACTTACCCACTAATCGGGTTATCCTTAAACGCCTCTTATTATAAACTAGGACTCATATCCATGATCCACATACTCCACCCAACAACTCATTCCACATTCAACGTACATATAACATAACATCGCAATAAGAATTGCAGTACAACAATAACACATAACATAACGGGAACGGTTCTCTTTAGGAACCGACCCAAACATAGTTAGTTAACTTGGTAAGCCTAGAGAATGAAAACACCCTCATGATAAGCTTGTTACATCACTCGTTATGGTCCTGTTAGTCGGAAAAGTAACTTAACTTAAAGATGGATCGGATATAGTGATCCGAACACACCGCACACACACATATTTCCCCCTAGACCGATCATCAGTCAGAATAGGCAAGCTTTGGAATAAGCTAGTGGGAGATTGAAGACCAAGAAGGAAATAAACCAAAACAGAGAGGAAGGTAAAGCAAGGATGGATACCCACTCCCAAACAACGCGTGACCGGAACGACCGGATTCCTCACTCCCCGGTTAGCACTGGTTAGAAGTCTCATTATTGGACTTAGTACATTAATTCACAAACAGGTGGTTAGGTCTAATTAGACACACACAAGGGTAGTGAACATACCACACGCACAAACAACACATAACTAACTCACGCATAGCCGTGGTTAGAATGTTCCCATGGTTTTGGTCGTTAAGTCCGAATACCGATCTCTCATGTGATCCTAGACTCAGTTAGCTAAGGTTTAACATTTTCGAGGTTAAACGGTATCGGAACCAGACACGCCACCTATATGAATTACTGTAAACTCATTACATATTTTTATCTTGTAAGGTGGCAAACACACAGAAAAACATAATGGCATACAAGCCGGTGTAATCTGGTAGGACACAGGTTGCAAGAAAACCATACCTGTCACCAACGTCCACTCTAACTTGTCCTCTTAGGTTGCTCGAACAATTCTCGAACAACTAGTAATATTACTTTTACTTTTATTAACATTGGGGTAACATGATTGTTTGAATTCCAAAGCACATAGTTAACCCCGTTAACTAGTTAAATAGCTTCACATTTTTAACTTGTTTTTCTTTCACATTTTTCCACAACTTTTCACCCACCAAATTGTCATTATAACTCACCTATCATGTCCTTAACAACCTTATAACATCATTACTTATCAATCCCCATCATTAGATATCATTTTCCAACCTTTAACAAAATTTTTAGAGTGGTCCGGGACTTGGTACTTACCTTAAGTCCCGGACCAACACATCAGAATACTCTCGGGTGGTTTTTACAGGGTGGTCCGGGACCTTGTACTGACCCCAAGTCCCGGACCAAGACATTTGTGCAATTCTCGGCCTGTTTTTGGTATGTGGTCCGGGACCTTAACCTGGAACCAAGTCCCGGACCAAAGCAACAAAATCCTATATTATGCATTTTCAAGCCTTGTTCAACTTGTTCTCTTTACCCATTGTTTACCCAAACTTCACACATGAACTTAGGCATATTCAAATACCATAATATCACTTTGAACCTTCTTAAATCATTGTCCAAACTTGTTACTCAATTACTTACAAAATCTCTTAACACTTGTATTACTTTCCTTAGGTTTCTAAGTGTTAGTTTTATTCCTACGACACCACTAACCAAAATGCTACTCCACGAAAACTACCACTACTCCATAAGCATTATTTTTCAGTTACACCTTCCATACACAACCTCTTTCAATTCTTCCACCAATTTACACTTAGTCTTCACAAGGCATTATTTTTCCTTAGATCACCAAAACTTGCACAAGACTTAGCACTTCACATATCATAACTTTAGTGTGTATAAAACACCCATTTGACCTCTAAATCCTCCAAGACAATGCCTAAATCCTTTTTAGCACTCTAGAACACCTTAACACATGTTTTCTTCTCTAGTAAAACACTTATTCATTCTAACACTTCCTAGTTCACCAAAACTCATTTAAAACTCTTAAAACCTCTTATACATCATCCAAATTTTGACATGGGTTCTACTAGCACATTGTTACACCAAAACACATAGTTTTCACCATTAAACATCCAAGAACACTTAAATCCATCAAGAACATTCTTATACACAAAACTTCACCCAATTACTCTATATCACTGATAAGCCGCAGACTTATCATATTTTATGCACTAGATTTAGTATTATATTTATCTAAATAAAGTTATATTTATGTTATTTATGCTTATTATGTGTTAAAGTATAATATTTGTACAGATTTATGTTTTTGTGAGTTTTCTGTGCAAGGAATGATTTTCTAGGCAAAAGTTCAGTTGAAGCCGGACTCCATGCCGGGTAGTTTCTGCACGGCATAAGCACAGAACAGAAAAGAGGCATTGCCGGACCTAATGCCGGGTAGATTCCATCCGGCATAAGTGAAGAGTCACCACGGTTGACCAAGCGATAGCAGTTATTGACCGTTGGTGAAAAGGATGATGCCGGGTGTGATGCCGGGTATATCCTACCCGGCATATGCACTGTTTCGCACGGAATTGACGGTTTCGACCGTTAACAGTTGGGCGCATTTAACACGTGTGCCGGCTATTTGGGACCCGGCACGACGCCCGGCATCGACACAATTAATGCCTATAAATAGGCCGAGGAAGGCTACAATTGAGGATATTCCAACATACATATACACTCCATCCACGTCCTTATTTCCGCCACATTCCATCTGTTGGTGTCCAAGGCGTTTCTACGGATCCATCCACAAGAAGAAGAGAAGATTTCCATTTCGGGTTGAGGCTATGTTCAAACTCCTTCTCCCTTATGTATTTCTTCCTTATTTGAGTGGATGGTGAAGTAGAAATCCTTGTTAGGCTTTGGCTAGGGATGAATTCCTTCTATGTAAACAATATGATTATTTCAATACAAATTCAAGCGTTCATTAAGATTCTGGTTCTTATGGCAAGGGAATTAGTTGATCACTCATTCTCTTTATGCAAATTCTACTCGAGGGGGAAAAGCCCAAGAGTAGGATAGGTTAGACAAATCTTAGTGGTCTTTGATGTTTTCATCAATAATTTAGGGTTAGCATTAAAGATTGCGAGTTAATCCATCTTCCCCCATCTCCTTGTTCATTTCGTGGCATGATATATGCTCGATTTGTTAATGGGTTTTGAGTTTCTTGTTCGAAGCAAGAGAATGGTTTTCACCATATGAACGTGCCGGATGCACTGCCGGGTGCTTCCTGTCCGGCACATTCAAGACATTGAATATGCCGTGCATCTGATGTCCGGCAGGACATCCGGCGCAATCATGTTGGTTGGTTAAGTTCGTGTCTTGAAGTTGCATTGCGTGATCATGTTGTTACTTAGGGTGGTTTAGTCCTAAACCTCGCATTTAGATAGGTTTTAGTTAATTATGGTGTCATTTACATTTCCCCCCTTTTTATTATAGAATAGGCTTTTGCCCGGATTAGGACTAATTTTCTATAAGTCCCTTGGGTACGATACTCTCGGTCGTAATATATTTACACTATACTCCGACCGGGTTTTATTTTGCTACCCGTAGTAGAGTTGTAGGATTAGGTTATTATTTTATTCATTTTGTATATAGATTATCTTACAATTTCTCTGTTAGCAATCACAATATAGTGCATAATTTAAATTGCTTGGCACCTAGGCCCTTAAATAACATGGCTCTTAGGCCCTTAAATTGCATAAACCATAAACACTGAATTTCCACATGTATATATTGCCTTTGACCTGCAAATACACTCAACGACACATATGCCCTTTAATAATCTCCTTAAGAATAATTCACTAGCTCATTTGTCATTGGCTCCTTAGGTATTTTATTAAGCAAATCAAGCTCATTTTTCCTAAGACATCAAACTACATTGAGATAGTTAATTTACCTCTTTTCCACTCAATCTTCTTTCTTGTTTCCTTGTACCGAAAATCAGCAAGGAGTTTGATCACTTGTCAACTTTCTAATCAACATACAAACAAGGTAATGAGCATTCAAGCTTCATGCTTAAACACATTTATAAACCCTAATTTATACATTGTCTTAAAACATTAATATACTTGGTTTACCTTGTAAATTGAAGAGAGTTTGAATAAGTAGCAAGAGAGGACTCCACCAAGCCCTTAGAAGATTGGAATGGAGCTAAAACAAAGCAAGAGAAAACACCATGAAGAGGTGATTTTCGGCCAACACTAAAACATGGAAGAAATGTTGTTTTTCTTGGTTTTTCCTTACCTTGAAGCAAAGGTGATCAACAAGGCATAGAAATGTAAGCTCAAGCTCCTTCCATGGAAGTTCTCCTTGGCACCGAAATGGTGGTTTTGATGATTTGAAAAGATAGAATTGAAGAGCTTGATGAGACAAGAAGAATGGTGGTCTTGAATTTAATTTTGGAGCATGGAGCTAGGAATTACAAGTGAAGGAAGATGAAGAATGGTGGAGGTGCTGTAGCAGTACCAGCTGGAGCTTGGGAGAAGATGAAGAAATCGGTGAGGATGGAGGAAAATTAGAGAATGAGGTGAGAGAGTACTCTTTGTTAAGATATTTATGTTTTAAAAGCAAATAGTACTTTACTTTATGAATTCTCCTTCCTTTAATAAACTAACAGGGTGATGACTCACCACTTACAAAATCGGCCCCCCTCTTGTACATTGACTGGTTTTTGGTCTTTGTTGACCATTTAGTTGACTTACATTGACCAAAGTCTTAAACTAGCACTATTTGGTTACTATTCACTAACCAAGGCACATAATTGTGAAATTTTTGATTTCCCCTTGATTTAGACATCCTAATGTGATACTAAGTAGTACACATGTTTATTAAAGAGTAATGATGGACATTTAGCCATTCCAAACCCAATTACAAGACAATTTTTCAAAAATGTGCTTTAAAACTCCTTAAAGCATATTTTGTGTTTTAACATGTTTTCAAGCTTGGTTTTCTTTAATAATTGATTTAAAATGTTCATTAACATGTTAATAAGGTCTAGGAATGACCTTTAGGTCTTATACAAGGTTACACCAAGTCTAGAGCAAGTATTTGCTTAAATTGACTTTAAGGTGTTTTCTTGTGTTTTGTTTGGTTTAATTGTCTACCAAAGTTTCCTAAGGACTTAATTAGCCTTATTAAATCATAATTGAATGTTATTAAGTCTTGGTAGGCTCTTTGGGTCCTAACCAAGTTCATTCCAAGCTTAGAGCATGTTTTTGCTCGAACTGTCTTTATGGTACTTTATTGTTTTTACTATGGTTTAAATTGTTCACTAATGTTTCTAAGGCACTTTTTAGCCTTAATATACCATAGTTTAATGTTTAAACAACATATCAAAATTTGGGGTATTTCAATCTACCCCCCTTAAAAGAACTTCGTCCTCGAAGTTCACACTTCCCAAGCATCATTTGAATTAGAACACGGGGATTACTTGCAAAACAAAACTTCCATAGCCAGACATACTTTACATTACAACCTCGGACATAACGGTCGAGGTAACATATCCACATCCATACATACATAACATACTTATATGATAACCTCGGACTCAACGGTCTGGGTATCTTAACACATTGTACTTGCATAACAACCCTTAGACTCTCAGGTCTGGGTAACATAACAACCTTCAGACTCATAGGCCTGGGTAACATAACAACTGTTAGACTCAACCACATTAGGACTCAAGGTCAAAATAATATTTATTACATATACCACACAACATGTCTTAGCATGTATAGCAACCAAAAATACCTTTTTATATACACTGTGATCCTGCCGAACCCGGTCGCGATGGACACCTTCTGGTCCCCGTTCCTTTGGGAGATCAAAACATTCACTTAATATTTAACATATGTACTTCTCATGTCACCGGTCCGAAGACAAAGGCTCATACGTCCTCAGCTCGTGAGCAAGTACTACAAAAATATTCTTTACTAGGTTTAGTATAAGAGAATCCTTTATTCAAAATATTAATCGACTGTTTTGGAAATACCAATTAAAAATTCTTTTTGAAAACTCAATACAACTCTAAGTCCAATTTATGCTCTTTGCATCTTTCCTTAGCGTGATTATTTGTCACCACTTATAGGGAGCTTCAAGAATCATCCAACCCTGATGTGATCAGCATCAGTGTTGAACTATCCTTCCACCCCAATTTGTGTTCGGCTTCCCTTGATCTCATGAAAATCAAGTTTCACCTCCCACTTCAATTTCAAGCATCAAGTAAACCACTCATTTCCAATTTTCTATCTTTTAAATCATTCTAGTCATAATCACTACATCTCCAAGGGATAGAACTCCGTCTATCAGTTATCCTCATTTCACCTTTAATCAAGTTACCTAGTGAATTTAATTCTTACTAGGTTCTATATAGGTTTCATGCCCCTTCATACCTCACAATACTGTATATATACTTACTTTTATCAAAATACAATACACGGTTTTACATTTAAATACTGTCGGGGTTTTGTTCCCCCGGGAGTTTCTCTACTCCCTTATACTTGTAATCTCACACACAACTGTTAACAAAATAACACACTTATCACAATGGTATTCACATCTTCTGTGAGCAATTACCACAATTAAACCATGAATGAATGCGTATGTTTATGTAACACACGCACCAATCATCAAAATAAATTATTTTGTGCTATGCACACCATGGTTCACGTACTCTTGTACGGTAAAACACACTAAGCGGTTTTGCGCTCTACCCCCCTTAAAAGGGATTACGTTCGCGTAATCAATTGCCGAACATTGGTTTAAAATGTTCTGCCACCGTGAAGTGTTTTAACCTCCACGCGGTCTGTTATATAATGCGTTCTGGTTAGAGGATCTTAACCATATTGGCGGTTTAGTCCCTAAACAAAGAATTCTCATTGGAGTTTATTTAACTCATAACCGGTTTCGGTTCTGGCCTGTGAGGCTTCTAGGCGTTAATAATTAGCCATTCACTCATGTTCACTATGCACATTCAACACTTGAATCACTGGATCACTAGTTTCTGCTGCGCCACTATGATAACTGTAGAGCTTAGTTTGCCCCACTCGTCATTCTTACTGTATTGTACATTTCCAATTATCACCTTTATCTTGGTAATAACGGTTTCTCAACCGACGCATGGTATCTCTTACCTTGAGTGAATTAGCTGAGTTTCGAAACTTTCCATCCACTTCTCTAATAACTTACTGCATAAACAGATGCGTATTTTACAATGATTGACTTGATTCCTTCCGACTTACTGTCGGTTGAGGTTGAGCTACCACCTAATGTGTAGTGCTCTCTCGGTTATTTCCCACACTTGAGGTATATTCCATACTGATATTTGGTATTTAGTGCTACTGTAGTCACTTATTCTTAATCATGCCTCCACACTTGATCCTGTACAAGTACTCTTTCATTGGTGCGACCTTGCATTTCCTATGCTTCGATCTTATAACGTTATAAGTCTTTTTGTTCTTCTACTAAATTTAACATCTTCCGGACTTCCTAGCTATCTCACTCGATCATTACCGCACAAGAGCAATACCAAAACACTCAGTCATACAAAGTGTAGAGGCGTAAACTCTTGGCAGTAAATCTCTTACGCGATAGCAATAGGAATTCACACTGTGTTTCACTAAGATTCTTATCTTGTAATACTGGCTTTTGGCTTACTGCCTGGTTCATTTGTTAACACTTATCGTTGTATCTCCACTAGGTTTAACTCATAACTCTGCTCATTCACCATTTATCATTTAACAATAATTATACAACGGTCGCTTATTGCGCACCGTATCCTCACTCATTATACAACATCAACTTACACTGCATCCGCTATTATATTAGCTTCCGCCATTACACTGGGTTTGGCCACTTATTTGGCTGATTTTTGAATATGCTATTCTTTGAGTCTTTATGCTCCTTGAGCATTGTTTACTACACATTTAGCATCACACACCTATGGTGGTTGCTATCAGACTCATTACTCTTCCGGTCTACACAACTCGTACAAACACTTCTTTTCATATTATTCTTATTCAAATCATTCTGGGGTAATAACAACATGGTCCATCCTCATCGTACTTCTTGAACTTGGTTCACACAACTACCGCTATCGCGGTTTCACAATATCGAGAGGTATCCCCACTCTTAAAGCAGTGGTTCGTTCTCCGCTCCACTCACTTGTATAACATAAACTTCTGCAATCGATTCAAATTTACATAACACATTTTGCTTGTGGCTTATAAGCCCTGCTGCCTCGAGCTCTGCTCATTGTAGGCTGTTTACACACATTTACCTCTCTGTACAACATTACAGGGTTTAGAGGTAGTATTGGGCTCCATGACAAGGTCGTTGCATCACGTTTCCTTTCATGGGATGCCCCTTAGGATTGTCAGTCAGTCTCCTGACGACTTATGTTTAAACTAAGTATTAGTTTCAACTCCTATGGTTTTGTCACGTTATTTCGTTCAACAATTGTTGATCCAAACACCCTTCAAGGACAGCTCCTGGGTGTTACTAAGTTATGCCATTATATCTGGCTTGCACTTATTGGTATGTTTAGTTAACTACGCCCTTTTGCGTGCTTAGCTGGGTTTAATATCCTGTTCTGTGAAGATCGGTATTCCCTGGTAGTTTAGGTGATCATTCCGGGAGGTTCATCCCGTTCGTTGCACATTAACATGTCCACATCGGGCATCTGCCTTGCCATGTATAGGCTGAGTCAGCGTTCCAGCTATCATGTTTATCCCTCGTGACTTTTGAGACATGGGAAGTCTTTATTTACTTGTCAGTGCACTTCGTGTTTCCTGACTCTTAAACATTTCCTTGAAATAAGTTCACTAATTCCTTTAGTCTCTTTAACTTAACTGGGTTCCTTTATTTCAACCATTCGTGGTAATCCTTCGCTTTTGTATGACTTTTACTGCTGACCGTAGTATGGAGTCGACTACTTCCCGTGTTCCAGACTCTACTCGTATACATATGTGGGGTACCCTACCTGATACATTGCTACTTACCACTAACCCATAAGCAGGTATGTCAAGCCCACAAGCTCCTACCGGAGTGCGGTCGTCCCACATTTCTTTTCGTACACTCGTAGTGTCTGTCACACGCCAGGTGAAGTATTCTATTTTCACCTCCCTTATATGATCCTATGATAATATGCATTCCATGCTTTTGAAATTAATCAAGGAAAGCCTCTCCACTGTTGTATCATTATGAACTCCATCCATTCCCTCGGGTTGCTACCCTTGGGTTTACCGTTTTCCGTTCGGTTACTCAAAAATGAACTGCGTGCAACTACCTACTATGTGGCATTGACCGGCGTAGTCCTCTAGTTTGGTCTAAAGAAGGTTTGAATAAACATGGGTTTGAAAGAAAATTCTTGTGGTTTCACACGTCTTCTTCCTTAACCAAGTCTAGCTTCTTGTTGGCTGGTGTATTTCAATTTATAAAGGTTTGGCTGTTAAGCCCTTCTACAGTTATGATGATCCCCTTTAGCTTCGTGGTACTTTACTAAGTCTTGTATTTGTTAAAATTTTCTCAACATCCCTGTTATAGCCACTGGCCATGGCAAGTGCGCCATGCTAACTGGTTGTCAGTTCAACACACACTGGTTTGTGTATTGTTTTCACCCGCACCATAATCGGTGGCCTCATTGGCCCTTACTTTGATCTTACAGTCTTAACAATAATCTTCTGGGCGACTTCTCACTGTCTTCACATGATAATCATTAACTAGGATGTTTCCCTTTCTGGGAGACCCATTTTCACTTAGTATCGTATCTTCTTCGTAGCCCATTCCACGCATTTGTCGTGGTTACTAAGACTTGCCTCTTGTTTGGGTACTACGTTGTAGTTCCTTCGTCGGTTGATATACCGTTAGTGTATTATTTAACATTTGTAGTCCCGTAGAAACTGGTCTCGGGTTTCATTACTTCACTTCTTGCCTGTTGCACGGTTGGTGCGTTGCCAGCTGGTTGTTCTCGACCGCTTGGCATGTCGACCCAGGTTGCCGGAAATTCCATTCTTTTGTGTGTAGGATTCTTCATTCTCCGCTATTAAATGCGGTAAACGATGATCAGACAGAAACCGTCTCTGAGATTCCCACTTCTCGGGATCTACCGTATGACAGGTTCTCCGTACTCACAGAAGTACTTAATAACAGCCAGATCGGGTTTTCCCGAGTAAGAGAGGACTTTCATCTCTCTGGCGTTGTTTCCCAAGTTATAAAACAGGGACTGTGGAGGGCGGGATGGATATTGTAGGTTTCCAGTACACCCTGGTAAGTCCTAACTAGCGTATCTCTCACGCTATCACTCAGCCCTTAACCCAAAGTACTAAATCCTAACTCGGTACATCCTAAGCTCGGTAATTCAGTCATCAGAGCGATACTTCGCTCTGATACCACTTTTTGTAACACCCCAACTAACACAACACACTTAACCACAAACTGCAGCGGAAAACTAACTCATCACATTACTTAACTCAATGGTGTTACCGCCGTTAGCCACCCACGTGGCTAACAAGGCTAATACATATACATTGTATCGGTCTGATGGACTAGATTCCCGAGCAACTACACACACTATCCCTTTCCATTAACAACAACCAATATACATATACATTCCAACTGTACCGAGTATTTACAAACTAATGCCGATAACGATTTTGGTCTTACTACACCTACAATACATGTACAATTTAAATGGCTACCCATGTATAAACAACTACCCCGTCCTACTCTCGAACGGCTTCCATCCTTGTACCTGAAATAGGAAAGAAAAGAGGGTGGCCCCCCAGGGGGCTCAGCACCTTTGCTGGTATGGTAATCCCGCAGCCCGCATGCTACCGGGCCACGCACAACTAATTGTCGTCTAAGCATGCAGTTGACTATATTTGAATCATGCATGTAAACTATAAACACACAGCACATTACACACCACAACAATGGGGCTCAACAAAACAGTCAACACATCTATACTTGATAAATCACTCATTGTGTTCTTTAACCCTAGAGGGTTTCTCCTCTAATGGAGCTATTTCCTTAATAGACGACACTTACCCACTAATCGGGTTATCCTTAAACGCCTCTTATTATAAACTAGGATTCATATCCATGATCCACATACTCCACACAACAACTCATTCCACATTCAACGTACATATAACATAACATCGCAATAAGAATTGCAGTACAGCAATAACACATAACATAACGGGAACGGTTCTCTTTAGGAACCGACCCAAACATAGTAAGTTAACTTGGTAAGCCTAGAGAATGAAAACACCCTCATGATACTTGTTACAATCACTCGTTCCCGTCCTTAGTCGGAAACGAGTAACTTAACTTAAAGATGGATCGGATATAGTGATCCGAACACACCGCACACACATATATTTCCCCTAGACCGATCATCAGTCAGAATAGGCAAGCTTTGGAATAAGCTAGTGGGAGATTGAAGACCAAGAAAGTAATCAACCATAACAGAGAGGAAGGTAAAGCAAGGATGGATACCCACTCCCAAACAACGCGCGACCGGAACGACCGGATTCCTCACTCCCCGGTTAGCACTGGTTAGAAGTCTCATTATTTTACTTAGTACATTAATTCACAAACAGGTGGTTAGGGCTAATTAGACACACACAAGGGTAGTGAACATACCACACACACAAACAACACATAACTAACTCACGCATAGCCGTGGTTAGAACGTTCCCATGGTTTGGGTCGTTAAGTCCGAATACCGATCTCTCATGTGATCCTAGACTCAGTTAGCTAAGGTTTAACACTTTGGAGGTTAAACGGTATCGGAACTAGACACGCCACATATATGAATTACTGTAAACTCATTACATATTTTTATCTTGTAAGATGGCAAACACACAGAAAAACATATTGGCATACAAGCCGGTGTAATCTGGTAGGACACAGGTTGCAAGAAAACCATACCTGTGACCAACATCCACTCTAACTTGTCCTCTTAGGTTGCTCGAACAATTCTCGAACAACTGGTAATATTACATTTACTTTTATTAACATTGGGGTAACATGATTGTTTGAAATCCAAAACTCATAGTTAACCCCGTTAACTAGTTAAATAGCTTCACATTTTTAACTTGTTTTTCTTTCACATTTTTCCACAACTTTTCACCCACCAAATTGTCATTATAACTCACCTATCATGTCCTTAACAACCTTATAACATCATTACTTATCAATCCCCATCATTAGATATCATTTTCTAACCTTTATCAACATTTTTAGAGTGGTCCGGGACTTGGTACTTACCTTAAGTCCCGGACCAACACATCAGAATACTCTCGGTGGTTTTTACAGGGTGGTCCGGGACCTTGTACTGACCCCAAGTCCCGGACCAAGACATTTGTGCATTCTCGGCCTGTTTTTGGTATGTGGTCCGGGACCTTAACCTGGAACCAAGTCCCGACCAAAGCTACAGAATCCCATATTATGTATTTCAAGCCTTGTTCAACTTGTTCTCTTTACCCATTGTTTACCCAAACTTCACACATGAACTTAGGCATATTCTAATACCATAATATCACTTTGAACCTTCTTAAATCATTGTCCAAACTTGTTACTCAATTACTTACAAAATCTCTTAACACTTGTATTACTTTCCTTAGGTTTCTAAGTGTTAGTTTTATTCCTACGACACCACTAACCAAAATGCTACTCCACTAACACTACCACTACTCCATAAGCATTATTTTTCAGTTACACCTTCCATACACAACCTCTTTCAATTCTTCCACCAATTTACACTTAGTCTTCACAAGGCATTATTTTTCCTTAGATCACCAAAACTTGCACAAGACTTAGCACTTCACATATCATAACTTTAGTGTGTATAAAACACCCATTTGACCTCTAAATCCTCCAAGACAATGCCTAAATCCTTTTTATCACTCTAGAAAACCTTAACACATGTTTTATTCTCTAGTAAAACACTTATTCATTCTAACACTTCCTAGTTCACCAAAACTCATTTAAAACTCTTAAAACCTCTTATACATCATCCAAATTTTGACATGGGTTCTACTAGCACATTGTTACACCAAAACACATAGTTTTCACCATTAAACATCCAAGAAAACTTAAATCCATCAAGAACATTCTTATACGCAAAACTTCACCTAATTACACTATATCACAATATAGTGCATAATTTAAATTGCTTGGCACCTAGGCCCTTAAATAACATGGCTCTTAGGCCCTTAAATTGCATAAACCATAAACACTGAATTTCCACATGTATATATTGCCTTTGACCTGCAAATACACTCAATAACACATATGCCCTTTAATAATCTCCTTAAGAATAATTCACTAGCTCATTTGTCATTGGCTCCTTAGGTATTTTATTAAGCAAATAAGCTCATTTTTCCTAAGACATTAAACTACATTGAGATAGTTAATTTACCTCTTTTCCTCTCAAACTTCTTTCTTGTTTCCTTGTACCTAAAATCAGCAAGGAGTTTGATCACTTGTCAACTTTCTAATCAACATACAAACAAGGTAATGAGCATTCAAGCTTCATGCTTAAACACATTTATAAACCCTAATTTATACATTGTCTAAAAACATTAATATACTTGTTTTACCTTGTAAATGGAAGAGAGTTTGAATAAGTAGCAAGAGAGGACTCCACCAAGCCCTTAGAAGATTGGAATGGAGCTAAAACAAAGCAAGAGAAAGCACCATGAAGAGGTGATTTTCGGCCAACACTAAAACATGGAAGAAATGTTGTTTTTCTTGGTTTTTCCTTACCTTGAAGCAAAGGTGATCAACAAGGCGTAGAAATGTAAGCTCAAGCTCCTTCCATGGAAGTTATCATTGGCACCGAAATGGTGGTTTTGGTGATTTGAAAAGATAGAATTGAAGAGCTTGATGAGACAAGAAGAATGGTGGTCTTGAATTTAATTTTGGAGCATGGAGCTAGGAATTACAAGTGAAGGATGATGAAGAATGGTGGAGGTGCAGTAGCAGTACCGGCTGGAGCTTGGGAGAAGATGAAGAAATCGGTGAGGATGGAGGAAAATAAGAGAATGAGGTGAGAGAGTACTCTTTGTTAAGATATTTATGTTTTAAAAGCAAATAGTACTTTACTTTATGAATTCTCCTTCCTTTAATAAACTAACAAGGGTGATGACTCACCACTTACAAAATCGGCCCCCTCTTGTACATTGACTGGTTTTTGGTATTTGTTGACCATTTAGTTGACTTACATTGACCAAAGTCTTAAACTAGCACTATTTGGTTACTATTCACTAACCAAGGCACATAATTGTGAAATTTTTGATTTCCCCTTGATTTAGACTTCCTAATGTGATACTAAGTAGTACACATGTTTATTAAAGAGTAATGATGGACATTTAGCCATTCCAAACCCATTTACAAGACAATTTTTCAAAAATGTGCTTTAAGACTCCTTAAAGCACATTTTGTGTTTTAACTTGTTTTCAAGCTTTTTTTCTTTAGTAATTGATTTAAAATGTTCATTAACATGTTAATAAGGTCTAGGAATGACCTTTAGGTCTTAGACAAGGTTACACCAAGTCTAGAGCAAGTATTTGCTTAAATTGACTTTAAGGTGTTTTCTTGTATTTTGTTTGGTTTAATTGTCTACCAAAGTTTCCTAAAGACTTAATTAGCCTTACTTAATCATAATTGAATGTTATTAAGTCTTGGTAGGCTCTTTGGGTCCTAACCAATTTCATTCCAAGCTTAGAGCATGTTTTTGCTCGAACTGTCTTTATGGTACTTTATGGTTTTTACTATGGTTTAAATTGTTCACTAAAGATTTGGGGTATTTCATCTGTAGTACAGAATGTCTTATCATCACTCGGTAAATATACCGTACACAACCCGTGGATATTGAATTGCCTTTAAGGCTAACATATCATGAAATTTGTGTTACTAAGCATAATTTCGTTTAAGACGAGTCGTCTCGTACCTCACAAACGTTTCTCATGTTTCCCAAGTCCTAATCTCACTGACTTAACCTAGTATCTCGTCATCAGAGCGGCACACCGCGCTGATACCACTTTTGTAACACCCCTCACGATAAACACGTAATAATATCTCACGAAGCATAATTAAAAACGTCTTACAGTGGAAGATCAACAACATTAATTCTCACTCAGGTGTCACGTGCCATTACTCGCCCATGCGAGTAACGAAGCAGAAACTAAATCCAACAGCCAAAATAAACAACACTACAAAACCGCTGTGAGAACGAGATAAATCCTATACATCACACTAAGTCCGTAACCATAACTGTTGACAAGTGAGCGTCTACCCAATCCCGAATATACACAACCGTACCATAATACAATCCGTAGTCTAACATTGTTATACAATTAAATTCCAAGTGCAGTAGAGCTGATCAAAATCAGGATAGCCCAACCACCCAGCCCGGCCCAGCCCGTATTTGAGACCAATGGGTATGGGTAGAAAAAATAACTGGGCGGGTTTGGACAAAAAAAACCGCCCGAATTTTTTTTGGGTCGGGTTATGGCTAAATATTTTGCCCAGTTGATGGCCCGGCCCGGCCCGAATGTCATAGTACACCTTACATTAGTATATGTTATTGTAAATATGTAAACAAAACTAATAAAATACTTACAATAGTATCGTAGTAATTATTCAACTGAATGGAGCACATACTCTTCGTCATTTAAAATTTGTTTTATGCCGTGCACACTCTTCAAAATCTATACTACATATCTATACTTTAAAATCTATGTTACTAAATAGAGAAATTTGAGTTAAACGCAGGCTGAGCGGGCCGGGCTATGGCATGAGCATTTTTTTAGGTGGGCGGGTTGGGTTTAGGTGATTGGCCCGATTGGGCGGGTTTGGACTAAACACTTGGCCCGATTGGGCTGGAAATTTGTGTCTAGCACGGTCCGAACCCGGCCCGTCCGCCCAGTTGATCAGCTCTAATGTGTAGTAATCAAAGTAAACCCTAACTACCCGGTTCCCACTTCGGCTTCAACGATGATCAGCAACCTACACAATGCCATAAAGGCTCAGCGATAAACACTGAGTATGCTGGGCCTGGACCCTATTGGTCACTTAGTCATTTTATCCATCTTGATATTAGATTGGTTTCATGCTTTACCAATTTACAGATATAATTAATACTGTAATAATCATGCATAAACACATAGTCATCCATCCAATCCAAACAGTCATTACATTTCACAAACAACAGTTGCATAAACAAACGTATCGAATAATCTCAATACTGTGTGTAATCGCCTTAGCGAACGGTTTCCATATTTAATGTTATTTGGCCTCCAAGGCCCCATCCATCCAAATCATGTTTAATTAATTACCAGTAGGGCGTCATGTTGGGACAACCCGATTAACCTTACCAAAGGACAGTAGTCCCCCCGTACACACAAAGGTGCTCATGTTGCCAGAGGTCCAGAGACCCCTGGTCGTTCACTTTACCTTAAAAGGCATCCATATAAAGGTCGTAGCCATGTACCAACAGCAGGTACCATCTGACCCACGATCCAATTAGGGCTCGTTGGGAAATTTCCTAGAGCGGAAACCGATCGGGTACCCCTCAGTGATCACAAATGCGTAACCAGGTAGTTCGTAAACTACACTGGATTCCTCCCCTCATCTCATACCAACTCTCTCATAAGATTAAGATATACTCTTAGTTTTTATGAAGAACACAATTATTAATTAGCTGCCCAATGGGTCTCACGCATACTAGAAATAATCTAGGTCATATCATGTTCGAGATCCATGCTCTAGAGACCGACATTGTCGTATCTCATACCTATGTGTTTTACTTAGGTTATTATAGACTTAATTATAATACTGAGGGTATTATATTAAGTAACCATCGTGTCATCACATTAAACGCATATGTATGTTTATATAGGTCGATCTATAGTCGACGTAGTGTTAGTCCCATAGGACGCTCGTGCATAAATAAATAATGCAGTAACACACATCATCACATACACGTATCCACACACATATCACACAAGTTATATATCAACCAAATCCGAGCCCGAGGAATTCCTCAGGACAACCCAGATCAAATCCCTTTACACACCGTACACCTTAGACCAAGGATGCGCAGTGTAGTCCATTAAGCTCGTCGAGCGCGCATGTCTGGAATGTGATCTAAAAATACGAAGAACGCTAAGTGTCAATCCACATGACAAAATGATTCGGTATTTCCGAATAACGTCAGTAACCCTGGTATAACATCCCCGGATTTCAACTGTTATTAGTTATGGTACCATTATCCTTTAAACTCCTTACTCATATTACCTATTAATACTCGGTTTAACAATGGAGTCGGTTTTATAAGAACGTCATAGGTAACGTTTTCGGATGTAAGAATTTATATTTTTCCCACTCGTAGTAGTTTATAATACATCGCTTGACTATACGTCGTTGTCGTGCGACATTTATTCAACTGTGTTCCCTGCATGCATAGGCACGTATTGTAACCTATAGGTTGCATGCTTAATATATTTATAACCTATGGGTTGCATGCATACATGCATTGTTTTCATGTGGTATTATTTTCCCCACTATCCATTATAATACATTGTATTATATAATTCCATAATCTTTTAAATAACTATATTTGAATTCGAAAAACTTAAACTTATAGTTTATAAACTATTTCATGTAATAACCTTCACCATTATATTATATGGTTTCCAACCATAATATATATCCATCTTTATATACATACTTCTCGCATTATGTATATATTTACCAAAATAGGTAAGTTTCATGAGTTATAAAACCGTCTTATATTATATGTCACATTTTATCATCTTATATTAGATGATTAATCCTATTAATTGTATTATATTGTCGACTATTTAAGATCATAGATCATTATATTAATTAATGACACGTTTTTTGTATACATTCAACTCCTAAGGTTCATTCAATATATACCTAGTTTATAATCTTATTTTTATTTAGTTTGTCACATTATTTAATGTGAATATCCTACTTTATTAATTCATTTAAAAACCACATTAATACCATATAATTGTTTAACATTTATTGTAACACCCAATTCATATGGCCATACTTATCTCATAAACCTCCATTCACTTATATTAACTTTGCAACGGATTTCTTACAACATTTGGTGTTACCCGCCGTTTATCCACCCACGTGAGCAACTAGGCATACTAAAATCTTCAAGATCTAGCTCGGTCTTATGGACCCGAATATACCGAACAATTAGTGCTTACAAGCCTTAACCAATTACATAACAATCTTACAATCTCCTTACATCCTATACAACTTGCTAACACAAATTACCATACGAGAGTACATGCACACTGTAACACCCCATCTCGATCCAATCATGGTTATCACAAACTTATCACCATATATACAAACTCTGCAGCGGATTCAAATCATTCCAGGACCTTGCCGGTCTGACTACAGAATATACCGAACATTAGTACATACGAATCTAACCAAATACATATCCTTCTTACAATCCCCCTCACATCCTATACATCTTACTAACTCTAACTGCCATACGAGTGTACATGCACATCTCGTAGGCCACACTTAACCTGTAACGCTTATACCCCTTCTTACTCTCACGACGGCCGCCTCCTGACGTTCACCTGTGTAGTAAAAACAGCCCCCAAAGGGGGTCAGCACGAATGCTGGTACGATCCTCTCATGGCCCCCAAGCTAACGTGGCTACGACGACTAATTTCAATAGCATGGAGGTTGATTAGATGCACAACATAATAGAAGGTGCAATAAACAACAAACCATTATGAACAATCAAAGTTCAAACACAATGAACGACTTAAATGCGTTCCCTTAATTAGTGAGTCAATTATTTCACTCCTTAAGTTACGTTTCCTCTTAATCTTAGTCCATCCTTATCTTACCTCAATCTTAGTCTTAGAAACAACCATCCTTTAAAAAGGAATGGAAGTACTTTCTCAGTCTTATAGTACAAACCATCCTTTAAAAAGGAATGGTTGCAACTTATCTTAACCTTCTCTTAATCTAGAATACAAACCACTCTTAATGAAATGAGTGTATCTTATCTCATGTTTATTTTTGTCGGGTCAAAAGCGACCCTAGCCAATGAGCTATTAACTCCACTGGTTGAATACCAACTTATCTTATAATTTAGGATTTAGGTGATCCTACCGCACCATCTTAATGCCACCTACCTTGAACTGTATGTCCAATGTAGCTAGCCGGCAACCGACCCTAGGCAACAAGTCCGTAGACAGTCCTTAAGCGGAACTTGATCTGCTATAGATACCGCCCCCCTTTTCCTTAGCATGTATGACCGGAGTCAGTCCCGGGTTCCTCATCCCCCCTTAAGTTCGAGTTAGTAGAAGTCTCAAGACAATGTTTGTTGGTTAAACCTCTTTCGGTTATTAACAACTAATATTAGGGAGTGTTCCTTAGTCTCACACAATTCCTTACTAAACGTTAGTTAGTAGGTTCTCACGGTAAGTTGTGTTAGTTTTCAAACATCACACAACAATACAATAAACATAATGTTCCGATTTGCATGCTTTATCTTGTTTAGTGAGCACACAAAAACAAATAGCACACAAGCCAAGGGACACCTCGTTAGCAAGCAGGTCACAAGAAGAACTGTACCGTTCACCATTGGTCGTTCGGTTGTTTACTCTCCTCTGGAGTCCAAATTCTCAAACCCTAAAACATTCATTCAATTTTAGGTTGGTAATTACTTTTCCAATAAAGCTAACTTACTTAACTCACTTAGTCTCTAATGATCCCCATCTAACACCACTTAAGTTCTTATAAACTTAATCTTAAGTGAATCACTTCTCCTCATAACTTATACTTATTCACCCACTTAATTATCATTGTTACCCACCAAACATGTCTTAAGCAACCTTATATTATCATTACATATCAATCCCCACCATTAGATATTATTTCCTAACCTTAAACAAACTTTTTGGTCAAAACAGCACAACGTCCGAACTTGTGTCCGAGCTTACCAAGTTCGGACGCAAGTCGAGACTCAAAAGGGTGTAACCAGACGTGTGTCCTAACATGTGTCCGAACTTCCCTAAGTTCGGACATAGGTCGAGGAAAAATAAAAGGAAGAATTTCAAGTGTCCGAACATCTAAGTCCGGACGGTAGTTCGGACTCTGGTCGAGACTCAAAAATTCTAATCGCAACAGGGCATGTCCGAGCTTCCAAATTCAGACAGAAGTTCGGACAGGCCAGAATACTCATCTTCTACACCCTTAAACACTTATCTCCTTTCTTGCAAAAATGCCTAACTCTTCCACAAGTGTCCCATTATGTCTTAATACCATATAGGCACTTAAACTCACCTTAGAACATCCTTTAAAACCTCCTTAACCATTTTCTCAATCCTTACAAGAATTTCTAACACTTGTTACTTATTTCCTTATTTTTCCAACATGTAATTTTTTGTCTAAAACTCTAACTATCCAAAGTGTTTCCTTCCCAATTAATATAACTTCTCCCTAAGCATTATTGCATCCCCTCTTTGCTTGCTAAACCTTCCAAGGTTATCTTGCATGTCCATGCACAATTCCTTTCTTTTCCTTTTTCTACTCATCAACCTAAACTCATGATCTTACCTATGCATTTCTCCCCATCTTCTTAGCACCTTAACCTTGTTCTTCTTTACCTTAACTATCCTACACCCCCTTGGACATTTCCATCTCCTTTTACTCACTTACTCACCATTCTCATGATCATACGCTCTTTTACATTCCTAGTCATTTTCCTTGACATTTGACAACATTCTCCCACACCTTTCTCTTCCATCACCTAAGTCCACTCATTACCATCTAAACTAAACCTCATTAGTCCACTACTAGCATCATCACACTTACACAAGCTTCTCAAAACTCTCATTGTTATATTCCCTAGTTCATACCTAAATTATCTTAAAGCATTATACACCTTCTCCTCCAAACTTGCACAAGTCTTACCATTCCTCTTACCATGACTTTGGTGTGTTCAATACACCCATCTAAACTCTAATTCCTACTAGACAACTCTGGGTCATCCTAAACCTCAAGTGTAACACCTCCGAATAACGACCAACAAATAAACGACGCGCCAAAAGCTATCACGAGTTATCTACGCAGCAGTTCAAATCTCCATCCGGATGCCACAGATGCCAACCACCCACATGGTTGACAGACCACATTACTAACACCAAGTTACGGCCAGAATGACTGGAAACAGCCCTCTATCAAACTCATATACAATTTAAGTTACAACTCCCAAATGCCGAGTGTCTACAACAAAATTAGCATATCATAAACTGAAGATTACATCTCGGGTTTAGTAACAACCCTTACATTGAACATACTAATACAACTCACAAGTAATGCCCTGATGGACTACCCCCATGGTAGCCATCCCGCCTACGCTCCGCTATCATCCGACACAAAACCGGTAAAAATTGGGTTGTAAAGGACTCAGCAAACTACGCTGAGTATGAACGTGTGTAGCCCGTATGTTGCCGGGCCACACGACTACTTGGTCGAATATTATTAAGTCAATTTACATGCTATGATAACACAGTAAAGCACACCACAATATATCATGATCATACACACTTTAAGGTAGCATAGCAATATCAACAAACATCCAAGCATAACATGCTGGCATCATAGCACATCCAACATGCAACCAAGCACAACAAGCTACTAGTATAGCAACAACAATCATGTAAGTAATAAAACGTGTGCATAGGTATGTTTTACCCATAATCCTCACTATGGGATCATTCGAGCATTGTGTGTTTTCATTTCTTTTCTCGTGTTCCCTTGAAGTATATTTTCTTTCTCTTTCCTTGCACCAGGTCTGGGATATAGTTTAGATCCCGTGACCATCTCATGTAGGTGCTAATCTTTCCTTGTTTCTTTAAGCGTTATTTGTGAATTCTCTTATAACCACCATTTGGAGAACGTCTTCTTCATAGCTAATCCTCTATTCCCGGATAGCTCTCTCTCTCTGTTGTTTTTAAATGTTACTAGCCACTGCCCCGGATACCAAGGGTCCGTCTCCCTATTCCTTTCCAATGTTACTAGCCTCTGCTCCGGATACAAAGGGTCCGTCTCCCTATTCCCTATCAATGTTACTAGCCTCTACCCCGGATACAAAGGGTCCGTCTCCCTATGCCTCTTAATGTTTCTGGTCTCTACCCCGGATACAAAGGGTCCGTCTCCCTATTCCTTTTAATATTATTGGTCTCTACCCCGGATACAAAGGGTCCGTCTCCCTATTCCTTTTAATATCATTGGGTCTCTACCCCGGATACAAAGGGTCCGTCTCCCTATTACTTTTAATATTATTGGTCTCTACCCCGGATACAAAGGGTCCGTCTCCCTATTCATTTCTAACGGTATTGACTTATCATTATCATTGATAGTTTGACACCATAGTGGGTGTCATTAGAGGTCCTCTATAGTTAAGAGGAGTTTTCCCTTTATGTAGTTCCTTTGTTAGTTTACGAAGTTCGTTGTGTTTCATCTTAAGGTTTCATCAACGAGAAGGGACTACACTACTGTGTGCGCGCAAGCAATATGCACAATAGCAAGCGGATAAGCTAGGAAAATAAGCAATCCATTCACATGCTTTATGCAAGCTCACAACAAACAAGTAAGCACGGTAAAACAAACATTCGTTTTCATGCATTAGTCTTGAGGTCATAGTCAAACAAGGCACACAGCACACAAGCCGTGTAACACGGCAACATACGAACCACACATGTCCATACCTGGTTCAGAAGCAGAAGGGTTGTCTCACACACAGGGTCCCGGTTGGCGTTCGTCACAGTCCTAACATTGATTAAAATAACGTATCAGTTCATGATTACATGTGACGACACTCTCCTAATTTATCTCATTTATATCGGTGTTATTCCCGTGGTGAGTTGTTGAATGTACCACTTATTCTAGCCCTTAGAACTTCCCAAGTACTCCCTATAGCTATTGTTCTAGAGTATTTTTTTTTGAATACTAATATGTAACAAGTCTATCCAAATTGACCATTTATCCATATTTTCCTCATAATTATATCATAACCCCTCTTATTGTATAACCAACACTTTAATTATTTAAACCCTTATAGTATACCCCTGAATTAATTTTTATCATTACTTAAATTCTCAAAACCTTGTTAGGATTGTATACTAATCCCTCCAAATATTAAAATACTCATTTATGCCTAAAATTTTTGATAATTACATATACTCCCATAATAATAATTTTTGTTATTCTTTTTGACTTATTATTCCTTTAAATACTTAGAATAATTATCCTTATCATTTTATTTTGGTCAACCACCATAGGTGGTCAAGGTTGACCACTTAAATTATTCATTGACCAATTTTGATAGTATTTACGAGGATTCCCCATAGTTTCCTAGTTTTATAATTTACTCTTTTTTTTAAAGTTCATATTTCACACTTATAAAAATCCAGAGGACTATCCCTTCTGGTTATTGTTACTATTTATACCTTATATCTCTTTTCATCACACTTTGACCCCTTCTTGATCTGTTTATTTATATAAAGTATATATATATATATATATTATACAGTTTTAAGAGAAAAATCCGTTCAAGCCATAAAACAACCTTACCAATATGTCTATATATATATTTTTTTGGGATGTTCCCAAGTAGACTAGCATGATAGTTTTCCACCAGACATTTACATATCCTCATAAATCAATCTATAAATTTAGTAATGAAAATCTAGAACACAAAATAATTATTTTGACATGGCCTAAATATGTGGCCTTAAAATAGCACACTAATTACTTTAAAATAGAATCCAAGTGCCTCTAGAATTTCGTTATGACTACGGTTTATATAGAATTTACAAAAAAAACTCATAGATTAATCTTCTCCCATGTTTAATCTATAACGAAATTAATTACCCATCATTACTTTAAAATAGTATTCAAATATCACTAAAACTATACTAACTATATAGAATTTTCTTCAGTCTTTGTAAACCATTTTTTTCTCACATTTTCAGCATTGATAATCCTATACACTTAGTTAATTATTATTACGTATCTTTTTCTAACTTATATCTACCATTGGTTACGTACTACCAATCCAAAATAACGTGTGTATATATACTTATACATTTACATGCTCATCAATTTACCCATTAATCCCCTAAATAATCTCCACATACATATCCTCCCTCTTCTATATGTACTTTCAGTTTAATACGTATGTCGAATTTTGGTTCCCTGGTATGCTGCTAACGCACGTAAACATGTGCACCCATAATATGACAGCCCCATTATGTGTTTATAGTATAATCATCGGACTACTTAATAATGGCATTATAATGCCTTGAAGATTTACTCCAAAGCTTCAGCTCGTACAGCCCATTCGTTTTCTTTTTCCCTACCATATATATATATACATTTTGATTTTAATGCCGACAACCCAGTTTATAACCTCTACCAGTTATACCAATGACACCAGCACTCACCTAATGAAGCTTTCAGCATCCTATCTATCATCTTGGCATTTCTTTCTCATTATACATCATGAACGTCAAGGTACCACAGAGTAGTTCAGGTATTATTTACCTTGTTTTTTTTGGCCAAAGACTTCCTCTAGCTAGTAGCACTTCCTCCCGGCACTTGTTGATTTAGAATTACCGTAGTGAAGATTAAAGGTGGAGTAGATCTTGTTGAAGAGAAAGAAGAGAGCAGAGCGCCTTGTTCCCTTTTTGCCAGTTTTGTTGAAGAGAAAATGATGCGACTACATCCGCTCCTTGCCCGCCGGCTTCTGTTGCCAGAACACCGTCCTTGTTCGCCAACAGCTGACGTAGAGCACCGAATGGAAAAGGGCAGCAGAACATGCGTTTCCCTTGTTCGTCAGTTTGGGTAGAAAAATACGGTGAGTATAGAGAATGAAATAAGGAAGGGAATGAAAATGGTGAGAGCGTGTGTGTTTGAGTTCGCCAGCATGAAAAGAAGGGAGGATGTGAGCGTAGAAAGTAGCTCAACCAGGGGCTTGTTGTGGACTACCAGCCGTTCTATGGTGTGAGTTTTTGTTGCTTACAAAAAGAAAAGAGCAGAAGAAGCTGCATTATACAGCTCTATGAAGCAGGGAATCAGTGGAAGTTTGTTGGGATAAAACTAAGGGAGGAAGAGAGTGACTACCTTGTTTTTTTTCTCTAGCTTCTACCTTGCTGTTTTGTTTCGCAACTTCCACCGTGGGTCATTAGAGCTGGGTTGTTGTGGTCTGTCATGCTTGGTGGTTTCAGTCAATAAATGGGAGAGAGTTGCATGCTTCTAGTGCTGGTTTCATGCAGAGGAAGAGTTGTAGAGCATGTATGTTCTGTGCCAGTTGAAGAGAACGAAGGAGTCTGCTCCTTCTCGCCAGTTGGTGGGATCGAAGAAACCCAGAGCTTACATGCTCCCTATTAGTTAGCTTGGGTTGTAAAAACTGTGAGGGAATGAGAGTGAAGAAGGCACAACATGTATGTTCCTTATGTCACCAGTTTGGGAGCAAAGTTACCGTGAGGAAGAGATGAAGAGAGGGATGAGCGTGTATGCTCTTGTCTTCGCCAGTTAGGTGAGCAGGTATTACCATAGATGGTTGCTGGCTACTGTGAGTGTGCAGATGGAAGGGAGGTCCATCCTGCTATTGCTCTTGATGTACTAGTTCTCGAACAGAGAAAGGGAAGGGAAACAAGGCTTGCAGACTAGTATTTCTGTCGCCCATGGGAGATGACGGTGAAGAAGTTTGTGCCTAGCATAGAAAGTAGGGAAAAGGTGTTTTGGGAAAGGGATATCCTTGTCGGGAGAAAGAACCATGACTGTAATATACTGGGTTTGCTTGTTTGGCTCTGGTGTTGGTCGAACTTGGGCAGGGGAAAGTATGTGTGTCTTTTTTTTTTGTTTCCTGCGCGTGCGTGCGAGACAGAGGAGGGAAGGTTGTCTGTGGGAATTTCCCTCTTTTGAAACCGGTAGGTTGGTGTCGCTTAATGCCCAGAAGAGAATAAGGTAGTGGCGCCCAGTTTCTTTTCCTTCCAGGTGTGCATATGAACAGAAAAGGATAGGAGAAAGAGGTGCGTGTGTATGTCGATGATCAGACATGGAATTGATGTGCTGTCCTCAATCAGTCGGTTACCTTGGGTACTATCATATATCTAGAGGTGTACTATGTTAGCGAATACGAGCTCAGCTCAACTGGTTAAGCGTTCGGGGGATGTACGGGAGGTCTTGGGTTCGAACCATAGTAGGAGCGTCCTTACTCCTTTTTTTTCTTTTCTTTTTTTGTATAAGTTGTACATGTTTATTCATATATATGTGAGACCATATAATATACGTCGCGCTATTAATTTTATACGCGACTACCTCATTTCGTTACATTGTTAGTTATTTATACGTACATGTCTATATATATACGCCCCCTTTTATTTTTGTCGCGTTTTAGTTATATGTAACTATGCGACGTTATTATTATATACGACGTTGTAAAATTGTAACGTTACGTATATGTATTTTCATAAACGTACATATATAAGTATGTGACCGTATTCATACGTAACGTCGTCATGTTTCCAGGCATGTATATACCAAATTTAGTTGTTCGTACATTATTATATGTCCGAATTATATAACGCGATATTTTCGGATAATCTCCTCACGTTTATGATTTTATTCATATGAGCTTATATTTACGTATCCCGTACCGATATGTACACACGGTGTAAGTACCCGTTTGGATCTATATTTTGAATACCATAAGGCTTTATTGTAATTGTTACGCATGATTTAATTTAAACTTCACTAATTTAAGCTGCTAATTATTTGGGGTATTTCAGCCTACCCCCCTTAAAGGAACTTCGTCCCGAAGTTGTTACTTCTTTAACTGATGTTTTCCATTCTTGTTAATCCTAGGGATCAAGTCCCACATTTCATAATTCTTACTACCCGAGTGTGTTCATAAGCACTATGCCACAATAATGGCTTCTCACAATTTTTCATAGTAGTCTAAGGTAGTAGCAGTGTACAAATAACAATCTAAGGTGTAAACCGCAGTACACACATTCATTCCTAACCGAGCGTACATACACACACACACATAACAATCTCATACACACAACCAACGCGTGGCTGTAGGAATATATAGTGCAAAGCTTAAGTCCTGAATACGTTCTCTCTAACCAAGGGATCATGTCCCGCAAGTTCCACAGTTCTCTTTCACCATTTGTGCTTATAAGCACTACGCCACATCTGTGGCTTCACCAAATTCTCAATAATATTTCGATGTACCAGTAATACTCATATACTGTACTCATAAGCAATCAATTGAACAAGTTACTCATCCATAACCACAATGCATTCAACCCAATCCACACACATAGCATTCAAAACAACACCACAGAACGAGCAACAGTACAGTAAGATGCAGTGCACCTCCCCCTTAAAAATGGATAACACCCACGTAATCCTTATTGTATCATCTTAGATCCTTGGTTCAAGATGTCTAATCCTCATGGGGTATTCTTGTTTCTATGCCATTAGCTCACCCTATAATTCTATCGAATGTCTTGACTGCGTTTAAGGCTTAGTTTCTATCTCATGGATTTTTATCGGTTTCCATACCGATCTAAAAACGGATTCGGATTTAGGCTCTCTAGGTCTAAAATATTGGCCGATATGTTACTTGTTATTCAACTTGAAAATGTGAAATATGGTCCACCAGCTTCTGCTGTGCGACTCTGATTACTTTCAGGTTTAGTTTTTCCTCAATATATTTTTCAAGGTAGTGCATGGCTTAAATGTATAGGAGTAAAATTCTCTTGACCGACATGGGGTATTTCAATCTATACATAATCTTGGTGGATTGTAGCTTGTGTATCCATTTACTCTGGAGGTCGGAAGTTCATGTTTTTTTTGTGCGCTTTTAAGCATTTGAATTGTTCTTCCTTGCTGACGTTTTGGTTTTAATTCCTGTATGTTCTGTAGTAACGATTTTAGTTCTTAGTGTTTGACGTGTCATTGTTATAACAACATGTTTGGTATGTATTACTGATTATGATTATGTGTAGCATAGGATATTTAGTTCCCTTATCATCACCATTGTTCGTAGGAACTAAAATAATTGACTATTACTGGTTATGTTTTGCAATTGATTGTGATAGTATTTTTTTTTGTGATAACTTTTAGGTTAATAGTTACATCACATCATTTTAAGTCTTCACATATTTGTAACCTCGAAGTCTTTGAATAATGTACCAATGTATTCTACTCGCTTGAGTCATCTCACACCGGTATCCCATCTTTCGTACCGTCGTATTCCTGACTTGTAAGATTTCCCCCTTATTTGCAGTTCATGTGTCTTCTTGTAGGAGGTTTCAGGAATTATCCAACATCGACGTGATCAGCGTAAATGTCGGACTATCCCTTAACCCCAATTTGTGCTCAGTGTCACTTGACCTGGCCAGGGTCGAGTCCAACTTTGCACGTCCGATTTACACGATCAAACAATTATTCACATTTGAATTCTTATCCCATTCGTTTCTAGTCCTCTTGCAGTCAATTCATTGACTGGTGTGACCATCTAAGCCTTTAGATTAATCGTTCAAATCCTCTAACTGTACAGACCTCCAGGTGTGTACATATGTATATTTGTTCATCCATGTATATATATATATATACTCAAGTGTTATAGTTCTCTTGATTTATATTTATCCACATATGATTGTTCCCATAGGTTTATGATACCCTGTTACATATATTTATATCCTCCTGATCTTCCAATTTCTTCGTATAAACTGTATATATGAAATTCTTGTACCGTAAGTACATACACATGTTCCTCCACGTATACTTGTAGTCTCATAAATTTTTGTGTTCGCCAATGGGATATACGGTTGTATACTTCCATGTTTTCATATCTTTACTATTTCCTTGACACTTATAAATTATCTTAGCCCATCAATTGATTTTGTTGACAATTTCCAACTTCCAATACCCAATTATTCATAAATATTCGATTGAGTGGGGACTATTTCCCGTTGGAGTGCCTAGTTAATTCGCCTGGTTTTATCTTGTTTGACCGTTTAGGTCCTCTTCGGTCCGACTTAATACTTTAAAAGGACCCTCGGTAAAGTCCAATTCTATATGTATATATATATTTTTGTTGTTATTATAACATTGTTAAATTTAATTTGTTTATTTGAATTCCCTTCTTAATCCTTCCTGGGTCTGTAACCCTTCCGTTACCCCTTCATTATTATTTCTTGTGTGTATCCACCAAACTAGTGGTAAGTATTCAGGAAATTGCAAATATTGTTTGAGGATAACTATTTAGATACTGTACATACTTCCAGACTTGATTTGCACTTTTATATTGTGAAACTTGTTGCTCGTTTAAAAGTGGTAACACAACTCGAACGAGAAGAGAATGAATGAGGCATTGGTATGTATGTTCCTCGTTCGCCGGTGGTAGAAGCAGAAGGGAATGACCAGCTATGGTCATCAGTTTTAATTGTCTGAGATTGAGAGACTTGAAAAGAAGAAGATAGGAGGTGGTGGCGATACGTACCGATCGCCAGTTGGGGCGTTGTGTCTCTCAGATAATGCAGAGAATGAAGAGAAACGTGAGATGGAGCAGGGAATTTATTGAATCCCGAAATATTATGTTTTAGTGTATAAAATGGTGTCATGCTTCATTAAGCATTTGAGATTGTCCCAATTCTATGGTGTAATTACGTCTCGAATTATACTTCTCTGATTTCCTTGTTTTATGAGGGTTTTTCTTGAATTACTCTCTCAAGAGTTCGGATTGCAGAATTTATCTCAATCCTAGTCTTGGCTTAATTAATTGTTTATTTAAGCTTTACTCATTCATAAATTTTAGGGTATTTCAGTCCTCTTTGCTTGTGAGGTAGGGTCCTATCGACTGCTGAGCATGTCGACCCAAGTTGTCGCTAAATTTGGTCCCTCTACGGGTATTATCCTTTTTGGCAACGCCTATTGTATAGCATAGTCTTTTCTTCTCGGGTTGATAGGATAGCATTAAGTAGATATCAGATCGGGTTTCCCCGAGTAAGAGGAGGCTTTCTACCTCTCTGGCGTTCTTTCTCTAAATTTAAGAGACAATTAAGGATGTGAAGGTTTGGTGTAGGTGTTTGTTAGGCATCCAGTATCATGGGGAAGAGCCCTAGCTAACGCGCCTCATGTACTACCCCAACCCTCGACTCACTGTCAGAATTCCTAATTCCAGGCTTTCCTATACTCGGTATTTCTCTGTTCCAGTCATCAGAGCGCAACTACGCTCTGATACCACTTTATGTAACACCCCCGAATAACTACCAACAAATAAACGACGCGCCAAAAGCTATCACGAGTTATCTACGCAGCAGTTCAAATCTTCATCCGGATGCCACAGATGCCAACCACCCACGTGGTTGACAGACCACATTACTAACACCAAGTTACAGTCTGAATGACTGGAAACAGCCCTCTATCAAACTCATATACAATTTAAGTTACAACTCCCAAATGCCGAGTGTCTACAACAAAATTAGCATATCATAAACTGAAGATTACATCTCGGGTTTAGTAATGACCCTTACATTGAACATACTACTAAAACTCAGAAGTAATGCCCTGATGGACTCCCCCCATGGTAGCCATCCCGCCTACGCTCCGCTATCGTCCGGCACAAAACCTGTAAAAATTGGGTTGTAAAGGACTCAACAAACTACGCTGAGTATGAACGTGTGTAGCCCGTATGTTGCCGGGCTACACGACTACTTGGTCGAATATTATTAAGTCAATTTACATGCTATGATTACACAATAAAGCACACCACAATATATCATGATCATACACACTTTAAGGTAGCATAGCAATATCAACAAACATCCAAGCATAACATGCTGGCATCATAGCACATCCAACATGCAACCAAGCACAACAAGCTGCTAGTATAGCAACAACAATCATGTAAGTAATAAAACGTGTGCATAGGTATGTTTTACCCGTGATCCTCACTATGGGATCATTCGAGCGTTGTGTGTTTTCATTTCTTTTCTCTTGTTCCCTTGAAGTGTATTTTCTTTCTCTTTCCTTGCACCAGGTCTAGGGATATAGTTTAGATCCCGTGACCATCTCATGTAGGTGCTAATATTTCCTTGTTTCTTTAAGGGTTATTTGTGAATTCTCTTATCACCACCATTTGGAGAACGTCTTCTTCATAGCTAATCCTCCATTCCCGGATAGCTCTCTCTCTCTGTTGTTTTTAAATGTTACTAGCCACTGCCCCAGATACCAAGGGTCCGTCTCCCTATTCCTTTCCAATGTTACTAGCCTCTGCTCCGGATACAAAGGGTCCGTCTCCCTATTCCCTTTCAATGTTACTAGCCTCTGCCCCGGATACAAAGGGTCCGTCTCCCTATGCCTCTTAATGTTTCTGGTCTCTACCCCGGATATAAAGGGCCCGTCTCCCTATTCCTTTTAATATTATTGGTCTCTACCCCGGATACAAAGGGTCCGTCTCCCTATTCCTTTTAATATCATTGGTCTCTACCCCGGATACAAAGGGTCCGTCTCCCTATTCCTTTTAATATTATTGGTCTCTACTACCCCGGATATAAAGGGTCTGTCTCCCTATTCATTTCTAACGATATGACTTATCATTATCATTGATAGTTCGACACCATAGGGGTGTCATTAGAGGTCCTCTATAGTTAAGAGGAGTTTTCCCTTTATATGTTCCTTTGTTTGTTTACGAAGTTCGTTGTTTCATCTTAAGGTTTCATCAACGAGAAGGACTACACTACTGTGTGCGCGCAAGCAATATGCACAATAGCAAGCGGATAAGCAAGGAAAATAAGCAATCCATTCACATGCTTTATGCAAGCTCACAACAGACAAGTAACCATGGTAAAACAAACATTCGTTTTCATGCATTAGTCTTGTGGTCATAGTCAACAAGGCACAGCACACAAGCCGTGTAACACGGCAACATACGAACCACACATGTCCATACCTGGTTCAGAAGCAGAAGGGTTGTCTCACACAGGGTCCCGGTTGGCGTTCGTTACAGTCCTAACTTTGATTAAAATAACGTGTCAGTTCATGATTACATGTGACGACACTCTCCTAATTTATCTCATTTATATCGGTGTTATTCCCGTGGTGAGTTGTTGAATGTACCATTTATTCTAGCCCTTAGAACTTCCCAAGTACTCCCTATAGCTATTGTTCTAGAGTATTTTTTTTTTTGAATACTAATATGTAACAAGTCTATCCAAATTGACCATTTCCATTTTCCTCATAATTATATCATAACCCCTCTTATTGTATAACCAACACTTTAATTATTTAAACCCTTATAGTATACCCCTGAATTAATTTATATCATTACTTAAATTATCAAAACCTTATGATGATGTATACTAATCCCTCCAAATATTTAAAATACTCATTTATGCCTAAATTTTCGATAATTACATATCTCCATAATAATAATTTTGTTATTCTTTTTTACTTATTCCTTTAAATACTTAGAATAATTATCCTTATCATTTTATTTTGGTCAACCACCATAGGTGGTCAAGGTTGACCACTTAAATTATTCATTGACCAATTTTGATAGTATTTACGAGGATCCCCCATAGTTTCCTAGTTTTATAATTTACTCTTTTTTTTAAAGTTCATATTTTACACTTATAAAAATCCAGGGGACTATCCCTTCTCGTTATTGTTACTATTTATACCTTATATCTCTTTTCATCACACTTTGACCCATTCTTGATCTGTTTATTTATATAAGTATATATATATATTATACGTTTTAAGAGAAACTCCGTTCAAGCCATAAAACAACCTTACCAATATGTCTATATATATATTTCTTTTTGGGATGTTCCCAAGTACACTAGCATGATAGTTTTCCACCAGAAATTTACATATCCTCATAAATCAATCTATAAATTTAGTAATGAAAATCTAGAACACAAAATAATTATTTTGACATGGCCTAAATATGTGGCCTTAAAATAGCACACTAATTACTTCAAAATAGAATTCAAGTGCCTCTAGAATTTCGTTATGACTACGGTTTATATAAAATTTACAAAAAAAACTCATAGATTAATCTTCTCCCATGTTTAATCTATAACGAAATTAATTACCAATCATTACTTCAAAATAGTATTCAAATATCACTAAAACTATACTAACTATATATAGAATTTTCTTCAGTCTTTGTAAACCATTTTTTTCTCACATTTTCAGCATTGATAATCCTATACGCTTAGTTAATTATTATTACGTATCTTTTTCTAACTTATATATACCATTGGTTACGTACTACCAATCCAAAATAAGTGTGTATATATACTTATACATTTACATGCTCATCAATTTACCCATTAATCCCCTAAATAATCTCCACATACTATCATCCCTTTTCTATATGTACTTTCAGTTTAATACGTATGTCGAATTTTGGTTCCCTAGTATGCTGCTAACGCACGTAAACATGTTCACCCATAATATGACAGCCCCTTATGTGTTTATAGTATAATCATCGGACTACTTAATAATGGCATTATAATGCCTTGAAGATTTACTCCAAAGCTTCAGCTCTACAACCCATTCGTTTTCTTTTTCCCTACCATATATATATATACATTTGATTTAATGCCGACAACCAGTTTATAACCTCTACCAGTTATACCAATGACACCAGCACTCACCTAATGAAGCTTTCAGCATCCTATCTATCATCTGGCATTTTTTCTCATTATACATCATGAACGTCAAGGTATCACAGAGTAGTTCAGGTATTATTTACCTTGTTTTATTTTGCCAAAGACTTCCTCTAGCTAGTAGCACTTCCTCCCGGCACTTGTTGATTTAGAATTACCGTAGTGAAGATTAAAGGTGGAGTAGATCTTGTTGAAGAGAAAGAAGAGAGAAGAGCGTCTTGTTCCCTTTTTGCCAGTTTTGTTGAAGAGAAAATGATGCGACTACATCCGCTCCTTGCCCGCCGGCTTCTGTTGCCAGAACACCGTCCTTGTTCGCCAACAGCTGGGTTTGAACATCCAGTGTGACTGGAGAGAATGACGTAGAGCACCGAATGGAAAAGGGCAGCAGAACATGCGTTTCCCTTGTTCGTCAGTTTGGGTAGAAAAATACGGTGAGTATAGAGAATGAAATAAGGAAGGGAATGAAAATGGTGAGAGCGTGTGTGTTTGAGTTCACCAGCATGAAAAGAAGGGAGGATGTGAGCGCAGAAAGTAGCTCAACTAGGGGCTTGTTGTGGACTACCAGCCGTTCTGTGGTGTGAGTTTTTATTGCTTACAAAAAGAAAAGAGCTGAAGAAGTTGCAATATACAGCTCCGTGAAGCAGGGAATCAGTGGAAGTTTGCTGGGATAAAACTAAGGGAGGAAGAGAGTGACTACCATGTTTTTTTTTCTCTAGATTCTGCCTTGCTGTTTTGTTTCGTAACTTCCACCGTGGGTCATTAGAGCTGGGTTGTTGTGGTCTGTCATGCTTGGTGGTTTCAGTCAATAAATGGGAGAGAGTTGCATGCTGCTAGTGCTTGTTTCATGTAGAGGAAGAGTTGTAGAGCATGTATGTTCTGTGCCAGTTGAAGAGAACGAAGGAGTATGCTCCTTCTCGCCAGTTGGTGGGATCGAAGAAACCCAGAGCTTACATGCTCCCTATTAGTTAGCTTGGGTTGTAAAATTTGTGAGGGAATGAGAGTGAAGAAGGCACAACAGGTATGTTCCTTATGTCGCCAGTTTGGGAGAAAAGTTACCGTGAGGAAGAGATGAAGAGAGGGACGAGCGTGTATGCTCTTGTCTTCGCTAGTTAGGTGAGCAGGTATTACTGAAATACCCCAAACCTTAATATGTTAGTTAATTATATAATTATTATATTTTAAGGCTTATGTAGTCACTAAGAACATGTGGGAGAAATTCCTGAAGGAAACAGATCCAAATAATGGATTAAAAACACAAATGAGGCTTTAAAGCACGTTTTTCGAGAAAACCAAAAACGTGACTTTAAACAGTTAAATCGGACTTGTATAAGTTATAGTTGATTTTATAACTATAATTATATACTAATTAAAGACTAAGAATTTTTTTGAAACAAAAAAAAAATAAAAATATATATATTCCGGAAACCGGACCCGGACTGTTAAAACTGACAGTTTGGGAAATTAACGGGTGTTATCTGCTAATGACCAAGTGCCACTCTCTCACATCGTAAAATAAAAAAAAATCAATTCTAACCCACCTCTCTTGTGTCTCACGTTTTATTCCCCTCCTACTCTATTAATTTCACTTTACTCACAAAAATACAAAACTCACCTTACTCTCTCTCACACACTCTCTCTCCCTCATTCTCTGCACTCACGATTTGGCTCCCCCTCTCTCTACTTTTCTTCTTCATTTTGCTCCCCCATGGCGATTTGCAAGAGCCCGAAATAGCTCACCTTGTTCCTTCTTGTTCTACCCCCAAATCAACTCCAAATCAAGAAATTTTTACACCAAAATACTCCTCTCATCTTGGGGATTATTTTGCACCTTTTAGAATCTCAAAACTCCATACTTCATCTCCATGGGTGTACCACATTTTGAAGAGAAAAATTCATATTCTTGAAGCCAATCATCTTCTTGTTGTTCTAAGGTAAGAAAGGAAATCAAATTTCACTTATTCCTCCATTTCCTTCTTGGTCGATTTTCCCTATTTTGAACACCATGCTTGTTCTCCATTTTAGCTTGTTCAATCTTCTAGAGGTGTTGGAGCTAGCCCAAATTCCATTGCCAAACACTTCACTTGAAGTAGAAGGTAAATTCCTCCAATGGGATTCAAATGAATACTAAGTTCTAGGGTTAATGAAATGGTGTTCATAAACCCTTCACACTCATTGTTTTTATCTTGGCATGGTCATTAGTGTAGCAATAAATCCCGTTGATAACCGGTTGTGGAACATGAAGTAAAGAGAAAGGGAGAGTTTGGAAAGAAAACCCAAGGTAATTAACTTGCCTTTAACTAATGTGTGAGCTATGAATGTGTTTGGGTTTTGGTGCAAACAAATGTTGAGTGTAATGCAGGTGTTGCTAATAATATGAGGAAATTCAGTGTTTAGTTTGATGTTGTTTAAGAGCCAAACTTTAAAGGTTATGTACATTGTGGTGTTGTTGTCAAAATGATGGGATTTGTGTATAAAATTTGTGTTTTGGAATGAGTAGTTGTCAAAGTGTTTTGGTGGGCTAAATAATGTGGGGGAAACATGTAATAACTATGGGGAGATCATGCCAAAAATTGTATATGGTTTGGGTGCATTTCTGTGTTGAAATCGCCACTGTTAAATGGGTTTTCCGGCACGTCCGAACTTCCGTCCGGACTTGGAAGTTCGGACATGCCTCGTTGCGTTAAAATTTTCGAGTTTTAGGTGTGTCCGGACTTCCGTTGACCTTTGAAGTCCGGACGTGAAAGAATTTTCCAGATTTCTGCTTCGACTTGTGTCGACCTTTGATGTCCGGACACAAGTTCGGACGCGTGAAAGAATTTTCCCAGATTTTGCTTCGACTTGTGTCCGACCTTTGATGTCCGGACACAAGTTCGGACGCGTAAAAATTTTCCCAGATTTTGCTTCGACTTGTGTCCGACCTTTGATGTCCGGACACAAGTTCGGACGCGAAAAGAATTTTCCCAGATTTTGCCTCGACTTGTGTCCGACCTTTGATGTCCGGACACAAGTTCGGACGCTTGAAAAATTTTCCCAGATTTCGCTTCGACTTGTGTCCGACTTTGATGTCCGGACACAAGTTCGGACAATCGCCTGTTTTCATCTTCTAAGTCTCGGCTTGTGTCCGAACGTTGATGTCCGGACACAAGTTCGGACATGTCACTGTTTTGGTCATAATTTGCTCGTTTGAGCCCCGTTTTGACTTCCGTTTGCGGGAGTTGTTTAGGACATGATAGGTGGGTTATAATGACAATTAAAAGGATGGAAAGTATGACAAAATGCGAAAGTAAAATAAACTAGAAATGCAACGTAGCAAATTAATAAGGGGTAGTACATTAATTAACCGACGTTACTAAATGTGTATAGGATTCTCCAACGGTGGAAACCAATCACAGCAAGGACCAAGGTATGGTTTTTCTTGCAGTCTGTTGCCTACCGGTTTACACGGCTTGTGTGTTGTTTTTCTGTGTGTTTTACTTGTAAGATTAAATCATGAAACGAGTTTACAGTTCTTATTATTAATGTGACGTGTGCGTACCGATACCGGTAACCTCGAATGCGTGCTAACTTAATTAACCAAGCTAGGAACGTAAGAGAACGGTATCCGGTAATAACGTTCCAACCTAAGGAACGTTCTAAACGGCTATGTGTGTGGTTGTTGGTGTTGCTGATTTATGCCTTGCTTCCCTTGTATGTCTAACTGGACTTAAACACTTACTTGTGAGAGATTGTGTTAAGTTCCCACTGTGGGACTTCTAACAAGTTCTAATCGGGGAGTGAGGAATCCGGTCGTTCCGGTCACGCGTGTATGTATGGGGGTCGATATCTGAATCAGATTCGGCTCTCTCCTTATGTTAGGGTTGTTTTCCTTTTTGGACTTCAACCTCCCACTTAGCCAAAGCTTACCTACCTGACTTCCACTCGGGCTAGGGGGAAATTATGTGTTGATGTGCTCGGGTCACTATACCCGTCCATCTTTTAAGTTAAGTTATTCATTTGACTAACAAAACAGTAATGTGATATGTGTTAAGCTTAACATGAGGATGAAGTCATTCTCTAGGCTTACAAGTTGACTAACTATGTTGGTTGGTTCCTAAAGTGAATTGTTTTCACTATGTATGTGTTGTTATTGTTCTGCAATAATTCTTGTTAAGTATATGCATGTTGTATGTTAAAATCAACGCCATGTTATCATGACAAATAGTTGCGTGTATCCCGGTAGTCAGCGGGCTGCACGTTAACCATGCCAGCAAAAGGTTGCTGACCCCCTTTGGGGGCTATGTTTATTTGCAGGATGAGGATCGAGGAAGCAGAATGGCTTTAGATCCTAGGTTGTTGATATTTTGTTATTTTGGATGTTGAACCCGAGTAGTGCCTGTACACTCGAGGTCGTATATTTTTGGTGGATGTAGTCTAGTTGGTGATTTTGTACAGTTACACTCGGTATATTGTGATTTTTGGATAGGTGATTTTTGGAAGGTTGTAATTATGCTCGGGATTCTCGTAATCAGACCGATACATTGTATGTAACAGCCTTGTTAGCCACGTGGGTGGCTAACGGCGTGTAACACCGCCCTTTTGGTATATGGTTAAGTTATGATTTCCGCTGCGATTATTGATTAAGTGTGAAGGTTAGGTTGGGGTGTTACAAAAAGTGGTATCAGAGCGAAGTATCGCTCTGATTCCGATTACCGAGCTTAGGATATACCGAGTTAGGAAATTTAAACCTTGTCGTCCAAAGGACGTTATAAACAGTGATACGATAAGTTTGTAAGCACATACTAATGTGTTCATGTATGTTCAGATGGCAGGGCGACCACGGGACGAGGCCGGGAGGGCCTGGTCCAGGAGACACGGGGGATAACCCTACCGCAGATGATGGCCGAAGCGTGGCGGCCGCCCTAGCCAAGTGGTACCTCAAATAGTAGCTGCAGTGCAGCAAAGGTAGCAACAGCCCGTCGGTCAGGATCAGCCAGAACCACCACCACAGCCACGCGAGACCAATTGGGTGAAAGCGTTGGCCGATTTAAGACCCCCGTCCTTCAAAGGGGAGACCGACCCTTCCAAACTAGAGGCGTATATCTCGGAGTCGAGACCGCCTACGAGACCTTGGTTGTTCCTGCTGATGCCAAGGTCCGACTTGCTGCTTTTTATTTGAAGGGTTCGGCTAGGAATTGGTGGAAACTTGTACGGGCCGAGAAAGTGGCCGACCCGGATTTTGGATGGGAGCAGTACACGGCATTGCTACGAGCCAAGTACTACCCAGTGCATGTGCAAGAGGCAAAGCGCCTGGAGCTTGACAGTTTGAAGCAAGGGGACAAAATGACGGTGGACGACTACTACACCGCCTTCACCGACCTTGTTCATCTTCTACCCGACCTAGGTTACTCGAACCGGGTCTTAGTGAATCGTTTCTACAGTGGGTTGAGCCACCGCCTACGCTATGGCATGGGGCCAGCCGAGTATAATACCTTGCAGGTATCTTCAAATAATGTCTAAGTGTGAATGAGTTATGTTATATGGGAGTGTGTAAATGTGTTGCGGGGCATGACTAACACCTTGATACTTCAGGAGTGCTATCATGCCGCTGCTAAGGTGGAGATCACCGTCCGTCTAAGGGACGAGGAGAATGCGCATAAGCGCAAGGTCTCGAGCGAGGGCCAAGGCTCGCAAGGGTACCAAGGAGGGAAGAAGAGGAAACCTTACCCTCAGCCCCAGAAGGGCCAGCAACAGGATGGCAAGGGCCAAGCCCAGCCCACTACCACTGAGGAGCCGCTGAAGCTCACCTATGCTTATGCGGCTAAGCCCTTACGCTCTCACCCGCCCAAGGGTAATTAATAAATTCCGAATACTGAATTCAAGTATGTATTGCTACATTGTAAAGTGTGTACTGATTGTGTGTTGTGATAGCAGCCAGTACGGGCTCTGGACCGGAGCGCCACTACTTCTGTAAGTGGTGCAAAGGTGACCATCCCGGCAAGGATTGCAAAGGGAATGATGTGCAGTGTCACTACTGCAAGAAGCTGGGGCACCGTGACTTCGAGTGCTACCAGAACCCCGATGGCAGAAACTATAGGCCTAGGGGGCAGTGGAAGGGTAAGACCGCCGCGACCACAGAAGGCCCGAAAGCTACCTATCAGCCATCCTCAGGGCAAGGGAATACTGATTCCCAGAAGGGGAAGGGGCTGAGAGCGGGCAAGGCTGCCCTGAATGTGGGGACCGGTCAGAGGCACCAGGATCCTCTTCTAGACCAGGTACCACCTAAACCGTTAAGTGAAATAAGTGATTGCTTACCGCATTTTATGCATGTGTATTAGTGAGTCTAAACATACAACCATGTGAGTAATGAGTTAAAGTATAATGTGAAAACCACCTAAATTAGGAAATTCTAAACCTTAGGAACCTTCAATATTTGTTATCCAATCCCACCCACACCGAACCCCGGGATACCACCATCGACATCGCCGACTATCCGACAGAACAGTGTCAGGTTATCCAACCAGGTATGATATTATTAAGGATACTGACACCCGAACACAAATCCATATCATTCGACGATGCAACGAGCTTGGAGCAGCACCTGGAGGTTTCTACACACCCCAATACCCAAGTGGGGCGAAAATGAATTTGAAGATGATGTGCATGGGTAAGGATTGGAACCCTTACACCAAGACATATCAGGACACACGAGCTGAAGATGGAGCGACCATACCGAGTATACCTGAGGAGTTCCTTGCGGTTGTTAACCACACCGTGGGAATTGCTCAGCAAGTTGAATCAGAACCACTTCCGAGTATCAAGGCAGATTTGTGTATTGTCAATTTCTACCAAAAGGGTGGAAGATTGGGTTTACACCAAGATAAGGACGAAACACCCGAGTCTCTAAGTAAGGGAGTACCCGTGGTGTCTTGGTCCATTGGTGATACCGCGGTGTTTATGTATGGCGAGCAGAAGCGTGCGGACCTCGCAAGGAAGTTAGTATTGGAGTCAGGAGATGTGTTAATCATGGGTGGGCAGTCGAGGATGCTGTATCATGCTATCAGGAAGATCAAATTGAATACGGCACCTCCGACAATAATCAACGCCACACACATGAAACCTGGACGTTTGAACTTAACCTTTAGACAGTTCTGAAGTTATGTGTAACCATGTAAAGTGTGAAGTCAGTTGTATGTTAAGTTTGTGATGCATTAAGTATGCTAAGTATCGAGCGATGTAGCCAATGTAATACCATCATGGTGTAAAAAAATGAGTTTTATGAATAAAGCAGTGTTGATTTCTTGTGTAAACCACCCATGTTATTACCGTTATACTTATAAAGTTTCTGAAATAAATTAGGCTGTGCACTCGGGACGGGAGGTATACTGAGTGTCTGCAATGAGGCAGAGGCCGGCAAGAGCGGCACCATCCTCACCGGTACCTTCCCAGTTAATGGCGTGGACGCCTCGGTCTTGTTCGACTCCGGAGCCTCACACACTTTTATCTCGCTATCTTTTGCGAAGAGGCTGGGGTTAGACGGTGAAGAGATGCAAGACTTTCTAGTCACTCTCCCGTCGAAAGAGCGGATCAGGTGTACCCGCTACCACCGAGATGTTGTTGTACGAATTAAGAATGAAGAGTTCCCGATCGACTTGATAGAGTTCGAGGGGCTCGGTTTTGATGTAATTGTCGGGATGAACTGGTTGGAGCGGTACAAGGGCAGAATCCTATGTGCCGAGCACCGTCTGCTTCTTTGGAGTCCGTCTGGGTTACCATTTCATACCGCCAGAGGCCCAGGGAGCCTTCGACACAGATCATCTCCGCCATGGCCATGTATCACGAAATCAGAAGGAAGAATGTATACCTCTGCTATGTCCAGGACATAGAGAGAGACCCTGAGTTTAGCCCAGATGTGCCGGTTGTGTCGGAGTTTCCTGATGTCTTTCCTAAGGAGCTCCCAGGCATGCCGCCTACACGGGCAGTTGAGTTTGAGATTGACTTGGTACCGGGCACCGGACCTATAGCGAAGGCGCCCTACCGTATGGCTCCAGCTGAGATGACAGAGCTCAAAGAGCAGCTGCGAGACCTACTCGACAAGGGATTTATCCGCCCTAGCGTTTCACCATAGGGAGCACCAGTCCTTTTTGTGAAGAAAAAGGATGGTAGTCTCCGCCTCTGCATCGATTATAGAGAGCTGAATGCTGTGACGGTGAAGAACCGTTACCCATTGCCACGTATCGATGATTTGTTTGAACACTGAGAGGTGCATCTGTGTTCTCTAAGATTGACCTGCGATCGGGTTACCATCAGATTGCTATCAGGGACAGTGATATTGAGAAGACCGCATTCCGAACCAGATATGGACACTATGAATTCACGGTCATGCCGTTTGGTTTATCTAATGCACCGGTAAAGTTTATGGACTTGATGAACCGTTTGTTTCGAGAGCAGTTGGACAAGTCAGTAGTTGCTTCATCGATGATATCTTATTTATTCTAAGTCCAAGGTTGAGCATGAAAATCACCTGAGGAGTGTATTGCAGACATTGAGAGAGAACCAGCTTTATGCGAAGTTCTCGAAGTGTGAATTTTGGTTGGACCAAGTCTCTTTTCTTGGTCATGTTATTTCTGAGGCCGGGATCGCTGTGGATCCGGCCAAGATTGATGCTGTGCGCACCTGGCCTAGACCGAAGACGGTTACCAACATCCGGAGCTTCCTCGATCTGGCAGGTTATTATCGGAGGTTTGTGAAGATTTTTTCTAGCGTTTCGAAACCGTTGAGATCCTTAATGAAGAAGGATGCACCGTTTGAGTGGACAGTTGACTGTGAGAGCTCATTCCAGAGTCTCAAGGATGCTTTGACTTCTGCACCAGTTCTTACTATACCAGAGGGTACTGATGGTTTTGAGGTGTACTGTGATGCGTCAGGAAAAGGAATGGGTTGTGTTTTGATGCAACACGGGAAGGTCGTGGCCTACGCCTCCCGACAGTTGAAACGACATGAAGAGAATTATCCTACTCATAATCTAGAAGTGGGTGCCATTGTCTTCGCCCTGAAGATATGGCGACACCATTTGTATGGAGTGAATGTGACGATTTATTCAGATCACAAGAGTTTGAAATACCTGTTCACTCAGAAGGAGTTGAACATGAGACAAAGAAGGTGGGTTGAGTTCCTTAATGATTACGATATTAACCTTCAGTACAAGGAAGGTAAAGCAAATGTTGTAGCTGATGCATTGAGTCGCCGAGCACACTCTCTCCATTCGCTAATCTCTCACTCTAGCTTGGTTGATGAGGTGCGGAGTGCTCAGATGTCAGATCAGTACATGCAAGAGATCAAACAGAAGCTTGTTGACGGCACATTCGAGAGCAGAAATATGATTTCCGACTTCATGATGATGACTTGATCAGGCTGAATGGCCGACTTTATTCCACGAAATAGCGCTGAGCTGAAGGAGCGCATACTGAGTGAATCACACTGTTCTTCTACTTCAATTCACCTCGGAGCTTCAAAGATGTACAAGAGTATGAAGAGATATTTCTGGTGGACCGGTATGAAGAAAGATGTGACAGACTATATTGTTAGGTGTCTCACTTGCCAGAAGGTCAAGTTTGAGCACCATCGTCCTGGTGGAATGGTACAGCCGATGCCTGTTCCTGAGTGGAAGTTCCATGATATTTCCATGGACTTCGTTGTTGGGCTTCCGCCTACTCGGGGAGGCTTGAATATGATATGGGTCGTTGTTGACCGACTGACCAAGGTGCCCGATTCATTCCGATGAGGACACCTGGAAAGTGGCGAAGCTAGCAGAGCTCTTCGACCGTGAGATAGTACGACATCATGGAGTACCGAAGACTATCGTGTCTGATAGGATACCAGATTCCTCTCGAGGTACTGGAGAAGTACACGGGAAGCGCTTGGTACCGAACTGAAGTTGAGTACGGCGTTCCCCACAACAGATGGCCAGAGTGAGCGCACCATACAGACGCTTGAGGATATGTTACGTGCATGTGCACTTGACTTTCAGACCAGCTGGATTGATAAGTTACATCTGATCGAGTTTAGCTACAACAACAGTTACCATGCATCGATCAAGATGTCTCCCTTCCAGGCTTTGTACGGTAGACCATGCCGCACGCCATTATGCTGGGATGAGTCGAGTGAGACGGTCATTATAGGACCTAAGTATTTAGAGCAAGTACAAGCAGAAGTACGTCAAATCCGGGCTAACATGAAACAGCTCAGATAGACAGAAATCATACGCCGATGTGCGCAGACGTGACCTGGAGTTCGCCGTGGGCGATCAGGTATTTCTTAGAGTATCCCCCATGAAGGGAGTGTTTCGTTTTGGCCAGAAAGGCAAGTTGAGCCCGAAATATGTAGGGCCTTATGTCGTGACGGAGCGGATAGGCCCGGTAGCCTACAGGCTGATTTACCTGCTGAGCTGGGCAAGGTACATGATGTATTTCATATGTCCCAGTTGAAGAAATATATGTCTCATCCGTCTCATGTACTTCAGCCCGAAAGGCTAACACTAGAGCCGACCATGCGATCAGTGGAGACTCCCGTACGGATCCTGGACACTAAGACTCGAGACACTCGCCATAAGTCTGTGAGACTGGTGAAGGTTCTCTGGTCTAACCAGGAAGTTGAGGAGGCCACTTGGGAGCTGGAAGATAAGATGAGGGCGAGGTACCCGTCGCTGTTTACTTCTTAGTATTTGTATGTATAGGGTACGGGGCGTACCCCTATTTAAGGGGGGTAGAGCCGTTTCGGTTATGTATGTACGGCATGTATTGAAATACATGTCTATGTTGTTATGTTATAGACCCTTGAGTCTAAGTGATGTTACGTTACCGGGACCTTGAGTCCGATGTGATGTAAAGAATGTTTGAGTGTTTGTTATGGAAGCGTTGTTTCAGAAGTAATCCCCGTGCTCTAATAATTAAGATGCGTGGGAAGTGTGAACTTTGGGGACAAAGTTCTTTTAAGGGGGGTAGATTGAAATACCCCAAACCTTATTATGTTAGTTAATTATATAATTATTATATTTTAAGGCTTATTAGTCACTAAGAACATGTGGGAGAAATTCCCGAAGGAAACGGATCCAAATAATGGATTAAAACACAAACGAGGCTTTAAAGCACGTTTTTCGAGAAAACCGAAAAACGTGACTTTAAACAGTTAAATCGGACTTGTATAAATTATAGTTGATTTTATAACTATAATTATATACTAATTAAAGTCTAAGAATTTTTTTGAAAAAAAAAAAAATAATAAAAAATATATATACGAAGACCGGACCCGGACTGAAAACTGACAGTTCGGGAAATTAAGGGTGTTATCTGCTAATGACCAAGTGCCACTCTCTCACATTGTAAAATAAAAAAAAATAAAAAAAAATTCAATTCTACCCACCTCTCTTGTGTCTCACGTTTTATTCCCCTCTATACTCTATTAATTTCACTTTACTCACAAAAATACGAAACTCACCTTACCTCTCTCACACACCTCTCTCCCTCATTCTCTACTCACGATTTGGCTCCCCTTCTCTCTGCTTTTCTTCTTCATTTTGCTCCCCCATGGCGATTTGCAAGAGCCCGAAATGCTCACCTTGTTCCTTCTTGTTCTACCCCCAAATCAACTCCAAATCAAGAAATTTTTACACCAAAATACTCCTGTCATCTTGGGGATTATTTTGCACCTTTTAGAATCTCAAAACTCCATACTTCATCTCCATGGGTGTACCACATTTTGAAGAGAAAACTTCATATTCTTGAAGCCAATCATCTTCTTGTTGTTCTAAGGTAAGAAAGGAAATCACATTTCACTTATTCCTCTATTTCCTTCTTGTAGTCGATTTTCCCTATTTTGAACACCATGCTTGTTCTCCATTTTAGCTTGTTCAATCTTCTAGAGGTGTTGGAGCTAGCCCAAATTCCATTGCCAAACACTTCACCTTGAAGTAGATGGTAAATTCCTCCAATGGGATTCAAATGAATACTAAGTTCTAGGGTTAATGAAATGGTGTTCATAAACCCTTCACACTCATTTTGTTTATCTTTGCATGGTCATTAGTGTAGCAATAAATCCCGTTGATAACCGGTTGTGGAACAAGAAGTAAAGAGAAGGGGAGAGTTTGGAAAGAAAACCCAAGGTAATTAACTTGCCTTAACTAATGTGTGAGCTATGAATGTGTTTGGGTTTTGGTGCAAATAAATGTTGAGTGTAATGCAGGTGTTGCTAATAATATGAGGAAATTTAGTGTTTAGTTTGATGTACTTTAAGAGCCAAACTTTAAGGGTTATGTACATTGTCGTGTTGTTGTCAAAATGATGGGATTTGTGTATAAAAATTTGTGTTTTGGAATGAGTAGTTGTCAAAGTGTTTTGGTGGGCTAAATAATGTGGGGGAAACATGTAATAACTATGGGGAGATCATGCCAAAAACTGTATATGGTTTGGGTGCATTTCTGTGTTGAAATCCACTATTAAATGGGTTTTCCGGCACGTCCGAACTTCCGTCCGGACTTGGAAGTTTGGACATGCCTCGTTGCGTTAAAATTTTTCCGAGTTTTAGGTCGTGTCCGGACTTCCGTCCGACCTTTGAAGTCCGGACGCGTGAAAGAATTTTCCCAGATTTCTGCTTCGACTTGTGTCCGACCTTTGATGTCCGGACACAAGTTCGGACGCGTAAAGAATTTTCCCAGATTTCTGCTTCGACTTGTGTCCGACCTTTAATGTCCGGACACAAGTTCGGACGCGTAAAAGAATTTTCCCAGATTTCTGCTTCGACTTGTGTCCGACCTTTGATGTCCGGACACAAGTTCGGACGCGTAAAAGAATTTTCCCAGATTACTGCCTCGACTTGTGTCCGACCTTTGATGTCCGACACAAGTTCGGTCGCTTGAAAAATTTTCCCGGATTTCGCTTCGACTTGTGTCCGACCTTTGATGTCCGGACACAAGTTCGGACAATCGCCTGTTTTCATCTTCTAAGTCTCGGCTTGTGTCCGAACGTTGATGTCCGGACACAAGTTCGGACGTGTCACTGTTTTAGTCATAATTTGCTCGTTTGAGCCCCGTTTTGACTTCCGTTTGCGGGTGTTGTTTAGGACATGATAGGTGGGTTATAATGACAATTAAAAGGATGGAAAGTATGACAAAATGCGAAAGTAAAATAAACTAGAAATGCAACGTAGCAAATTAATAAGGGCGTAGTACATTAATTAACCGACGTTACTAAATGTGTATAGGATTCTCCAACGGTGGAAACCAATCACAGCAAGGACCAAGGTATGGTTTTCTTGTAGTCTGTTGCCTACCGGGTTACACCGGCTTGTGTGTTGTTTGTTTTTCTGTGTGTTTATGACCTTGTAAGATTAAATCATGAAACAAGTTTACAGTTCTTATTATTAATGTGACGTGTGCGTACCGATACCGGTAACCTCGAATGCGTGCTAACCTTCAATTAAGCAAGCTAGGAACGTAAGAGAACGGTATCCGGTAATAACGTTCCAACCTAAGGAACATTCTAACCACGGCTATGTGTGTGTGGTTGCGGTGGGTTGCTGATTTATGCCTTGCTTCCCTTGTATGACTAACTGGAGTAAAACCACTTACTTGTGAGAGATGTGTGTTAAGTTCCCACTGTGGACTTCTAACAAGTGCTAACCGGGGAGTGAGGAATCCGGTCGTTCCGGTCACGCGTGATGTATGGGGGTCGATATCTGAATCAGATTCGGCTCTCTCCTTATGTTAGGGTTATTTTCCTTTTTGGATTTCAACCTCCCACTAGCTTAGCCAAAGCTTACCTACCTGACTTCCACTCAGGCTAGGGGGAAAGTATGGTTGATGTGCTCGGGTCACTAAACCCGTCCCATCTTTTAAGTTAAGTTGTTCATTTGACTAACAAAACAGTAATGTGATATGTGTTGAGCAAAACATGAGGATGAAGTCATTCTCTAGGCTTACAAGTTGACTAACTATGTTGGTTGGTTCCTAAAGTGAATTGTTTTCATTATGTATGTGTTGTTATTGTTCTGCAATAATTCTTGTTAAGTAAATGCCTGTTGTATGTTAAAATCAACACCATGTTATCATGACAAATAGTTGCGTGTATCCCGGTAGTCAGCGGGCTGCACGTTAACCATGCCAGCAAAAGGTTGCTGACCCCCTTTGGGGGCTATGTTTATTGCAGGATGAGAATCGAGGTAGCAGAATGGCCTTAGATCCTAGGTTGTTGATAATTTTGTTATTTTGGATGTTGAACCCGAGTAGTGTCTGTACACTCGAGGTCGTATATTTGGTAGATGTAGGTCTAGTTGGTATTTTGTATGGTAAACACTCGGTATATTGTGAATCTTTTGGATAGGTGATTTTGGAAGGTTGTAATTATGCTCGGGATTCTCGTAATCAGACCGATACATTGTATGTAACAGCCTTGTTAGCCACGTGTAAAGGTTGCGGTTGGGGTGTTACAATTACCGTAGATGGTTGCTGGCTACTGTGAGTGTGCAGATGGATGGGAGGTCCATCCTGCTATTGCTCTTTATGTACTAGTTCTCGAACAGAGAAGGGAAGGGAAACAAGGCTTGCAGACTAGTATTTCTGTCGCCCATGGGAGATGACGGTGAAGAAGTTTGTGCCTAGCAATAGAAAGTAGGGAAAAGGTGTTTTGGGAAAGGGATATCCTTGGGAGGTGGGAGAAAGAACCATGACTGTAGTAATATACTGGGTTTGCTTGTTTGGCTCTGGTGTTGGTCGAACTTGGGCAGGGGAAAGTATGGGTCTCTTTTTTTTTGTTTCCTGCGCGTGCGTGCGAGATAGAGGAGGGAAGGTTGTCTGTGGGAATTTCCCTCTTTTGAAAGCGGTAGGTTGGTGTCGCTTAATGCCCAGAAGATAATAAGGTAGTGGCGCCCAGTTTCTTTTCCTTCCAGGTGTGCATATGAACAAAAAAGGATAGGAGAAAGAGGTGCGTGTGTATGTCGATGATCAGACATAGAATTGATGTGCTGTCCTCAATCAGTCGGTTACCTTGGGTACTATCATATATCTAGAGGTGTACTATGTTAGCGAATACGAGCTCAGCTCAACTGGTTAAGCGTTCGGGGGATGTACGGGAGGTCTTGGGTTCGAACCTCAGCAGGAGCGTCCTTGCTCCTTTTTCTTCTTTTCTTTTTTTTTTTATAAGTTGTACATGTTTATTCATATATATATGTGAGACCATATAATATACGTCGCGTTATTAATTTTATACGCGACTACCTCATTTCCTTACATTGTTAGTTATTTATACGTACATGTCTATATATATACGCCCCTTTTATTTTTGTCGCGTTTTAGTTATATGTAACTATGCGACGTTATTATTTATTATATACGACGTTGTAAAATTGTAACGTTACGTATATGTATTTTCATAAACGTACATATATAAGTACGTGACCGTATTCATACGTAACGTCGTCATGTTTCCAGGCATGTATATACCAAATTTAGTTGTTCGTACATTATTATATGTCCGAATTATATAACGCGATATTTTCGGATAATCTCCTCACGTTTATGATTTTATTCATATGAGCTTATATTTACGTATCCCGTACCGATATGTATACACGGTGTAAGTACCCGTTTGGATCTATATTTTAAATACCATAAGGCTTTATTGTAATTGTTGCGCATGATTTAATTTAAACTTCACTAATTTAAGCTGCTAATTATTTTGGGTATTTCATCAAGACCTACTTAGTTAACTCATTTCCACTCAAATTCCTCTTCATGCTCCCTAGTAAACCCTAGGGCACATTAACTCACCACCACCACTTAAACGCTTTGTTTCCTATTCAAATTTCGCCATAGCTTCTCTAGTATTTTATCATGCCCAAATGCATTGTTTTCCTCATTCAACCAACTCACACACATCAAGTCCTTTCTCATCTTATTTTCTCACCCAAATCAATTTATTCACAACAAACTCAATATAGTGCAATAATCTTAAATTGTATAGCACCAAGGCTCTTAAATGACATGGCTCTTAGGCCCTTAAATGACTTAAACTTAAACACTGAATTTCCCACATATATAAGCTTTCAACCTGCAAATACACCCATCAATCTCATAGTAGTTATAATGCTCTTAAAATCCCTCTTAAACTTATATTACAAACTCATTCCCATTGGCTCCTTAGTCACAAGTTCATAAGCTTGTTTAAATTCTTTTTTCCTAGGTTATATAACCCATTACCTAATGTAGCTTAAAGCTACATTGGTACTTATCTAAATACCATCCCTTAAAACTTAAACCACCATTAGGTAAACATTTTACCTTGTTTTTCCAAGCTTATCTTAACTTCCTCCTTAGACCTTCTTCTTCAATGAATCTCGGCCAACCATTAGATTTCCTTTGCCAATGTTCTAATCAATATTCAATGACTCCCATGAGTGCTAAACAATACACTAACCTTAAGGAATGAAACCCTAGGTTAAAAATGTGTTTTAAGGTATTAAATTGAATGCTTTACCTTGGATTCTCAAAACAAGCTTGGATATGAATCAAGAAGGACCTCCTCTAGCCCTTGGATAATAGAAAATAAGCTAGAACAAGGCATAAAAATGAAGCCCCATGAGTGTAATTTTCGGACATGTGAAGAAGCGATGGAAAGATAGTTTTTCTTACATATTCTTTACCTTAAGAGAATGGAGAATTAAATGGGCTCTTCAAACTTGATTTTCCTCCATCAATGGAGATTTCCCATGGCTCCAAAATGAAGCTTTTCCAATTTTGTAAAGATAGAAAGCTAGAGCTTGAGCTAACTAAGAGGTATATGTGTTTAGTTTTTGATTTGGAGCTAAAATGAGCAAGTTATGGACATTTGAAGATGGAGCAAGAATGGAGCTGCTTGGAACGGTTTGAGAGGATGAAGAAGGTGAAGAAAACGTTGGATAAGAAGAGAAATGAAGAAGAGAGGAGAGGGTAGGTTAATATAAGGTATTTTACTTTTATAAAGCAAATAGTACTATTCTCTCTTTTACTCTTATTTTCCTTTATTTGCTTAGTCATGTGGTGACTCCCCACATCAAAACCGGCCACCCCCTTAATAACCAAGATATTTATGGTCTTGGTTGACCAACCAATTGACTTATGTTGACTAAAACTTAAACTAGTCACTATTTGACACTATTCACTAATTAGTGCACATATTCGTGAAATTTTTGGTATCCCATTGATTTAGGCTTCCTAATGTGATACTAATTAGTACACATGTTGATTAAGGTGTAATCATGGGCATTAGGCCACTCAAAACTCATTTCTAAAACAATTTTTCAAAAAGGTGCTTTAAGGGGTCTTAAAGCACATTTTGTGTTTAAGCTTGTTTTTGAGCTTAGTTTTCCTTGTTAATTGATTTAAAATGTCCATTGACATATTACTAAGATCTTATAATGGTATCTGGGTGCTAATCAAAGTCACTCCAAGCTTAGAGCATGTTTTTGCCCAAATTGCCCTTAAGGCATTTTCTTGTGTTTTCCTTGGTTTAAATTGTCTACCAATCTTTCTAAGGCATATTTTAGCCTTACTACATCATATATTGATGTTCACTTAACATACTTAGGTTTGGGGTATTTCAACAACTCGTAGGTCGCACTTAAACCCGTAATACTTCTACCCCATCTTACTCTCAGGATGGTCGCCTTCTGACATTCACCTGCAAAATATAAATTGTAGCCCCCGAGGGGGTCAGCACCTTTGCTGGTACGATTCTCTTATAGCCCCCAAGCTAACGGGGCTACGACGACTAATTGTCGATAGCATGAAGTTGATTAGATGCACAATATAAATAAGAAGTGTAGTAAACAACAAGCCACATATGAACAATCAAAGTTCAAACACAATGAACGACTTAAAAGCGTCCCCGTAGTAAGTGAGTTAGTCTTTTAACTCCTTAAAATATGATACCTCCTAATCTCAGTCCATTCTTATCTTACCTCAGTCTTAATCCTTACCTCAGTCTCAATGTACAAACCGTTCTTTAATTAGAATTGGTTGTACTTTATCTCAAACCTGATCTCAAATCTTATCTCAGTTCTTATCTCAATTAAGTCAACCATTCTTTAATTAGAATGGTTGTTCCTTAATTCATTGTTTATCTTGTCGGGTCAAGTAACCCTAACCAATGAGTTATTAGCTCCATTGGTTTACATAAACAATATTTGTAAGTTAGGTAGATCCCACCACACCATCTCAGTATGCCTCCCTCCTAAAACAAGAAGTCCGAGGAGGTCGAGTCTGTATGTCGACTCTAGGCGACGAGTCCGATGACAAGTCATATTTGGAAGTCGGAACCTGATAAGGATACCAGCCTCCCCCAATACACATGTGTCGGTACCATTCCGGATTCCTCACTCCCCCAAGTCTAATTAGTAGAAGTCTCGAAGTCAATGTTTGTTAGTTAACCTCTTTCGGTTACTAAGAAAACAATATTTGGGAGTGTTCCTTATTCTCACACAATTCTTTACTAAACATTGTTAGTAAGTTCTCACGGTAAGTTGTGTTAGTGCATCACAATCATACAACAAACATAATATTCCGGTTGCATGCTTTGTCTTGTTTAGTCGGCACACATAAACAAATAGCACACAAGCTGAGGGACACCTCGTTAGCAAGCAGGCTACAAGAAAACCATACCGTTCACCGTTGGTCGTTCGGTTGCTTACTCTCCTCCGGAGTCCAAATTCTCAAACCCTAAAACATTGATCGAATCAGGTGGTGAATTTCTTTTAATTAACCTAACTCATATCATCACTAATGTCCTCCCACTAAATACCACTAAATCATTGTAGTTCAAGCTTAACCACTTATGTTATTTACATCTCATTTTACCCAACAAGCCCCCATCATTTACCATCTAAAAAGCACACTTTCTTTGTAAATTTGCCTGGTCCGGGACATGGTCCGGACCTAAGGTCCCGGACCAATGTGTCTGATTACTCTCAGCTACATTTTATTGGGTGGTCCGGGTCTTTGTACCTAGCCTAGGTCCCGGACCACCTCTGAAGTAGATTCTCGGCAGGTTTTTGGTGCTGGTCCGGGATAAAGTCCCGGACCACACTTTAAACTGTTAAATTTTACAGTTTTGAACTTCATTCTCCACTTGTTCCTTTGTCCAATCTTCTTCTAATCTTTCCCCATGTATTCATACATGTTCTAACACCATTTTAGCACTTAAAATCCTTGTAACTCACGGATCAGCTCACCTCTAAATCCCTTGATCATTATTCAAGTTCTTACTAAACTCTTAACACTTATAACTTAATTCATTACACTTCTAACATGTAAATTTTGTCTAAAACTTCAACTAACCAAAGTGTTTCCTTTCAACCAATATAACTACTCCTCAAACATTATTATTCATCCATCTTTCCTTTGCTAAACCTCCCAAGGTTATCTTGCATCTCCATGCACAATTTTCTCTCCTTTCCATTTGTTACTCATCACTCCTACACTTGAACATACCTATACATTTCTTTCCATCCTTTTAACACCCTAACCTTGTTCTTCATTTACCTTGACCATGCTACACCCTCCTTAGACATTCCCATCTCTTTTCCTCAATTTACTCACCATTCTCATGGTTAAACACTCTTATACATTCCTAGTCATTTCATTGACAATTTACAACATTCTCCTACAATTTTCACTTCCATCACCCAAGTCCACTCATTATCATCCAAACTATAACCTTATTAATCCACCACTAGCACCTTCACCAATTACACAAGCTTCCCCAAAATTCTCATTGTTATATCCTCTAGTTCATACCTAAATCATCTTAAAATATTATACATCATTTCCTCCATGATTTTGGTGTGTTTTATACACCCACCAAGCCTCTAATTCCTCCTAGACAACTCTAGGTCATTCTAATCCTCAAGATTACCTTTGTTAACTCATTTTCACTCAAATTTCCTTTAATGACTCCTAGTAAATCCTAGGTCATTTTAATTCACAACAACCACTTAAACACTTTGTTTTCTACTCAAATTTCGCCATAGCTCCTCTAGTATACTGTCATGCCCATATGCATGGTTTTTCTCTTTCAATCATCTCACCCACATCAAATCCTTTCTCATCATATTTTCTCACCCAAATCAACCCATTAATAACAAACTCAATATAGTGCAATAATCTTAAATTGCATAGCACTAAGCCTCTTAAATGACATGGCTCTTAGGCCCTTAAATGACTTAAACTTAAACACTGAATTTCCCACAATAAAAGCTTTCAACCTGCAAATACACACAATAATGCTCCCATAGCAATATAAGTGTTCTCATAATTCACCTTAAGCTTATCTTACTAAATCATTTCCCATTGGCTCCTTAATCATAAGTTCACAAGCTTGTTTAAATTCTTTTTCCTAGGTTATATAACCCATTACATAATGTAAGCTTTAAGCTACATTAGTACTTATCTAAACCTCATCCCTTAAAACCTTAAACCACCCCTAGGTAAGACATTTACCTTGTTTTTCAAGCTTTCCTCTCATTTTCCTCTTTTGGTTTTCTTGATGGAAACCGGCCAAGGACTTAGTTCCTCTTTCCAATGTTCTAATCCACATTCAAATAATGTAATAAGTGCTAAATATTGCACCTTAACTTAAGGAATCATTTCCTAGGTTTACAAGAATCGCTTAATGCACTAAATGGATGTTTACCTTTGAATTTTGGAATGACTTTGATAAAGAAGCTAGGCAAGACCTCCCAAAGTCTTTTGAACAATGAATCAAAGCTAGAAGAAGAGGTAAACAAGCCACCTTAAGAGGCAAATTTTCAACACTAATGAAAAAGGATGGAAAAGATGATTTTTCTTTCACTTTCCTTACCTTGAATGAATGAAGAACCAAATGAGCTCTTCAAACTTGATTTTCCTCCATCAATGGAGTTTTCTCATGGCACCAAACTTGAGCTTTGAAGGATTTGAAAAGATATAAAGGAAGATCTTGCTCCAACTAAGAATAATCTATGCTCACTTTTTGATTTGGAGCTAAAATGAGTATTTGGTGAACAATTAAGGTGGTGGTGCCATGGATGGAGCTCTCACGGTTTTGGAGAAGAGAAGGGGAAGGAAAACCGGTGGAGGAAGAAGAAATGAAGAGAGAGAAGAAAAAGGTAGGCTTAAGTGATGATATTTCTCTTAAAAAGGTAAATAGTACTATTCTCTCATTTGCTCTTCTTTTCCTTAAGTTGCTGGCACATATGGTGAGTCACAACCCTTAAAACCATCCCCCCCTTTATAGATAAGATATTCATGGTCTTTTTTGATCAATTAATTAAGCTAAGTGGACTAAAGCTTAATTTGGGCACTATTTGGTTTCTATTCACAATTAGTGCACATATTTGTGAAATTTTTATTTCCCATTGATTTAGGCTTCCTAATGTGATACTAATTAGTACAAATGTTGATTAAGGTGTAATCATGGGCATTCAGCCACTCAAAACTCATTTCTAAGACAATTTCTCAAAAGGGTGGTTTAAGGAGTCTTAAAGCACATTTTGTGTTTTAACTCGTTTTTGAGCTTGGTTTTCTTTGGTAATTGATTTAATATGTCCATTAGCATGTTAATAAGGTCTTAGAATGATATTTGGGTGCTAATCAAAGTTACTCCAAGCTTAGAGCACATTTTTTCTTAAATTGCCCTTATGACGTTTTCTTGTGTTTTCCTTGGTTTAAATTGTCTACCAATGTTTCTTAGGCATGTTTTAGCCTTATTACATCATAACTTGATGTTTACTTAGCAAACTTAGGTTTTGGGTATTTCATTTATAACATTGTAGACCATAGTCTAAAATTCATTTTCCAACCTTATTATATTCGGTACATCACTATACTTTATTTTAGTTTCATTTTGACCACATAACCTTATGTAATGTCATACCATATGCTAATATCATATAATATAATATCTTTATCTTATAAAAATTATAACCTATAGTTTTTATACAAAACTATTGTCAATTGCCGAATAGGCATATCCATTTAATCTAATTTTCTTATCTTACCATATCTTTATGTTTATTACAAAATCACCCCATTATTTATACCATGTTATATATATATATAAAATATAACATTTTTACCTTTATAAAAAGGTATGACCTATAGTTATTTATTTAAAATAACCGAACTGACCCTTAGGCTGTTCTTATTTATTTTCCAGCCCCTTTAACTTTCCAAATTTATAATTTGACCACATATATAATGTTATGTATATATATATATATATATATATATCTTATATTATAACATTTTAAACGTTAATATAAATGTAACCGATAGTTATATATGTTTCCAATTTCCGAACAGACCCCAAATCTGTTCTAAATTATTTTCAACCCACCAACTTTCTATAATTACAATTTGACCCAATTTATAACATATAGTTTTATAATATCATTAAAACTATATAGTATACACTTATTTTATTAAATACTCTTATATTATTCTAAAAATCACCAAATTTCACCCAAGGGTTATAAATATTATTCCTAACCCCAAAACTCTTGGTTATTACATTTGCACCCCATTTACTTTTCCAAAGTGTAACAATGACATAATAACCATATATTATACATATATAATTTATTTTAATTCCAAATTCAACCCAATAAATTCCTAAAAATTCCTAATAGCCCATGGGTGTTTAAAATACCATTTTACACCCTTAAGTTTCGGTAATCTCCATACATACCCCATATGTTATAAAAATGTTACAATTAAATACTTATCTTATTATATAACCTTTAATAAATTATTTAACTTATTCAACTTGGTCAAAACCTACCCTATGGCCAAGGTTGACCTCCTTAATACAGCCTTGACCATTACTTTCTTTATTTACGGTCTTAAGCCCTAATTTTTCTGAATTTACAAATCAACCCAAAAACTTTATAAAATCTTATAATTTTTTATTTTAAATCCTTTTAACACTTAATTTTTGGCTTTATTATTATTTAGCCCCCATGTAACACCCCAACCATAACCTTCACATTTAATCAATAATCGCAGCAGAAATCATAAACTTAACCATATACCAAAAGGGCGGTGTTACACGCCGTTAGCCACCCACGTGGCTAACAAGGCTGTTACTTACAATGTATCGGTCTGATTACGAGAATGCCGAGCATAATTACAACCTTACAAAAATCACTTATCCAAAAGAATAACAATATACCGAGTGTAACTGTACAAAAATCACCATCTAGCTTTACATCCACCAAAAATATAAGAACTCGAGTGTACAGACACTACTCGGGTTCAATATCCAAAAATAACAAAAGTATCATCAGTCTAGAACCTAAAGCCATTCTGCTTCCTCGATCCTCAACCTGCAATAAACTTAGCCCCCAAAGGGGGTCAGCAACCTTTTGCTGGCATGGTTAACGTGCAGCCCGCTGACTACCGGGATACACGCAACTATTTGTCATGATAACATGGCGTTGATTTTAACATACAACATGCATACATTTAGTAAGAGTTACTGCAGAACAATAACAACACATATAAGATGAGAACCTTTCACTTCAGGAAACAACCAACATGGTTAGTCAACACGTAAGCCTAGAGGATGACTTCATCCTCATGTTAAGCTTAACACACATCACATTACTGTTTTGTTAGTCGAATGGACAACTTTAACTTAAAAGATGAGACAGGTGTAATTACCCGTACACATCAACACATAATTTCCCCCTAGCCCGAGTGGAAGTCAGGTAGGTAAGCTTTGGCTAAGCTAATGGGAGGTCGAATTCCCCATAAAAGGAAAACTACCCTAACATAAGGAGAGAGTCGAATCTGATTCAGATGTCGACACCCATACCTACACGCGTGACCGGAATGACCGGATTCCTCACTCCCCAGGTTAGCACTCGTTAGAAGTCCCACAATGGGAGCTTAATAATATCTCACACAAGTAAGTGTTTGAGTCAGTTAGACATACAAGGGAAGCAAGGCATAATTCAACAACACACATCACAACTAAACACACATAGCCGGGTTAGAACGTTCCTTCAAATGGAAACGTTGTTACCGGATACCGTTCTCTTACGTCCCTAGCTTTGGTTAAATAAACAGTTAGCACGCATTCGAGGTTACCGGTATCGGTACGCACACGTTACATTAATAATAAGAACTGTAAACTCATTTCATGATTTAATCTTACAAGGTTGTAAACACACAGAAAACAAACAACACACAAGCCGGTGTAAACCGGTAGGCAACAGACTGCAAGAAAACTATACCTCGGTCCTTGCCGCTCTAGTGTTCCACCGTACGTTGCTCCTAAACATAATTGATAACGTCGGTTAATTAACTGTTGACTCCCGAATTTGCTAAACACTTTTCATGTTTTTATGGTATGTTTTTATGCTTAGACTTACACTTGATCATCTTTATTATACCCAATAGGGTCTACTAACTAAGACACATTTTTTTTTTGTAGATTTTGGTCCGACCGACCTTGCCGACCGAACTTACCCAAGGTCGGTCCATTCCAGTAGCGCCCGAGTTCGAAATTTTTCACTCCGACCGACCTTGCCAAGTCCGGTCCCAAGGTCGGTCCATTCCAGAAGACTTCTCGTTTGAAAATTTCACCCCGACCGACCTTGCACGTCCGGTCCCAAGGTCGGTCCATTTCAGAAAGATTTCTGCGCACAAAATTTTGAGTCCGACCGACCTTGCAAGTCCGGTCCCAAGGTCGGTCGATTCCAGAAAGATTTCCGTGCACAAAATTTTGAGTCCGACCGACCTTGCAAGTCCGGTCCCAAGGTCGGTCGATTCCAGAAAGGTTTCCGACGGGTTAAACTGGGCTCGACTGACCTTGTAAGTCCGGTCCCAAGGTCGGTCGGCTCCAGATTTTTGTTTCTAAATGTCCATTCCACTCCAAACTTCTTCACAAGCCTCCTAAGGTGTTCTAACATCATTAGACACACTAAAACCTTCATATATCCTCTTCCAAATTCATTTACAAGTTTATTTCTAAGCTCCTCAAATACTCTCTCAAAACACTTGTAGTTCACTAGTTTGCTCCCATCTAGAAATGCATTTAAACCAATACATTCCTACACAAATTTTGACATGATCTCCCCCATAATTTTTACATGTTCCCACTCATCTTTTAACCCATTAAAACACTCCAACCATCAATTCCTCCAAGGCACCAAAACACACTTACAATTCACCTTTAAACCACAATAGCCCTCAATATTCATAAACCTTAAAAGCTTGGCTCTTAGGCCCTTAAACAACATTAAATTAAACACTGAATTTCCTCATATTATTAGCAACACCTGCATTTCACTGAGCATTTATATTTGCACCTAGATAAAACACAAAATCCTGAAAACACCACATAGCTTGAGGTAAGTTGTTTACCTTGGATTTCTTTCAACTATCCCTCCTCCTCACTTCTTGTTGCACAACCGATTTCCAATGGGTTTGTTTGTTACACTAATGACCAAATACCATGAATGGTAATAAGCACCAAGAATTTAAATGAAGCTCTTGCAACAACCCTAAAACTAGAGGGTGTTTAAGCATAGAAATGTAGAGATTCTTACCTTCTACTCCACATGGGCTGTTAGGAAACAAAGATGGGTAATCTCCAGCACTTAATGAGGCTTCAATAAGCTAAAACAAGGAGCAAAAACTGGAGCTCAAAACAGAGCAAAAATCGGCCAAGGAAGATGGAGAAAGAATGGATTTTCGAGTTGCTTCTTACCTTAAACGGTCAAAGGGTTGATTAACTTCAAGAATGGGTGTTTATCTCTTCAAAATGAGCTACACCCATGGAGGTCAAATGTGGAGTTTAAAGATTTTAAAAGGTGGAAAATAATCTCCAAGATGAGAAGAGTATTTTGGTGTAAAAATTTCTTGATTTGGAGTTGATTTAAGGGTAGAACAAGGAGGAGCAAGGTGAGCTATTGATAAGTGTGAAATACATATATTTTTAGGGCTTTAATTCTTTCTATTTTCATAATAATTAATGTCATATTTCCCACTTATCATATGTTTTTCTTAGATTTATGTATTAATATGAACTGATACATTTTATGTGTCTAATGTAGGAAAATTGCAATACACCAATATATATATATATAATGTCACATACCGCATTGCATTTGAATAATCAATGTCGTGAGATTTGATTTGGCTCCATGTCGTACAGTATATCATGCTACAATGATGGCCACGCTTGAGCAGTGAATAGACACTCACGTCCGCTCAAACAAAATAAGAGTTTGTCCGCCCAAACATACGATGTCAACAAGGCGGACACAAATGTGTGAGACAACCGCCCAAACAGAGGAGGACAAACAACAGAGATAACCGCCTGCAAATGGGCGGACAAGAAGAGTGTCGTCCGCATAAACTTGTGCGGACAGGTAGCGGACGTGAATAAATGCTAGTGGATCCGACCGTCTTCTCCAATTCTTCCGACGCTATCTATCTACTTCCTTCAGCATATCAGGCGCCTACCTTAAATTATTCACGGCGTGTGTCTGCAATCAATACCCACTCAATCTTCAGCCGCCCCAATCCACTCCTCTACTTGGTCACGCGTGATCCAGCCTGTTTCTTCCTTCTCCAGCCTGTCCTCAGCTCTTCTTCTCCTTCTTCTATAAAACGCACGAGCCTTCTGCTCAAAAATAATTACTCCCTTCCTCAAAATCCAAACACCACCGTTCAAACCACGACAGACCACAGTTCACCACAATCGTCCATCCAAAGTTCATTAAACTTACGCTGTTATTTTCCAGACAGCCAACGAAGAAGACGATCTGCACAAAACCAGTCTATATCCTGATCTGTATCCGCGTACCATCGTTCTTCTTCGTTCTGTCTGTCTATCTTATTTATTATGTTTGTTTTACTGTATAATTATGTGTGATTAATAAATCTAGCTTCCCGGGTTAGGAAGCAAGCTTATTTTATATAATTGTGTTATGTAAGCTTTCCAGTATAATTTATCTAAGCAGTATTTTGATTCTTGTCCTTAATGCGCTTTAATTCTCATGTACAATTATTAAAGTGATATTTGTAGTTCTTTGTAAAATGCAGTGCTGAGACAAGGTTCTAGACACAGGAAGTCAAATGGGTTAACGACTAGAAGCGAGAGTTTCTCGCCGTATAGGTTAATCTATCTCCAATAGGGATTATTAATAATGCGATTAATTTATTAATAACTTGAACAAGGGATTGCGCTTGTTGTTTAAATTAATCAGGGTTTATTAGGCAGGGAACGGTCAATAAACTAATTAAGATTCTTGAGTTTATTGCTAAAGTAGGAAAGTTATATTGATATGATTAAATGAAATAGGTAAGCAGAGTAACCCGGGATGCTTCTTTAAAACCAAAAAGATTTATAATTTCTATTTCTTTTCTGTTTTAATTAATTGTTTTTATTATTGTCTTATGATTTAACTGTTAATATAACTCCCTAAAAAAGATAAAATCTGTTTATAGAAATCTCCGTCAATTTAATATACTATCAGTTATCCACAGTGAGGTCCCCAAGAGTACGACAACCCACATATCCACTATTCCGTAAAACACTGCCTAGGTTGAAGAAGTAGTCACATATTTCTCCAACAAGTTTTTGGCGCCGTTGCCGGGGACCTCCGGCAAGGTTAATTGATAATTTTTAATTTGATTGAGTTAACTGTTTAATTTTGTTTATATCTGTTTCATTTTATTTTGTTCTCACTTTATTTAATTTTAATTTTACTTACCTTTTATTTTAGCTATTTTCTTTATTTTTTTTTTATCGTATTTAGTTTTTCTGTTTAGTTAATTTTTGTTTTTGTATTTCTTTTCTATTTTTAGTTCTATTCTACTTGGTATTTTTATTTTTGTTTTTTGTAGGATAGTTACTGATTATGGAGAGCGGCGACGATGAGGTGAGAAGGTTGTTGATCAATTTGGAATGGACTCACATGCAAGAGGAGATGTCCTCATATCAAAGGTTGGTCAAGGATTATCAATCACCTCAACAGTCAAATCGAGAGCCGTATTGGTGGGAAATCGACCAGACTAATACACAGTACCAAGAAGCTCAGTTGGGATACTGCTACTTCAATCAGAATGAACAGCAATCTACACAAGGGCCAGACGAATTTCTCCAGACCGAACCGCTAGAAGAAATTCCAGTGCTGACTCCAAGGAGTGAAGATCGATTCGAGCCAGATATTATTGAAGCTACAAGTTTTGATGAGGAGATAAAGAAACTTATCAGGACATTTTTTCCGACGCCGAGTTGGAGCAAATGTCTGAGAGTTACAATTCTCCTCCATCTCCATCCCCAGCACAAGAGGAGCAATTAAAAGCTGAAGGTATTTTGTGTGAGCCTCATAAACCAGAAGAGGATATTTATATTCTCGAATCTGAGGAAAAAGTGCTACCACCAGTCTCTCATAAACTCTCACCCTGCCTCCATAAGCCTCAACAACAAGAGGAGGATGTTTACATCCTCCAATTTGAGGAAGAAAAATCATCATCACCTGGTCTCCTATTAGAACTACGTTACCGGCAATACCTCCTCAAACACCAGGTTTTGTGGAGTATACATTTTCCTATTTTATTTGCCGAGTTAACGTACTGTTTTGACCCAGGTGGTTTCTCTTAATTACTGCTAACTTCGTTTTCCTGGCGAAGTTGTTGTCTACTTTTATATTTGATCCAGGATAACGAAGCGGGAGTCTAGCCAAAGACTATAAATACGGGCAGCTTACTGGGAGGCAACCCAGTGGTTAAATATTATTTCTCTGCTATTTTTGTTTTATGTTTTGTTTTCCATATTATTCCAATATATGTTTTTTTTATATTATAAAAAAAAAGAGGAGAGAGAACGAGGAGAATTAACTTGAGTTCTTCTGGCTGTTTAGAATATTTATTACAGGAACATCTTGCACATTCCTACAGCTGAACTCAAGTGTGGGGGAGCTACACTACATACTCTGCCAAACTCTAGGGAGTACACTATCCATACTTTGCTCTTTAAATTTAAATATCTCTTATTACCATGCTTTTTGACCATACGAGGTAGTTTGCATGCCCTGTTATTTTAATTCTTTCTATGCAATGAGGGCATTGCTTTGGTTCAAGTGTGGGAGAGATAATAATCAAAACTTGCTCTTAAGTTTTCTTTTTCGACACTGTGTTTAAATTTATTAAGTGATTAATAATCAAAGAAGGAGCCATAGAGGGAGTAATGCCGGTATTAACAGGTTTAAAGGGTACACAAAAAAAAAAATTATTATTACTCTGCTCCTTACTCAATGCTAAAAATTCTGAGGAAATTATCATTTGAATTTTGTTTTGACTTTGGGCCTGGATTTGATTTGGAATGAAATGGTGGAAAAAGAACAAGGCAAGGTACTCCTCTGATCCAAACAGGCATATTCTGATCCTAAACAGGCCTCGTCCACTCGGTTATTAAGTTCTTAGGGGTGCTTTATCACCCGGCTACCTAAGGTACTCGGTATCTGGGATAGTAGACCCAAAACCGCTACAAGGGTGGAGAGAAAAGTCTGAGGTGAAAGAAAAATGAACTTCAAAATTGAAGTATCTGTGCATTCTGTACCAAAATGATAAAAACTTCTACATTATGGATCATGAGTATGTGGCATTGAAAGGTATAATGGAAAAAGATTTTACTTCATGCCCCTTGTCGTTCAAGGAAATGTGAAAGAAAATGGTGGATTGGCTCAGGGTTAAAAGCAGAATTCTCATGGTACTGCTCCTCTTTCTTTTGTAGGATTTCAGAGTTATTCTCAGAAATAGGGAAATATAACTAATAAATTTAATGTTATTAGTACCCTTTAAAAATCTGACAAGATTAACAATTACCTCTTCTGTGCTCTCCTTACTTGATTATTGTCTTTTTAACTTGTTTAAACATTATGTCAGAAAGATTTGCTTGAGGACAAGCAAAAGATAAGTATGGGGGAGTTTGATAAGTGTGAAATACATATATTTTAGGGCTTTAATTCTTTCTATTTTCAATAATTAATGTCATATTTCCCACTTATCATATGTTTTTCTTAGATTTATGTATTATATGAACTGATACATTTTATGTGTCTAATGTAGGAAAATTACAATACACCAATATATATATATAATGTCACATACCGCATTGCATTTGAATAATCAATGTCGTGAGATTTGATTTGGCTCCATGTCGTATAGTATATCATGCTACAATGATGGCCACGCTTGAGCAGTGAATCGACACTCACGTCCGCTCAAAAACAATAAGAGTTTGTCCGCCCAAACATACGATGTCAACAAGGCGGACACAAATGTGTGAGACAACCGCCCAAACAGAGGAGGACAAACAACAGAGATAACCGCCTGCAAATGGGCGGACAAGAAGAGTGTCGTCCGCATAAACTTGCGCGGACAGGTAGCGGACGTGAATAAATGCTAGTGGATCCGACCGTCTTCTCCAATTCTTCCGACGCTATCTATCTACTTCCTTCAGCATATCAGGCGCCTACCTTAAATTATTCACGGCGTGTGTCTGCAATCAATACCCACTCAATCTTCAGCCGCCCCAATCCACTCCTCTACTTGGTCACGCGTGATCCAGCCTGTTTCTTCCTTCTCCAGCCTGTTCTCAGCTCTTCTTCTCCTTCTTCTATAAAACGCACGAGCCTTCTGCTCAAAAATAATTACTCCCTTCCTCAAAATCCAAACACCACCGTTCAAACCACGACAGACCATAGTTCACCACAATCGTCCATCCAAAGTTCATTAAACTTATGCTGTTATTTTCCAGACAGCCAACGAAGAAGATGATCTGCACAAAACCAGTCTATATCCTGATCTGTATCCGCGTACCATCGTTCTTCGTTCTCTGCTGTCTGTCTATCTTATTTATTATTTGTTTTACTGTATAATTATGTGTGATTAATAAATCTAGCTTCCCGGGTTAGGAAGCAAGCTTATTTTATATAATTGTGTTATGTAAGCTTTCCAGTATAATTTATCTAAGCAGTATTTTGATTCTTGTCCTTAATGCGCTTTAATTCTCTTGTACAATTATTAAAGTGATATTTGTAGTTCTTTGTTAAAATGCAGTGCTGAGACAAGGTTCTAGACACAGGAAGTCAAATGGGTTAACGACTAGAAGCGAGAGTTTCTCGCCGTATAGGTCAATCTATCTCCAATAAGGATTATTAATAATGCGATTAATTTATTAATAACTTGACCAAGGGATTGCGCTTGTTGTTTAAATTAATCAGGGTTTATTAGGCAGGGAACGGTCAATAAACTAATTAAGATTCTTGAGTTTATTGCTAAAGTAGGAAAGTTATATTGATATGATTAAATGAAATAGGTAAGCAGAGTAACCCGGGATGCTTCTTTAAAACCAAAAAGATTTATAATTTCTATTTCTTTTCTGTTTTAATTAATTGTTTTTATTATTGTCTTATGATTTAACTATTAATATCACTCCCTAAAAAAGATAAAATTTGTTTATAGAAATCTCAGTCAATTTAATATACTATCAGTTATCCACAGCGAGGTCCCCAAGAGTACAACAACCCACATATCCACTATTCCGCAAAACGATAGGTACACTGCCTAGGTTGAAGAAGTAGTCACATATTTCTCCAACAACTATTTGGAGCCCTTGCAAATCGCCATTGCTGGAACAAAATGGAGAAGGAGAGCAGAGAGAGGGATGGGATCGTGAGTGAAGAGAATGAGGAAGAGAGAGAGTGTGAGAGAGAGAATAAAGTAGGTAGTTTTGTATTTTAGAGAGTAAAGTGAAATTAATAGAATAGAGAGGGGGAGAGAAACCGTGAGACACAAGAGAGGGGAGAAAAATTTGATTTTTATTTATAATGTGAGAGAGTCGCACTTGGTCATTTAGCAGATAACACCCGTGATTTCCTGAACTGTCAGTTTTAACAGTCCGGGTCCGGTTTCCGGATTTTTGTTTTATTTATTTTTATGGTCCTAGACCTTGACCAATATTTAATTATAGTCATATGATTGACTATAAATTTTTATTAGTCCTTTAAACCCGTTTAAAATCACATTTCCCGGGTTTCTCGAAAAACGTGCTTTAAAGCTCGTTTTGCGTTTTTAATCCACTATTTGGATCCGTTTCCTTCGGGAATTTTTCCCACATGTTCTTAACGATAAATAGCCTTAAAATATAATAATTATATAATTAACTAACATATTAAGGTTTGGGGTATTTCAATCTACCCCCCTTAAAAGAACTTTGCCCCAAAGTTCACTTCCCACGCATCTTAATATTAGAACACGGGGATTACTTCTGAAACCACGCTTCCATAACAAACACAAACATTCTTTACATCACATCGGACTCAAGGTCCCGGTACATAACATCACTTAGACTCAAGGTCTATAACATAACAACATAGACGTGTATTCCAATACATGCCATACATACATAACCGAAACGGCTCTACCCCCCTTAAATAGGGGTACGCCCCGTACCCTATACATACAAAACTAAGAAGTAAACAACGACGGGTACTTCGCCCTCATATCATCTTCCTCCAGCTCCAGGTGGCCTCCTCGACCTCCTGGTTAGACCAGAGAACCTTCACCAGTCGAACAGACTTGTGGCGAGTGTCTCGAGTCTTAGTACCAGGATCCGTACGGGAGTCTCCACTGATCGCATGGTCGGCTCCAGTGTTAGCCTTTCGGGCTGAAGTACATGAGACGGATGAGACATATATTTCTTCAGCTGGGACACATGAAATACATCATGTACCTTGCCCAGCTCAGCAGGTAAATCGAGTCTGTAGGCTACCGGGCCTATCCGCTCCGTCACAACATAAGGCCCCACATATTTCGGGCTCAACTTGCCTTTCTGGCCAAAACGAAACACTCCCTTCATGGGGGATACTCTAAGGAATACCTGATCGCCCACGGTAAACTCCAGGTCGCGTCTGCGCACATCGGCGTACGATTTCTGCCTATCCTGAGCTGCCTTCATGTTAGCCCGGATTGGCGACTTCTGCTTGTACTTGCTCTAAATACTCAGGTCCTATAATGACCGTCTCACTCGACTCATCCCAGCATAATGGCGTGCGGCATGGTCTACCGTACAAAGCCTGGAAGGGAGACATCTTGATCGAAGCGTGGTAACTGTTGTTGTAGCTAAACTCGATCAGATGTAACTTATCAATCCAGCTGGTCTGAAAGTCAAGTGCACATGCACGTAACATATCCTCAAGCGTCTGTATGGTGCGCTCACTCTGACCATCTGTCTGTGGGTGAACGCCGTACTCAACTTCAGTTCGGTACCAAGTGCTTCCCGTGTACTTCTCCAGTACCTCGAGAGGAATCTGGTATCCCTATCAGACACGATAGTCTTCGGTACTCCATGATGTCGTACTATCTCACGGTCGAAGAGCTCTGCTAGCTTCGCCACTTTCCAGGTGTCCTTCATCGGAATGAATCGGGCCACCTTGGTCAGTCGGTCTACAACGACCCATATCATATTCAAGCCTCCCCGAGTAGGCGGAAGCCCAACAACAAGTCCATGGAAATATCATGGAACTTCCATTCAGGAACGGGCATTGGCTGTACCATGCCACCAGGACGACGGTGCTCAAACTTGACCTTCTGGCAAGTGAGACACCTAACAACATAATCTGTCACATCTTTCTTCATACCGGTCCACCAGAAATATCTCTTCATACTCTTGTACATCTTTGAAGCTCCGGGGTGAATAGAAGTAGAAGAACAGTGTGATTCACTCAGTATGCGCTCCTTCAGCTCAGCGCTACTTCGTGGAATACAAAGTCGGCCATTCAGCCTGATCAAATCATCATCATGTAGTCGGAAATCATACTTTTGGCTCTCGAATGTGCCGTCCATAAGTTTCTGTTTGATCTCTTGCATGTACTGATCTGACATCTGAGCACTCCGCACCTCTTCAACCAAGCTAGAGTGAGAGATTAGCGAATGGAGAGAGTGTGCTCGGCGACTCAATGCATCAGCTACAATGTTTGCTTTACCTTCCTTGTACTGAAGGTTAATATCGTAATCAGTAAGGAATTCACCCATCTTCTTTGCCTCATGTTCAGCTCCTTCTGAGTGAACAGGTATTTCAAACTCTTGTGATCTGAATAGATCGTCACATTCACTCCGTACAAATGGTGTCGCCATATCTTCAAGGCGAAGACAATGGCACCCAATTCTAAATCATGTGTAGGATAATTTTCTTCATGTCGCTTCAACTGTCGGGAGGCGTAAGCTATGACCTTCCCGTGTTGCATCAAAACACAACCCATTCCCTTTCCTGACGCATCACAGTACACCTCAAAACCATCACCCTCTGGTATAGTAAGAATTGGTGCAGTAGTCAAAGCATCCTTGAGCTTCTGGAATGAGCTCTCACAGTCAACTGTCCAATCAAATGGTGCATCCTTCTTCATTAAGGATGTCAACGGTTTCGAAACACTAGAAAAATTCCTCACAAATCTCCGATAATAACCTGCCAGACCGAGGAAGCTCCGGATGTCGGTAACCGTCTTCGGTCTAGGCCAGGTGCGCACAGCATCAATCTTGGCCGGATCCACAGCGATCCCGGCCTCTGAAATAACATGACCAAGAAAAGAGACTTGGTCCAACCAAAATTCACACTTCGAGAACTTCGCATAAAGCTGGTTCTCTCTCAATGTTTGCAGTACACTCCTCAGGTGAGTTTCATGCTCAACCTTGGACTTAGAGTAAATAAGAATATCATCGATGAAGACAACTACTGACTTATCCAACTGATCTCGAAACAAACGATTCATCAAGTCCATAAACTTTGCCGGTGCATTAGATAAACCAAACGGCATGACCGTGAATTCATAGTGTCCATATCTGGTTCGGAATGCGGTCTTCTCGATATCACTGTCCCTGATAGCAATCTGATGGTAACCCGATCGCAGATCGATCTTAGAGAAACAGATGCACCTCTCAGCTGATCAAACAAATCATCGATACGTGGCAATGGGTAGCGGTTCTTCACCACGTCACAGCATTCAGCTCTCTGTAATCGATGCAGAGGCGGAGACTACCATCCTTTTTCTTCACAAAAAGGACTGGTGCTCCCCATGGTGAAACGCTAGGGCGGATAAATCCCTTGTCAAGTAGGTCTCTCAGCTGCTCTTTGAGCTCTGTCATTTCAGCTGGAGCCATTCGGTAGGGCGCCTTCGCTATCGGTCCGGTGCCCGGCACCAAATCAATCTCAAACTCAACTGCCCGTGTAGGCGGCATGCCTGGGAGTTCCTTAGGAAAGACATCAGGAAACTCCGACACAACCGGACATCTGGGCTAAATTCAGGGTCTCTCTCTATGTCCTGGACATAGCAGAGGTATACATCATTCTTTCTTCTGATTTCATGATACATGGCCATGGCGGAAATGATCTGTGTCGAAGGCTCCCTGGGCCTCTGGCGGTAGGAAATGGTAACCCCAGACGGACTCCGAAGAAGCAGACGGTGCTCGGCACATAGGATTCTGCCCTTGTACCGCTCCAACCAGTTCATCCCGACAATTACATCAAAACCGAGCCCCTCGAACTCTATCAAGTCGATCGGGAACTCTTCATTCTTAATTCGTACAACGACATCTCGGTGGTAGCGGGTACACCTGATCCGCTCTTTCGACGGGAGAGTGACTAGGAAGTCTTGCATCTCTTCACCGTCTAACCCCAGCCTCTTCGCAAATGATAGCGAGATGAAAGTGTGTGAGGCTCCGGAGTCGAACAAGACCGAGGCGTCCACGCCATTAACTGGGAAGGTACCGGTGAGGATGGTGCCGCTCTTGCCGGCCTCTGCCTCATTGCAGACACTCAGTACACCTCCCGTCCCGAGTGCACAGCCTAATTTATTTCAGAAACTTATAAGTATAACGGTAATAACACGGGTGGTTTACTCAAGGAATCAACACTGCTTTATTCATAAAACTCATCTTTACGCCATGATGGTATTACATTGGCTACATCGCTCGATAACTTAGCATACTCAGTGCATCACATACTTAACATACAACTGACTTCATACTTTACATGGTTACACATAACTTCAAAACTGTCTAAAGGTTAAGTTCAAACGTCCAGGCTTCATGTGTGTGGCATTGATTATTGTCGGAGGTGCCGTATTCAATTTGATCTTCTTGATACCATGATACAGCATCCTTGACTGCCCACCCATGATTAACACATCTCCAGACTCCAACACTAGCTTCCTTGCGAGGTCCGCACGCTTCTGCTCGCCATACATAAACACTGCGGTATCACCAATGGACCGACACCACGGGTACTCCCTTACTTAAGACTCGGGTGTCTCGTCCTTGTCTTGGTGCAAGCCCAATCTTCCACCTTTTTGGTAGAAATTGACAATACATAAGTCCGCCTTGATACTTGGAATTTGTTCCGGTTCAACTTGCTGAGCAATTCCCACGGTGTGGTTAACAACCGCAAGGAACTCCTCAGGTATACTCGGTATAGTAGCTCCATCTTCAGCTCGCGTGTCCTGATATGACTTGGTGTAAGGGTTCCAATCCTTACCCATGCACATCATCTTTAAATTCATTTTCGCCCCACTTGGGTATTCGGGTGTGTAGAAACCTCCAGGTGCTGCTCCAAGCTCGTTGCATCGACGAATGATATGGATTTGTGCTTCGGGTGTCAGGTATCCTTTTAATAATATCATACCTGGTTGGATAACCTGACACTGTTCTGTCGGATAGTCGGGGATGCCAATGGTGGTATCTCCGGGGTTCGGTGTGGGTGGGATTGGATAACAAATATTGAAAGTTCCTAAGGTTTAGAATTACCTAGTTTAGGTGGTTTTCACATTATACTTTAACTTGTTACTTATGTGGTCATACATCTAGACCCACTAACACACATGCATGGAAATGCGGTAAGCAATCACTTATCTCACTTAACGGATTCAAGGGGGTACCTGGTCTAGAAGACGATCCTGGTGCCTCTGACCGGTCCACCACGTTCAAGGCAGCCTTGCCTGCTCCCGGCCCCTTCCCTTTCTGGGAATCAGTATTCCCTTGCCCTGAGGATGGCTGATAAGTAGCTTTCGGGCCTTCAGTGGTCGCAGTGGCCTTACCCTTCCATTGCCCCCTAGGCCTATAGTTTCTGCCATCGGGTTGCTGTAGCACTCGAAGTCACGGTGCCCCAGCTTCTTGCAGTAGTGGCACTGCACATCATTCCCTTTGCAATCCTTCCGGGATGGTCACCTTTGCACCACTTACAGAAATAGTGGCGCTCCGGTCCAGAGCCCGTACTGGCTGCTATCACAACACACACAATCAATACACTTACAACATAGTAATACATACTTGATTTGGTATTCGGAATTAACTAGTTACCCTTGGCGGGTGAGAGCGTAAGGGCTTAGCCGCATAGGCGTAAGTGAGCTTCAGCGGCTCCTCAGTGGTAGTGGGCTGGGCTTGGCCCTTGCATCTTGCTGCTGGCCCTTCTGGGGCTGAGGGTAAGGTTTCCTCTTCTTCCCTCCTTGGTACCCTTGCGAGCTTTGGCCCTCGCTCGAGACCTTGCGCTTATGCGCATTCTCCTCGTCCCTTAGGCGACGGTGATCTCCACCTTAGCAGCGGCATGATAGCACTCCTGAAGTATCAAGGTGTTAGTCATGCCCCGCATACATTTACACACTCACACACAATATAACTCATTCACACTTAGGCATTATTTGAAGATACCTGCAAGGTATTGTACTCGGCTGGCCCCATGCCATAGCGTAGGCGGTGGCTCAACCCACTGTAGAAGCGATTCACCAAGACCCGGTTCGAGTAACCTAGGTCGGGTAGGAGATGAACAAGGTCGGTGAAGGCGGTGTAGTAGTCGTCCACCGTCATTTTGTCTCCTTGCTTTAAACTATCAAGCTCCAGGCGCTTTGCCTCTTGCACGTGCACTGGATAGTACTTGGCCCTTAGTAATGCCGTGTACTGTTCCCATCCAAACTCCGGGTCGGCCACTTTCTCGGCCCGTACAAGTTTCCACCAATTTCTAGCCGAACCCTTCAAGTAATACGCAGCAAGACGGACCTTGGTATCAGCAGAAACGGCCAAAGTCTCGTAGGCGGTCTCAAGCTCCGAGATATACGCCTCTAGTTTGGAAGGGTCGGTCTCCCCTTTGAAAGACGGGGGCCTCAGATCGGCCAACGCTTTCACCCAATTAGTCTCGCGTGGCTGTGGTGGTGGTTGAAGATGCAACAGAGGTTACTCTCCCGACACAATTTCCACACCGCGATGTATAGTGGTTCGGCCAATAAAGCGGCCTACGTCCACTTCTAGACAGAGTTATTATTTATTCTTTAGTTTACAACACTAGAGAGCCTTTTGGGGTGGGCTCTCTCTTTTCTAACTTGAGAGTCCTTTACAAATGAGCCCCTCTACTCCTATTTATAGACTTTCTATCACTAAGTTTACCCTTTTGCCCCTATACATGTGGTGGTGTTACATAAACATAACTGTCAGTCCTTTTACGGGTCTCTGGACTGAAATACTGCTTCCGCAATGGACTAACTCTTCCGGACCGTCACTTTAACAATAATCCTTCCGGTAGTTACTCTATCGGTAGCGATCCTTTAGATAGCAGTTCTTCCGGTAGCAGGTCCTCCGGAAGCAGGACTTCCAATGACAGGCCTTCCGACAATTGGTCTCCGGTAGTAGTCCTTCCGCTAGTAGGCCTTCGGTAGACGCTTTGACCCTCCGCATGGTATATTTCATACCATTACATCAGTCCCAAGTTCTACTTTTTAACACTAAAAGTGGAACTTATAAAAAGAAGATAAAATTTACACCTTGTACTCTTTTCTTTCCTAATATATCTCCGTCCCACAAGTTCTTTTTCTTTTGCCTAAAAAGGAAATGAACTTTAAAACTGTAGCCTATACTAGGAGCTTGTCTTCCGGAAACAAAGAAGTCCCACGGGTTCCGAGGGCGATGAAGTCCCACTTGTACTCCTGAGAAAAGGTCTCCGCTCGTTGAACGTGGCATAATAAGAAATCCAAAGATCTGGAATTCCGAAGGGCCATAATAATCCCAGAAGACCAAATAATTCCAGAAGACCATAATAATTCCAGAAGACCATAATAATCTCAAGAAGTCCGAGATAATAATAATAATGGGATATTACTTCATAATCAGGTTCCTTTCATAATCAGATTCCTGCTTGAATCACTTTATTCTTTGGACCTGCATACCTGATTTAACAGATTAAAAGATATTTGTCTTTTGGGCTGCCCGGAGCGACCGGACTTCCCAAAAGTTTTTTGTGTTAGTTAGAGTATATTAATCACGGGGATAAAAAACCCAAATATACAGCCTATAGTTTGCTTAGAGCAGCCTTTCTAAGTACATGGATAGCACAAGTCTGAGCTGAACAAAAGGAATTCCTAAAAATTCTATTGCTTCCCAAAAGTTGGAGATTCTTACAATGAAGAATTTTAGACTGCTTTTTTTGTTTTTTTTTTGCCAAGATCTCTTTTGGTAACCCCTTAGTTACACCTTCATGCTTTCACACTCTACCACTGTACACATGGTGAGATCGTCGGTTTATCACTCTACCGACTTTGAGCCGGTGAGATCGTCGGATTAACACTCTACTGTCAGGACGCTGACAGTGAGATCGTCGGATACATTACACTACCATTCTTTGATGGTAGATCGTCGGATACAAAACACTCTACCATGGCCAATGGTGAGATCGTCGGTTACATTCTTTTTCTTTCTTTTTTTCTCATGACTCGCTGGTCTTGGTTTTGAGTAAATCAGAAGTTGTTTTAAAAATATTTCTTTTTGAAAACTAGAGGGTGATCAATCCTCTAGAGAAAGTTTTGTAAACTTCCGGTGGCAAAATAATTTCACAATGAATATGAAAGTTTGGTGACCCATCCTTTTTTTAATTTAAACCGGTTGGATATTACCCGTGGAATGATATTACCGGTAGGACTTCAATTGCTACCGGAGGGGATTCCAAGTTGTTGGAGATTTCAACTTAACTTTCTACCGGCGGAGATCCAAATTTGCTATCGTGTAAAATTTCATGTTGGAGAAATCTTCTTGCGGAGTCAAATCCCATAGCACTGGTAGAACAAATTTTGTCAACTGCCTGCCCCAGCTTACTCTTCTTATCAAGCTCCAGACGATTCCGCTCTGATTTAATTTCTCTACCGACATCTATTCTCTGGCTGGCACTTTGTTGGTCATGCCTCCATTGCCAGTGGAAGCTTCACACTGCGACCCTTTGAATGCGGAAGTCCCCGAAACAGATTCGAGCTTCTACACCAAAGCGGGACGCAAGTTGCTATCGGTAGGGACTTTAGACCGTTTGCTGGTGGAGAAGCTTCTACCGGAGAGGATTTTCAAATTTCTGTCGGAGAGGATATCAAAATCTCTGTCGGAAGCCCACAACCCAAACTTCTACTGGGGACGCCTGGATCTGTGCGTTCCGCAAGGTTGGATAAGCTTTCTCTGTCCTTTATCTTCGTAAAAAAATTTCTCCGGGTGGGGCCAACTGCCTTGCTACCGAGGAGGAAAAACTGCTATACAGTCTGAAGTCAAGAACGTTTTCCCACCTCCGAAAGCAAGATCCATCTCCGAAAGCAGTCAAGACACAAACAATTCAGAAGACCGGAGAGCTGATTAGGAAATCGCATCCGACCGGAAGTTCCCTTTCTCATCTCACCATCTACCGATACCTCCGTCGACTCATTCATATTTCTAGTTCCATCCTTTTTTATTCTTTTACCGGTAGAAATCAGCACCCAAAATTCACTGTTGGAGCACTCCGATACGTACTACCGGTCGAGATGGAAAGGGACATCGCTACCGGTAGTGACTTTAATTTGATATCGGAGGAGGTTGTAAGTTGGTACCGGTAGAGGTGAGAAGCTGCCATTGGTGGAGGCTCCAATTCATCACCGGTAACCAAACTCTTAGTCTGGCTGAAGCAAAGATTGTGTCCGGACCTTGATTGAAAACACTGGTGGAGTTGAGAAGTTGCTTGATTCTTCTGTTTGCCTTTCCATGGTTCACCGTTTGCTTTTGTATCCCATTGTTTTCCTGTTTAATTGTCGGTGCGGTGGATCGAAGGTCTCCGGTAGCTTTTCAAGAATTCGTCTAGATGAGGCTACCTCACTTGACTTTGATTAAATTGTGAAAACATTGCCGGACTGTCAATGAATTACCCTTTCACCATCAAATGATCCTTAAATCCCCTCAGATCAGTTCGGAGGTTTTCGATTTGCTGTAACAATTCGCGGCCTTAGCGATTTGAGCGAACCGAACGAGGCCAAGTCTTTTCTTTCGATCTTCCATTCATAAGATCGTTGCTCTCTGACTTCTTCGACAACCAGGATCCGAGGGAAAATCCTCACCTTGGAGAAGTTAAACTTGAAAACCACTCGTGGTTGGCTGTACACACGATGTACGGACTCTTGGAGCTCTGAACTTTTCCATCGGACAATTGCGTAATCTTCTTTCCGTCCAAATTTTGCCCTTAATTTGGACTACTTATGAATCGGAATCTTACTCTCCATGTTGCCAAATAAAGCCTCCGGTAGTTAGTTCTTCTGCCTATTTGAGTTGACAATTCTCTCGGAAGCAAACAAACCAGAATATTTATGAGCAAAACTGTGTGCAATACGCTTATGTTTGAGGCTTTAAACAGGAGATAAACTGGGTAAAATGTATAATTCAAACTTGATCATGGTAGAATCGACACCTGCCCACTTATGTGGCAGCAAAGAAATGCCTACTTCAAACTCAAAGTATAATTAGCCGGAGGAAGAACAACAGAAAATAATGAAAAGTATTTCTTGAATATCAGCGAAACAGATGAATAGATTAGCTTTAAAACAGAGGTATAAAACTATATTAAAATTGTTTAGAAACAAGTGGTTCATGTCTTCACCCAGCAGCAACGTGCATTGGTGACCAAATCAGAGAATGTATATAATACAAACATTTACCCTTCCTACTGATTTTCATCATTTCACTATGGCCGAAGTAAGAGAAGCTATAGAAATTCCGATAGATGTGTACGTACTTTTTAGAAAACTTAAACCATCAGAAATTTTTTACTTTTAAAGGCTAAAAGTTGAGGAAAGATTGCTTAGCTCAGATGGAAGTAGTTGCTGAAATAGCTCGTCAAATGCATAATCAATAGCCTGATTCGAAAGTACAAGATAGATGTTTAAATGCTCGACTTAAAATTGCTCATAAGCAGGAACAGCAAGAGATCTGTAATGCGACAGATTTTGGATTATAATAGAAGCAAACAAAAGCAGGGCAAAACACAACCGAGTGTAAGTTATATCCATATCTTGATTTCAAACAAGTTCACCAGAAGGCCAGAGAATGCGACAACTTCATAATTGATGGTATCCTGACCGCATTTGTCACAGAGGCACAAGTATAGCAAAGAAAAGGCCATCCAAACAGATAGATTGCAGCACGTTCAAACTTAAATAAAATTGGATTGAATGATAGCAGCAAGTTTATCTGAGACTAATCAAGACTTCAGGTGCAAAATGGCAGCAAAACCAGAGACGATCCAAATAGAATGTGAATAGAATGTGCGATCCTTTCATGCTCTTAGCTTAACAATACTTAATAACCTAGTTTTTTTAAAAAAAAAGTCAAACACAAACAGCTTCTTACCAATGGTAGAATATGTTAAGACATACCTCATTTACAGCATAAAGGTTAGCAAAACAAGAGCAGTCAGAATTTAGAAATAATAGATTGCTGGAATGCTTAAATATTTGAGCAGTACGAATCATTTGGAAGAAAAAGCAGTTTACACACCTTTAATTCATCACCTTCCGATCTTAACGCTTACCAGATCATCACAAGCTTATTCTAGATATAGTGTTGTACCTTTTTATATGCGGTCTGTCCAATTGTTTTGAGCTTACCCGTTTCTTGAATTGGATATCGAGCGCTTCAAGTTTGCTCCCTTTCTTTGTCCGAGTGAAGCAAGGATCATGCCTGAAAGAACTCATTGGGGCAAGCCTTTGCGCAATGACGTTACCGGTAGCTTGACTGCTTCCCCTTTTCCTGCCCGCTCTTACTCCAGAACGACGCCCGACGTGTCACCTTCTTCATGTGAGACTCTGCAAATCTTCTCCCAGCTACATCGCACCTCTTGATACGTCTTGAAGTAGCAACGGGAGTCCGATCTTTTTGATCTTCTCATTTCTTCAATCTCGATCTTCCATCATCCCCGATTGATCGGAAGTGCTTCTTTAGTGGCCAGTCTTCGGATGTTTTCTTTCATCCTCAAAGGCCTCCAGAGTTTACTTTCCTTCTCCAGCTCCCTCGTACAGACTTCTAGTCTCCGACGGAATTTTGCCTCCGGGGCTGAATGCGAATCCTGCTCATTTTTCTCTTTTCGTACTAGCAAATTTTGTTCAAGTCTCTGGATTCTTTTTATTTGCTTCAAACTTTTATCATTCTTGAATTGAGAAGAGGTATTCCGCGTTGGCTCCTCCTCGAGCCGCATCAGGAATTTCTTCATAGCCCCGTTCTGCTGCTCGTAGCTTGATCGATATTCAATCAGGATCTTCGAATCTTTGTCACATGTTATCGTTAACTGGAAACTTCACTTCCTCTTTTCATTCCTCATTCGTTAAGATACTGCATCTCCAATTCACCGGTTCCTTGCCTAGCGAGAGCGCGCTCGTTCCTCTCAAAAAATCCTTTTCTTCGGAGCCTCACACGCCACCGAGCTTCATTCCTTATTGCTTCTCCTCGAAGTTGATTGACTGAATTAAGATCTTTTCAATATATCATTGATGGATATACTTTTGATGTCGTATTCAGGTGTTATTCTTCATAAATGAACCCCGCGGATCTCCATCTATTTTGACTTTCGTGGCTTCTCGATCTCTTCTTTGGCTTCTCGCGATTCTTCTTCCTTCCAGGTTCAAGCTGTGGTTGTGGATCAACTCTTTCTTGAATCGCGTAAGTTGTCATTTTCTCTTTCGATCCTCCCATCTGCATTGGAACAAAATCTTTTGTACTTTCTCAACCGATAAGAACATAATTCGTCGGTTCCTCCGAAAACTGAAGAATCAATTCTCCACGAGAGAACTAATTCGCTTATTATTTCTTAAACTGGACGAACGACCTCGACGAACTTTTAGGCTGAATCGTCAACTTGGATCGAAGATGAGCAAGAACGTGGTGGAATCGAGGTTGATGTTCGTTCCCACAGACGGCGCCAATGAAGATGCAATAGAGGTTACTCTCCCGACATAATTTCCACACCGTGATGTATAATGGTTCGGCCAATAAAGCGGCCTACGTCCACTTCTAGACAGAGTTATTATTTATTCTTTAGTTTACAACACTAGAGAGCCTTTTGGGGTGGGCTCTCTCTTTTCTAACTTGAGAGTCCTTTACAAATGAGCCCCTCTACTCCTATTTATAGACTTTCTATCACTAAGTTTACCCTTTTGCCCCTATACATGTGGTGGTGTTACATAAACATAACTGTCAGTCCTTTTACGGGTCTCCGGACTGAAATACTGCTTCCGCAATGGACTAACTCTTCCGGACCGTCACTTTAACAATAATCCTTCCGGTAGTTACTCTATCGGTAGCGATCCTTTAGATAGCAGTTCTTCCGGTAGCAGGTCCTCCGGAAGCAGGACTTCCAATGACAGGCCTTCCGACAATTGGTCTCCGGTAGTAGTCCTTCCGCTAGTAGGCCTTCGGTAGACGCTTTGACCCTCCGCATGGTATATTTCATACCATTATAGTGGTGATCCAGTCTGATCCTGACCAATGGGCTGTTGTTGCCTTTGCTGCACTGCGGTTACTATTTGAGGTATCACTTGAGCTAGGGCGGCCGCCATTGCCTCTGCCATCATCTGAGCGGTAGGGTTCTCCCCTGGGTCTCCCAAACCACGCCCGCGGCCTCTTCCTGGTGGTCGCCCAGCCATCTGAATTTTTTTACATGAAGCACATTAGTATTGTGCATACAAACTTATCGGGTCAAATGTTTATAACGTCCTTTGGACGACAAGGTTTAAATTTCCTAACTCGGTATATTCCTAAGCTCGGTAATCGGTAATCAGAGCGATACTTCGCTGTGATACCACTTTTTGTAACACCCCAACCATAACCTTCACATTTAATCAATAATCGCAGCGGAAATCATAAACTTAACCATATACCAAAAGGGCGGTGTTACACGCCGTTAGCCACCCACGTGGCTAACAAGGCTGTTACTTACAATGTATCGGTCTGATTACGAGAATGCCGAGCATAATTACAACCTTACAAAAATCACTTATCCAAAAGAATAACAATATACCGAGTGTAACTGTACAAAAATCACCATCTAGCTTTACATCCACCAAAAATATAAGAACTCGAGTGTACAGACACTACTCGGGTTCAATATCCAAAAATAACAAAAGTATCATCAGTCTAGGACCTAAAGCCATTCTGCTTCCTCGATCCTCAACCTGCAATAAACATAGCCCCCAAAGGGGGTCAACAACCTTTTGCTGGCATGGTTAACGTGCAGCCCGCTGACTACCGGGATACACGCAACTATTTGTCATGATAACATGGCGTTGATTTTAACATACAACATGCATACATTTAGTAAGAGTTACTGCAGAACAATAACAACACATATAAGATGAGAACCTTTCACTTCAGGAAACAACCAACATGGTTAGTCAACACGTAAGCCTAGAGGATGACTTCAACCTCATGTAAAGCTTAACACATATCACATTACTGTTTTGTTAGTCGAATGGACAACTTTAACTTAAAAGATGAGACGGGTGTAATTACCCGTACACATCAACACATAATTTCCCCCTAGCCCGAGTGGAAGTCAGGTAGGTAAGCTTTGGCTAAGCTAATGGGAGGTTGAATTCCCCATAAAAGGAAAACTACCCTAACATAAGGAGAGAGTCGAATCTGATTCAGATGTCGACACCCATACCTACACGCGTGACCGGAACGACCGGATTCCTCACTCCCCAGGTTAGCACTCGTTAGAAGTCCCACAATGGGAGCTTAATAATATCTCACACAAGTAAGTGTTTGAGTCAGTTAGACATACAAGGGAAGCAAGGCATAATTCAACAACACACATCACAACTAAACACACATAGCCGGGTTAGAACGTTCCTTCGGATGGAAACGTTGTTACCGGATACCGTTCTCTTACGTCCCTAGCTTTGGTTAAATAAACAGTTAGCACGCATTCGAGGTTACCGGTATCGGTACGCACACGTTACATTAATAATAAGAACTGTAAACTCATTTCATGATTTAATCTTACAAGGTTGTAAACACACAGAAAACAAACAACACACAAGCCGGTGTAAACCGGTAGGCAACAGACTGCAAGAAAACCATACCTCGGTCCATGCCGCTCTAGTGTTCCACCGTACGTTGCTCCTAAACATAATTGATAACGTCGGTTAATTAACTGTTGACTCCCGAATTTGCTAAACATTTTTCATGTTTTTATGCTTAGATTTACACTTGATCATCTTTATTATACCCACTAGGGTCTACTAACTAAGACACATTTTTTTTTTGTAGATTTTGGTCCGACCGACCTTGCCGACCGAACTTACCCAAGGTCGGTCTATTCCGGTAGCGTCCGAGTTCGAAATTTTCACTCCGACCGACCTTGCCAAGTCCGGTCCCAAGGTCGGTCTATTCCAGAAGACTTCTCGTTTGAAAATTTCACCCCGACCGACCTTGCATGTCCGGTCCCAAGGTCGGTCCATTCCAGAAAGATTTCTGCGCACAAAATTTTGAGTCCGACCGACCTTGCAAGTCCGGTCCCAAGGTCGGTCGATTCCAGAAAGATTTTCGCGCACAAAATTTTGAGTCCGACCGACCTTGCAAGTCCGGTCCCAAGGTCGGTCGATTCCAGAAAGGTTTCCGACGGGTTAAACTGGGCTCGACCGACCTTGTAAGTCCGGTCCCAAGGTCGGTTGGCTCCAGATTTTTGTTTCTAAATGTCCATTCCACTCCAAACTTCTTCACAAGCCTCCTAAGGTGTTCTAACATCATTAGACACACTAAAACCTTCATATATCCTCTTCCAAATTCATTTACAAGTTTATTTCTAAGCTCCTCAAATACTCTCTCAAAACACTTGTAGTTCACTAGTTTGCTCCCATCTAGAAATGCATTTAAACCAATACATTCCTACACAAATTTTGACATGATCTCCCCCATAATTTTTACATGTTCCCACTCATCTTTTAACCCATTAAAACACTCCAACCATCAATTCCTCCAAGGCACCAAAACACACTTACAATTCACCTTTAAACCACAATAGCCCTCAATATTCATAAACCTTAAAAGCTTGGATCTTAGGCCCTTAAAAACATTAAATTAAACACTAAATTTCCTCATATTATTAGCAACACCTGCATTTCACTGAGCATTTATATTTGCACCTAGATAAAACACAAAATCCTTAAAACACCACATAGCTTGAGGTAAGTTGTTTACCTTGGATTTCTTTCAACTATCCCTCCTCCTCACTTCTTGTTGCACAACCGATTTCCAATGGGTTTATTTGTTACACTAATGACCAAATACCATGAATTGTAATAAGCACCAAGAATTTAAATGAACCTCTTGCAACAACCCTAAAACAAGAGGGTGTTTAAGCATAGAAATGTAGAGATTCTTACCTTCTACTCCACAATGGGCTGTTAGGAAACAAAGATGGGTTATCTCCAGCACTTAATGAGGCTTCAATAAGCTAAAACAAGGAGCAAAAACTGGAGCTCAAAACAGAGCAAAAATCGGCCAAGGAAGATGGAGAAAGAATGGATTTTCGAGTTGCTTCTTACCTTAAACCGTCAAAGGGTTGATTAACTTTAAGAATGGGTGTTTCCCTCTTCAAAATGAGCTACACCCATGGAGGTCAAATGTGGAGTTTGGAGATTTTAAAAGGTGGAAAATAATCTCCAAGATGAGAGGAGTATTTTGGTGTAAAAATTTCTTGATTTGGAGTTGATTTAAGGGTAGAACAAGGAGGAGCAAGGTGAGCTATTTGGAGCCCTTGCAAATCGCCATTGCTGGAAAAAAATGGAGAAGGAGAGCAGAGAGAGGGATGGGATCGTGAGTGAAGAGAATGAGGAAGAGAGAGAGTGTGAGAGAGAGAATAAAGTAGGTAGTTTTGTATTTTAGTGAGTAAAGTGAAATTAATAGAATAGAGAGGGGAGAGCAAACCGTGAGACACAAGAGAGGGAGAAAAATTTGATTTTTCTTTTATAATGTGAGAGAAGGGCACTTGGTCATTTAGCAGATAACACCCGTGATTTCCTGAACTGTCAGTTTTAACAGTCCGGGTCCGGTTTCCGGATTTTTGTTTTATTTATTTTTATGGTCCTAGACCTTGACCAATATTTAATTATAGTCATATGATTGACTATAAATTTTTATTAGTCCTTTAAACCCGTTTAAAATCACATTTCCCGGGTTTCTCGAAAAACGTGCTTTAAAGCTCGTTTTGTGTTTTTAATCCACTATTTGGATCCGTTTCCTTCGGGAATTTTTCCCACATGTTCTTAACGATTAAATAGCCTTAAAAATATAATAATTATATAATTAACTAACATATTAAGGTTTGGGGTATTTCACCCCAAATTTGATTTAATTATAGTTTAAGCCCCTATTCTTTTCGGTAATACTATTTATTACCTAAAACTTAATTTAAACTAAGTATACATAATTAAAATGGCCTAAAGTACATGGCCTTATTACAAACATTAGCTTATAAAATAAATTACACATAAATGCCCCAAAATACATATAACTCTCGGCCTCACCATATATTTTCCATTAATTACCAATATTCCACATAAAGTCTTAATTTGACATTTATGTTACTTAATTACTTAGATAAATTTGTTAACTCATTTCTTTAACCACCTAAGGTCAAAATCAGACCATGTAACCTATGTTCACCCACGACAATATATAGAAACAGCCTAGGAACACATTTAACATATCAAAGTTAAGGTTTAAGTGATTTATACCTTGATTTAACCAAGGAAAGGCCTTGTTTGGCCACGGCTCCTTAGGGAAAATTTTTCCACAACTTGATTAACATGTTTTTATACAGCAAATATAACATGATTAGACTCCAAGCATGAGCTAACCATGGGAAGTGTTTTAATGCATAAATTCAAGGTAAAAATTACCTTAGAATGCAAAGGCAACAAGGTCTGTTCTTCGGCCTAATTTTACAGAAGTAAAAGAGCATCAAAAGGTCTCCTAAATTAATCCTTAAAACCGTAATAACTCAGGCAAGAAGATGGCTAATTTTCACCTTGATCAAGATGCCAAAATGGTAGTTTTGGCATGGATATGGTTATTCCTTGGAGATCTTGGTATACCAACTGAATCCACATGAAAAGGAGAAGAAAAAATAGTCTAAGGAACCAAGTTTTACCACTGGAAATGAAAGGAATGAAGAGGTACGTGTTAAAGCACATTTTTACCTTAAATGACCAAGCTTTGAACTTCCCTCCTTCTCCCTTGTTACAGCCGAGAATACCCCTTCTTTTAACCTCCAAAACTAACTACATACATGGATGGAAATGGCTGAAGCTTAGCTCAATGGAAAGAGGAAAGAAAGGTGAAGAGAATGAACATAAAATTGCTTTGGAAGCTTACCTAGATCAAAAGGTTTTCTTCTATGAGTTTGGTGTCTCTTTATGGTCAAGGAGGAGCAGAAGGGAGGATGAAGAGCAGTTCTTACGGCTGGGAAGGAGGTAAGTGAGTAAAGAATTCTAATTTTGCCTTTTATGACATTTTAATCTTACTTTAATGTATAGTAGTTGATGACTCATTAGAAGATATTTATGTTGGATAATGGATGAGGATGAAGCCTTTAGGCAGGCGGCAATGGGTGGTTAGGTCAAGGGATGACCATTGACTATGGTTTAAGTTAGGTAATTAAATGTTATTTTGGTTACTATTCACCCAAAATCACCCATTTTGATTTTATTTTAAAACTTTGATTTGGACTTTATAATATAGTATATCATGTCACATTAATGTTATAAAGAATGTAATCTAGGTCCTAAAGTGACAAAAAGTCAATATCTTGGAGCTCATACACTAAAACGTGCTTTAAGGTGTTGTAGTGCACATTTTGTGTCCCAAGGTGTTTCTGAGCTTGGTTTTCTTTTAGAACGGTTTTATTACATTCCTTACATGATTATTGAACTTAGGAATCCAATTGGCATCAAATGGAGGTCATAAGACCTTTATGGTTTCCTTACAGCACATTTTTGCCCTAAGTGACTTTTAAGCATGTTAATGCATGTTCTTTGTGTTGGAGTGTTGTCCAATAATTTTAGTACAATTATTTATGTTTATAATGCTTAGGAAAAATTTTAGGTCCTAAGGAGTTCATTTGGGTATGTATTTACCCTAAACGGTCAAAGGGTGCATTATTTGCCTTATGTTTGACCATTGTTGTTTTAAATTGATTTTAAGGCATGTTTAGGCCTGAATTCCTTTGATTAGATGTTTAATCAATGCTTTATTTATTATGGGTATTTCAACATTAGTTTGTAAATACTCGATACAATTGGAATATAATGTATTTGATTGTTTAGAAATGGAAGGGGATTGTAATGTGTAAGTGCTCGGGAATCTGGTCCATCAGACCGACACAATGTGTAAGAATTAGCCTTGTTAGCCACGTGGGTGGCTAACGGCGTGTAACACCAATGGATTAAGTTAATTGTAGAGTTGTATTTTCGCTGCGAATTGTTGTTAAGTACGATGTTTGTAGTTGGGCTGTTACAAGTTCACTTGTTATATTTTGGAGAACTAGTTAGCGGTATACCTCTCGAAAATACCATAGGATTAACATTCCGCTTTTGAATTATCGGTATAAATAGGTAGGCTGCTCACTAGTCATTTTTGGAATTTAAATGTTGTAATATTGGGTTAACTCATATTCTCGTCATTACGGTGGTTAATGTTGAATTATTGGATTAACGTTTCGTTATTCGCATGAGCGATTAACGGCGGGTAACACCCGAGTTTAATGCTTAAGTTTTAATTTCCTTTAATACCCCGGACTTAAAAATGTGATTAAATTACTCTAATGTGACTATTAAAGGCCTAATGGTGCCTAGATGAGTATTGGTGAAGAGAATAAAACCAAGAGAAAAGAGAAAATGCGCAAAACGCGAAACGCTAAAACGCGCATTAAATGAGTGTAAGAGATATATGATCTCGTTATGGTCCGAGATGGGTTCACTAAGGCTTAGTTAGGTATAATTAGTATACGGGAATGATTCCCGAAGAAAATGGATCCAAATAATGGATTAAAACGCTAACGGAGTTTTAAAGCACGTTTCTCGAGAAAACCCGAAAATGTGACTTTAGGTGGTCAAATAGTCCCGTAAAAATTATAGTTGATTATATAACTATAATTAAGTATTAATGGAATCTTAATAACCATTAAAATCAAAGAAACGAGAAAAATCCGAAAAATGGGCCCGGTTAGTTAATAGTGCCAAACCGGGTAAAATAACGAGTTTTCTGTAAAAAACGAAAAACGCTCCAGATTAATAATATAGTGGGGGCCGGTTTTTGTAGCTCTCACATATTCACACACAAATAAAGAAAGAAAGAAAGAAAAAGAAAAGAGAGGGAAAATGTAAAAAGTGAAAAGGTAAAAGCATTTCCCTCCCTCCCTCTCCTCCATTTCCTTTCTTCTTTCTTCTTCCCCCCTCCACCGATTTTCTCCTCTCTCTCTCTCTGTACTCGGCGACAATGGAGCTCCCTCCATGGCTCCTCCACCTCTCTCTCCTCATGCCCAAGCTTTGTTAAAGCTCCAAACTAAAAAATAATCACATATTTGTGTTCCTCTCATCAAGCCCTATCATCCTCTCTTTTCAAAATTCAAAAAGGATGAAGTTCATTTTCATGGGTATTGGCCATTTGAAGAGAAAAGCACACCATCTTGAAGCTTGAAGCTTCCTCTTTCATCCAAGGTAAAAATATCCAAAGAAAGTGCATCTTTTCTTCACCCTCTTCTGTTGGCCGATTTTGGCAAGTTTTAATGCCTTGATTTTCCTTGTTTTGAGCTACTCTCCAAGTCTCCAATAATGGGTTGGAGCTCCCCCTTTGATTCAAGGCAAAACCAATTCTAGGGTTTCCAAAGGTAATGCCCATTTTATGCTTTAAGCCTTCTTTTGAGTTCATGAATGATTTTTATAACTAGGAGAACTAATTGGTACTCCTTAAAACCATTGGTATATTGGTCTAGAGAATTGGGGCAAGAGATTGCCTTGACCGATTCTGGGTGAAGAGAAAAGGAGAAGAGGAGAAGAATATTCGAAAGGAAACTTAAGAGAATTTAAGGTAAGAAACCAACCCTAATGTATATTCTATATGTATTAGAATTTAGGATGGGTTAATTAAATGAATGAACCCCACATGTGTTGTGGTAGCAATGTGCTTGTATAGAAATAATGCAAGTGAGAAAGCATTTGTGAATTTAGTGTTTGATTTAAGAGCTATGCACTTTGAGATTTATGTATTATGTTGCATTTGGAGGATTTGATGAGTATTAATGGTTTTATATGTGTGCTGGTAGAACCCTTGTGGTTTGGCCAGTTTTAGGATGAATTATGTGAAGAAAAGAGTTTTGGGCAATGTTAGAAAAGTAGTCGGGTTATGGCGAAATTTCGGTTGAAACCGAAGGATCTTGAGGAATTAGATAAGTGGAGAATGACCTAGGTCTAGCTAGGTGTTGTTAGAGCTTTGTTTGGGTAAATCTGTAGCAAAAAGGAGTTGTTTAAGTGCTTTTGGAAGTTTAGAAAAGAATGAGAATTTAAGGTTTAAGTTAGAGACATGAACCTTGGCATGAGAAGTGCGTTGTCTTGGAATATTTGGAATGGTCAAATAGGGTGAGAACAATAATGCAAGTGCCAAGAGAGGTTAGAAACTGCACAAGTGTGCATTAGTGCAAAATGAGAATGGAAAATTTGTGAATTTGAGCAAGAGTTTGAGTGGGGATTAAACCTATGATTTGAAGAGGTTTAGAGAATGTTTTATGGTGATTAAACACGCAGAAAACTTTTGGAAAGATTAGGGGAAAATTAAGGGTGTATTAAGGGTTGAATTGGAGTTGAAAAATAATGTATGTTGCAGGTTTTAGCAGGGTTCGGGACCTAGTCCTTGGACAAAGTCTCGGACCACCCCTTAAATATAGGCCGAGAGTCACCCCTGTACCTGGTCCGGGACTTGAGAGATGGACAAGGTCCCGGACCACCCATGAAAATCCACCCGAGAATTTGGTAATGTATTGGTCCGGGACTTTAGGTAGGGACCAAGTCCCGAACCACCCCCAGAAATGCCCCGTGAGTGTTTTAAAGGTTCCTAATGATGGGGGTTTGAACGTTAATGATGTTATATGATGTTAAGGCCTTGTTTGGTGACATGTAAAGGCCCTAAGAAGTGTAAGGAAGTGTTAGAAGTGAGTGAGAAGTGAGGACTCAAACTAACAAAAGTAAAACCGAGTTAACGGGAAAACGGGGTAAGAACGGGAGTAGCATTTAATTATGTACCGTATGAGTTTAGTATTAATAATAATGTTTGGAACATTATCAGAGGATCGTGTGTGAACCGAGCATGGTGAGATGACACGGTAAAAGTAAAAACCCCGGTGAAAGGTATGATTTTCTCATGCCCCGTATGCTAACCGAGTTACTCTGATTTGTGTGTTTGTGTGCCGGCTTAATCAAGATTAAAGCATGAAAAAAATCCCTTGTTTGATTATGTATGCCTTGTTGTATGTTGTATGAGCTAACATACTTGTATGTCGGTGTGGTCTAACATAGTGCATAGACCGACTCATAGTGTGTATTGACTGACTAGAAACCCGTAGATCGGTAGTCTCATAAACAATGGAAATATGCAAACATATGAACTCCGTAGAATGTGAGGAGATGTACGGGTTGAGTAATACCCGATAACGGTTAGAAAACCATGTAGAAACAATCCACAAAGTAAATAAGAGTGGAGAGATAAATGAACCTCCATCGAGAGGATTGAAGTTAGTCCAATAATGTGAACTTAAAAGAAAGGTAAAAGAGACCTAAGGGACTATGTAACTCCCTTGAGACAGGGTCGACCTCCTATATGAGGATTTTACCCGGTATAAGAAAATAACCGTAAGTGTAAGTATTTGAAATGTATGGGTAACCCTTGAAATTAAGATTGCCCGAACTTAAGTAATGTTCCCTAATCATTAGGAACATCGAGGGAGATGCTCCTAGACTAATATGCCTAAGTATATTATAACTCCGAGAGAGGAGTGTATGGGAAAGTGAGAAGTCCGAGAGTAGTCGGACCTATGAGAAAGTAGTAGGAACTAAGAGTGAGTTCCGGGAGCTAGTAAAACTAATCTCGAAAACCATGAGTTTTGGCTTAAGTATGTATTAAGAGAAACAAGCGAGAAGAGCGTAGGAGACCTGTAGTGTCTCGAGAACTACGTGAGCTTGAGTATGAGTAACCCAAGAGTGTGGGTGAGTGTAAGAATGAGTAACCCGAGAGAACAGGTGGGAATAAGAATATGTAACCCGAGAGAATGGGCGAGAATAAGATTAAGTAACCCGAGTGTAGGGGTGAGTTATTGAATAAGTAACCAAGGCATAGCGAGGTATAACCTTCAAGGCCTAAGAGTAAATTAATGCAACTAACAACCTTGTTATGTTAGTTAATGTTGGAGTATGAAGGTGTTGCTGAGATAGTCAACCGGATCAAACAAGTCAATCACACTTCTCAAAACAAGATAGAGTCCGTCAACCTTGAAAGATCGAATGAGTCTCTGTCCTTACCGAAAGAGCGAGAGAGTCCATCCATGTGAATTATCAATTGTCATCTGTAACGAAATTCAAGGAGCAACGTCCACTAAACCATAACAGTCATCAACTATCATCCTTGGGCCGAAATTCATGCAAAATATGAGCAAAATCCAAAGCCTTGACTTTCTGATAATTCGAGAGAGTCTGTCGGTCAGTTGCAAAAATTAAGGAGCAAGTACAGCAACTACATTGACTTACAATGGTCTTCAACGCTCAAACTTGGACCAAAATTCTCTCAACATGGCACTAATCAGAAGACTTGGCTCCAACTTCCGAAGTATGGCTCCAGCTTCTGAAATTCAAGGAAAGAGTCATAGGTTCCTGAAATTTCGGAATTGACAGAGTCAGTCTGCTACATCAAACGTGAGAGTCATAATTGAACGTTGCCAAGTCATCTAATGGATTGGTAATTGTCTGAAAATTAAGGGCCAAGGCTTAACACCGTTCACAAAGAAGTTAGGACCGGATTTTAAGCAACTACAACGTTCAGATGGCAGAAATTTCGGAAGCAGACTCCCTCACTGGCTCCACTATATAAGAGAGTTGTCATTTCATTTCTCATTGTAGCTTTCCAGAGAGAATCATTCAGAGCATTTGTTTAGAGAAAGCTCTGCCTATTTTAGAGAGAGAGAGAAAGAAAAGGAGAGAGAGAAGTACTAGATTCGTTTGTGCATATCGACAGAGTCTTTCTAGGTACGACCTAGTTTTCACTACACTTATCATTGAGCTGATCAGAGATTGTATTGGGTGAGTGAGTGAAAACCACGAAGTAGATCTCATCTACTGAGTGGGCATTATAAGTTGTTTTGTTTTGTCCAGGAAATAAAATAACTTATATTGTGTATCCTACTGAGTTCAATAGAGTCCCTCTACCTCTCGGGTGTTAATCCATTTAGCTCCTCTAAATCTCTCTTACTTTGCTACCTTGAGCAACTGCTTCCACGCACTTAGTTCGACTAAGTGTTTCTATGTCTCAAGTGTAAGTTCAATTGAGTCAAACCATCTCACAGACTCACACCTTGAGTTGGTTTGAGTCAGCCACCCGATCCTACATGTGGTATCAGAGCCTTGCTTAGGCTGACAGTCAATCAACGAGCAATGGCAGCTATCAGTTGGGGTGATTCAGACTCCGACGATCCAGACACATAGTCCAGCGGCTTGGTATGTCTCATGGCACATGATACGACGAAGTCCATGATCCCCGACAATGAGGTAACTCGTTCCCATCTTGAAACAGACCTTTATCGTATAACTCCTGTGGGTTTTATGACTTTAATTGCTAAAATGGCTTCTGAAACTAACTCTCTTAAAGCTGATCTTAACAGAAAAATCTCCGAGTTAAGTGAGGAACTTGAGATCTCAAAAAGTCTTATGTATGCTTTGAGAGATGAAGCTGAGGAACATAAGACTATTTCCTGCTCACTTAGATTGGATTTGCGAGACTCTCGGCGTCGTGTTGACTCCCTTAAAAAGGAGCTCGACAAAACCAAGAGTCTTACTGAATCCAACCAAAGGGAACAGGAAGAGTCACTCACTCAGATTGACTCTCTCAAACATGACCTCACTGTTTTCGCTGACAAGTGTTGTTCTTTGCAGAATGAGCTAAATAGTTCAGAATCTCATGTTATCTCTCTAACCTCTTATGTTGAGCAACTCTCTCGAAAATTGAAAGAAAAGGAACATGTACTCTCTCTCAAACCAGTCAATTTCATCAAACAGGTCACTCCATCAGAATTGCCTGAGTGGGCCAACTCCAAGATCAAGGAAGTTAGTCAAGATCGTGATAATCTTCAAAAGGAAGTTGAAAAACTCACCCAAGTGATAGTCAATATACGATCTGGAGTTGGATCCACTCAATCGAAGCCCAAATGGCATAAAGGTAAATTTGATATCCCTAAAAATATGTCCAAATCCAACAACAAACCCAAGCGCCAACAACAAAAAGAAAATTTTGATTCTTGGTGGAAAGGACAGCAAAAATACGTCAATCTTCCTCCCACTAAGATTTGTGGTTATTGCGGGAGTCTTGGACATAGAGATAGTGCCTGTGAAAAGCTTTACAAGGATGTGTCATTTAATATCAAGTGACTCAATCTTATCCTCGAGGCACGAGAAAAGCTGAAAAAATCTGGTTCAAAAAGGGGACCCAAGTATATTTGGGTTCCCAAAAGTACCAAGTGATTTTTTTTGCAGGTGGAAGCGAGCGTGGAGATGGACTATGTGTACTTGGACAGAGGGTGCTCCACAACTGGAAATCCCAACAAATTCAGCTCGCTTTCATCCTACAAAAGAGGTAAGGTCACCTTTGGAAACAACAACCAAGGTGAAATCGTGGGAGTTGGCACCATAGGTAACCCCTCCAAGTTTAAGGTAGATGGAGTCCATCTGGTCACTAGACTTCAACCTAGTCTGTTAAGCATTTTTCAAATTTGTGAAAGATTCAATTTAGTACTTCTCTCATATGTCATTTGCAAAGTTTTTGATGAACATACAGGATCTCTAGAAGCCACGAGACGTAAAGAAGGAAGTATGTACAAGAAGTGTCTAAATGTCATACATTCTGACGACCAAGTCTGTCTATGTGCTCGCTTTCAAGCAGCACCCAAACAGTCCCATCTCAAGGCGGTCAAGCGAATCTTTTGATACTTAAAAGGAACCATTCAACTTCATCAATGGTACATTCGTTCCCTTATATTATTTTATCTGGTTTTAGTGATTCTGATTGGACAGATTCCCTCTATGATCGAAAGAGTGCATCTAGCAATGCACAATTCCTTGGTCCATGCTTAGTCTCTTGGCCCTCTACAAAGCAAAATTTTGCAGAGATCAAATTGGTATTTTCTGTGATAACAATTGCACATGTAAAATCTCTGGAAACCCATTCCAATATTCGAGAACCAGACACATTGAAATATGTTTCCATTTCTTGAAGGACTGTGTCGAGAAAAGGCTAATTCAACTTGACTTTGTTCCAATAGAGGATCAGCTAGCAAATATCTTTGCCAAGCCTCTTCCTACCACCAGATTCGAGGCACTCCGTTCAACAATTGGAATGACTCAATCAACGTAAGACGATAGTCTCTCTCCTTCTTTGGCTGTATAATTAGTAGGTGTTGTTTGCATACTGTTTGAGTCAATCCGTGTTCTCATATTGATAGATTGTGTCTGCTCTTTGTGTCCCTTTACGATTTTCTCCAAAAAAAAGGAGAAAGGACAAAGGCAAGGTACTCCACTAACTTGTTTCTCCTGAACCAAAACGGACCTCGTCCACTCGGTTATTAAGCCTTTAAGGGTGCTTTATCACCTAACTTCCTAAGGATGCGAAACCTGGGAAAGTTGGCCCAAAGCTGTTACATGGGTGGAGAGAAAAGTCTGGGGGATGGAGACAGTCCCTGTGTGCTCAAACTTGTTAAATATCTATGAATTGCAAATATAGAGCTATAAAGTCTTCAAAAATATAATGCAATGCAACAGGGATCGTTACAAGTTATGAGTATGTGGCAATGAAAGGTATTGTGGAATTTGACAATACTTCTTGCCCCTTGCCGTCCATGAGTATGTTTGCGTTATGGATACAGTCTATTTGTTTTTTAATGTACGGATTAACTTAGACTCTGTTGCAAACTTCCCTTACTGATGACAGCAAAAAGGGGGAAGTAGTGAATCCCGTCTCTCACGAACGAGTCACTCTGGTTATGTTCTAGATTGACTTTATCTCTGTGCGACTAGGTCTGAGGTGAAGTTTGGATATTCTGTTTCGTTTTTACTCTGTTGGTACTAGATCATGTTGGTTGCAGTTTTCTTAACTTAGTCATATATTCCCTTTTCAATCTCTCTTAGTAGGTTGTGGTTTGCCAAATTGTGCTCATCGATTCAGGGGGAACTCTAACAGAGTTACTCAATCTATACTGTGATTCAGGGGGAACTTGGACAGGGTCGGTTCCCCAAAATTCTTTTTTTTTCTCTTGTCTTGTTTTGCTGATTGACTCATTCGGGATTCACAAAAAGAGTTTTGCTATCATCAGCAACAAGGGGAAACTATTGGAGTATGAAGGTGTTGCTGTAACACCCCAACTATAACCGTACACTTAACATCAAACTGCAGCGGAAAACTTAACTCAACACATTACTTAATTCAATGGTGTTACACGCCGTTAGCCACCCACGTGGCTAACAAGGCTAATACATATACATTGTATCGGTCTGATGGACTAGATTCCCGAGCAGCTACACACGACTATCCCTTTCCATTAACAACAACCATTATACATATACATTCCAACTATACCGAGTTTTTACCAACTAATGCCGATAACAATTTCGGTCTTACACCTACTGTACATACACAACTTAAATGACTACCCATGTACAAATGACTACCCCGTCCTACTCTCGAACGGCTTCCAGCTTCTTGTACCTGAAATAGGAAAAGAAGAAAGGGTGGCCCCCAGGGGCTCAGCACCTTTGCTGGTATGGTAATCCCGCAGCCCGCATGCTACCGGGCCACGCACAACTAATTGTCGTCTTCGCATGCGGTTGATTATATTTGAATCATGCATGTAAACTATAAACACACAACACATAACATTCCACCACAATGGGCTCAACAAACAGATAACGCATCCTTACATGATAAGCCACTCATTGTGTTCATTAACCCTAGAGGGTTCTCCTCTGGTGGAGCTACTTCCTTAATAAACGACACTTACCCAATAATCGGGTTATCCATAAACGTCTCTTTTATAAACTGGGATTCATATCCATGATCCACATACACCACATAACAACACTTTTCACGTTTCAACATGCACATAACATAACATCACAATGGGAATTGTAGTACAACAATAACACATAACAACGGGAACGGTTCTCTTAGGAACTGACCCAAACATAGTTAATTCACTTGTGAGCCTAGAGAATGATGTCACCCTCATGATAAACTCGTTATACAACACTCATTACCGTCCTAATAGTCGGACGAGTAACTTAAGTTAAGATGGTTCGGATATAGTGCCCCGAACACACCACACAAACACATGTTCCCCCTAAACCGATCATAAGTCAGAATAGCTAAGCTTTGGAGTAAGCTAATGGGAGATCGTAACCCGTGGAGGAAACAACCATAACAGAGAGGAGGGTAAAGCTAAGAAGGATACCCACTCCCAAACAACGCGCGACCGGATTCCTCCCCCCCATAATATATATATAAACATAGTTAAGGGCTCCACTGTGGAACCTATCACATCCATACACCATACAGTATTACAACTAGATTAAACACACAAGGGAGGTCCATACATTCACACACAAACATCACACAATTAACTCACGCATAGCCGTGGTTAGAACGTTCCCATGGTTTGGGTCGTTAAATCCGGATACCGTTCTCTTATGTGATCCTAGATTTGGTTAGCTAAGGTATAACACTTTCGAGGTTAAACGGTATGGGAATTGAACACGCCACATAAATGAATTACTATAAACTCATTACATGTTTTATCTTACAACGTGGCAAACATATAGAAAAACACATTGGCATACAAGCCGGTGTAATCCGGTAGGACACAGGTTGCAAGAAAACCATACCTTTCACCACGGTCCACTATATTGTGTCCTCCTAGTTTCCTCGAACAAATCCCGTACAACTGGTAACATCACAATTACTTTCATTAACATTGGAGTAACATGTTTGTTTAACGTCTAATGCGCCCATAGTTAACCCCGTCATCCCGTTATATTTAAGTTACTCTTGTGATCTTAAGTTCACAACTCTCACATCAAACCTAACTCTTATTTACACATTTTAAGGCCTTTATATGTCACCAAACGAGGCCTAAACATCATCTAAAACCATTACCATTCAATCCCCCATCATTAGGAGCCTTAAACAAATTTTTTCCTTTATCTCTAGTCTAGACCGCCCCTCTGGGGTGGTCCACAACAGAAGCTACACATTTTTTTTTCACTTCTCTGCACTGGACCTCCCCACAGGGGCGGTCCAGAACAGACCCCATTTTAAAAATCGTTTTTCTCCTCATTTAGAAGTCCAAATTCACCCCAATCTTTTCCTATGCATTACACATGTTTTCTCACATGTTTTAACATCTTTTTGGCACACTAAAACCCTCTATAATCATCCCAAAAACTCCTTAAACTTTTACTCAAACTTTTACTAAATCCTTAACACTTAGAACATTTTACTTACACTTGTAACTTGTAGTTTTTGCTTAAAACTTCTCCTAACCAAAGTGTTCTTCGACACAAGATAACCACTCCTATAGCATCATTTTGTATCACACTCATCCCCTTTACACACACTCCTCAAGTCTTTCCCACAAGTTCCTCATTAAACCTTCACAAGGCATTACACTTCCATTGTTCACCAAACTTTGCACAAGACTTTACCACATCTCCACTATGACCTGGGTGTATCCAAAATTCATCCATTAGTTCTCTAAATCTCCAAGACTATGCCCAAGGCATCTTAACACTTAAGAACTCCTTAATTCACTTTCTTTCACCGTCTTAACACTTAACAATTCCTAGTACCTTCTAGGTCATAAAATCTCATTACAACACATAAACTCTTTTGTTTATCAACTAAATTTTGCCATAGCTTCTCTTGTATCACCTTACACCAAAACACATTGTTTTTCACCTTTAGACAATCAAGAACATTCAATCTCTTAATACACACTTTTATACACAAACATATGGTTTTTCATCCTTTAACCATCAAACACATTCACCTTCACAAGAGATGTTCTTTACACACAACTAAACCTTTAAACTACACTACATCAAAATATAGTGCATAAACTTAGAATTCTTGGCATTTAGGCCCTTAAATAACATGGCTCTTAGGCCCTTAAATTGCATTAAACTTGAACACTGAATCTCCACATTTAAATGCCTTCAACCTGCGAATACACACAACAATGCTCCCATGTCTTTTTAGTCCACCTAGTGGATAGTTTTCTAGCTCATTTCCCATTGGCTCTTTAGGTTAATTATTAAGCAAATATAGCTCAATTTCCTAGTACATAAAACTACATTAAGAGAGATCATTTACCTCTTTGTTTTTAAAGCTTTCTCACTTGTTTTCTCTTGTTCTTTCTTGATTGAAAATCGGCAAGGAACTTTTATCACTTGAACCTTCTAACCAATACACATATAAGGGTAATGAGCATTAAGTTTAATACTCAAACTCATAATTAAACCCTAGGTTTACATAAGTGTCTTGAAACACTAAAATTTGATGTTTACCTTTGGAATTTGAAAGATAACTTGAATAAGTGGCAAGATAGGACTCCACCTAGCCCTTTGAAGTTTGAAATGAAGCTAAACAAAGGCAAAAGAAAACACCATTACTAGGTGATTCTCGGTCACACACAAAAACAAGTGGAAACATTGATTTTCTTTGGTTTTTCTCACCTTGAAGCAAAGGAGAATGACAAGGCATGAAAATATGAGCTCAAGCTCCTTCAATGGTGAATCTTCATGGCACCAAAATGGAGTTCTTGAAGATTTGAAAAGATAGAAATGAAGAGCTTACTCTAACTAAGACAATGGTACTCTCGGAATTAAATTCGGAGCATGGAATCATAAGTTACAAGTAATGAAAGATGGAGATGGTATAGTTGCTGTAGCAAAACGAGATGGAGAAGGGAGGATGAAGATAAGTGACGGTGGGGGCAAGGAGAAATGAAGGAAAAGTGAAGAGAGAGGTATGATTTGGAGATATTTATGTTTTAAGGCAAAAAGTAACATTTTACTTACTTTTCTTTCTTTCTTTTAATTAAATAGCACATGGTGGTGAGTCACCACATAGAAATCGTCCCCCTTACATATTGGAGATATTTATGGTCTTTGTTGACCAAATAATTGACTTATGTTGACTTATAACTTAAACTAGCACTATTTGAGCACTATTCACAAATTAAGGCACATATTTGTGAAATTTTTGATTTCCCATTGATTTAGGCTTGCTAATGTGATACTAAATAGTACACATGTTGATTAAAGAGTAATGATTGACATTTAGCCACTCAAAACTCATTTACAAGACAATTTTTCAAAAATGTGCTTTAAGACTCCTTAAAGCACATTTTGTGTTTTAACTTGTTTCAAGTTTGGTTTTCTTTAGTAATTGATTTAATATGTTCATTAACATGTAAATAAGGTCTAGGAATGACCTTTAGGTCTTATACAAGGTTACACCAAGTCTAGAGCAAGTATTTGCTTAAATTGACTTTAAGGTGTTTTCTTGTGTTTTGTTTGGTTTAATTGTCTACCAAAGTTTCCTAAGGACTTAATTAGCCTTATCCAATAATAATTGAATATTATCAAGTCTTGGTAGGCTCTTTGGGTCCTAACCAAGTTCACTCCAAGCTTAGAGCATGTTTTTGCTCAAACTGTGTTTATGGTACTTTATTGTTTTTACAATGGTTTAAATTGTTCACTAATGTTTCTAAGGCATTTTTAGCCTTAATATACCATAGTTTAATGTTTAAAAAAATATCAAGGTTTGGGGTATTTCAGTTGCTGAGATAGTCAACCAGATCAAACGAGTCAATCACACTTCTCAAAACAAGACAGAGTCCGTCAACCTTGAAAGATCGAATGAGTCTCTGTCCTTACCGAAAGAGCGAGAGAGTCCATCCATGTGAATTTATCAATCAGTAACGAAATTCAAGGAGCAACGTCCACTAAACCATAACAGTCATCAACTATCATCCTTGGGCCGAAATTCATGTAAAATGTGAGCAAAATCCAAAGCCTTGACTTTCTGATAATTCGAGAGAGTCTGTCGGTCAGTTGCAAAAATTAAGGAGCAAGTACAGCAACTACATTGACTTACAACGGTCTTCACGCTCAAACTTGGACCAAAATTCTCTCAACATGGCACTAATCAGAAGACTTGGCTTCAGCTTCTGAAATATGGCTCCAGCTTCCGAAATTCAAGGAAAGAGTCATAGGTTCCTGAAATTTCGGAATTGACAGAGTCAGTTTGCTACATCAAACATGAGAGTCATAATTGAACGTTGCCAAGTCGTCCAATGGATTGGTAATTGTCCGAAAATTAAGGGCCAAGGCTTAGCAACGTTCACAAAGAAGTTAGGACCGGATTTTAAGCAACTACAACGTTCAGATGGCAGAAATTTCGGAAGCAGACTCCCTCACCGGCTCCACTATATAAAAGAGTTGTCATTTCATTTCTCATTGTAGCTTTCCAGAGAGAATCATACAGAGCATTTGTTTAGAGAAAGCTCTGCCTATTTTAGAGAGAGAGAGAAAGAAAAGGATAGAGAGAAGTACTAGATTCGTTTGTGCATATCGACAGAGTCTTTCTAGGTAGGACCTAGTTTTCACTACACTTATCATTGAGCTGATCAGAGATTGTATTGGGTGAGTGAGTGAAAACCACGAAGTAGATCTCATCTACTGAGTGGGCATTATAAGTTGTTTTGTTATGATCAGGAAATAAAATAACTTATATTGTGTATCCTACTGAGTTTGATAGAGTCCCTCTACCTCTCGGGTGTTAATCCATTTAGCTCCTCTAAATCTCTCTTACTTTGCTACCTTGAGCAACTGCTTCCGCGCACTTAGTTCGACTAAGTGTTTCTACGTCTCAAGTGTAAGTTCGATTGAGTCAAACCATCTCACAGACTCACACCTTGAGTTGGTTTGAGTCAGCCACCCGATCCTATAGTCAAGGATTATGTTCCATGGGTGAATGTGAGTCCTTGTATTGTGTACATATATAATGTAATGCTATGTTGCATGTGGATTGACTTATAATGAATCTCCATGCTCTCGACCCAAAGTAGTCGGTGTACCGCGGTTAGCACGCGGTATATGCGAATTTCATATGCAGCTTTAAGCTGAGCCCCTAGGGGCATCATTTTTATTCGCAGGTACACTGAAGTCGAAACCGTACGAGAGTAGGACAGGGTCGGTGGTAGCATGGGTAGTTAGATTGTAATTACTTATGTATTTGAATGAGGTGTAAGACCGAATATGTTATTGGCAACCGTATATTGTAGACTCGGTATAGTAAAGAAAGGAACGGAGTATTATGCTTGGATTGTGTATTCAGTTGTTCCAGTCCATCAGACTGTTACTGTATGTGAGATAAGCCTGGTTAGCCATATGGGTGGCTAACGGCGTTGTATCACCCTCTGTTGTATTAGAGTCCGCTGCGAGTTTTAAGGTAAATTGTGACAGTCTAAGGGGTAATGACGAGCTTAGCAGTTGGAGTGTTACAAAAATGGTATCAGAGCGAAGTATCACTCTGATGACTGGAAATACCAAGCTTAGGAAATACAGAGTTAGGAATTAGAGGCTTAGGGCAAAGGGTTGAGTGGTAGTGCGAGAGACGCGCTACTCAGGAACTTCCATTAAGATCTGGATACCTACAATACCAAACCCGCCCTCCACAACCCCCGTATTAAAAGCTTGGGAAAGAACGCCAGAGAGACGGAAAACCCGATCTGCAGCCGTTAAATATAACTCCATATGAACTAGAACCTGTCATGCGGTAGATTCCGAAGAACCGGAAATCCCGGAGATGAATCCCACTGGAATGATTATAATCACACTTAATGGCTAGGGATCGAGAAATCCTAATCCAAGGAGACTGGAATCTGTGGCAGCTTGGGGCGACATGCTTAGCAGTCGTGAGAACCCGGCTGGCCGAGCAGCCGCAAGAAGGAAGCACCAACAGTGCAACAAGGCGGATTCGTGAGTAGTAACAAAAAAAACCGGGACACATCCCTACGGACCGTTATAGTTAAATAATACCACCAACAGTATATTAACCGACTAAGAATCTAGTCAAGAGTAGGTACACCCCCCCTGCCACACCCGAAGAGGTTGCAATACCTAACTGACACAGCTCAGACAACTATGAGCATATTTATGGGACATACCCGAATAGGACTACTGAAGTAGTGCCTAAATGAGTTAAACCTCGGTAACCACACTAAAGAGGTGGGAACGATCAACGAGGTAGAACACAGAATTAAGTGAATAAGGGTTCCCGACAAGGGAGAAGCACCTATTTGGATGACAGCCATATCAAGGTGAATGGGAAACAGCTCTGAGGACAAGGCTACCAAGTACAATGTGAACAATACCGTGACCGGTACGAGTTATCCCAAAATCCGCCTGTACCGCGCACTTGCCACGGCAAGTGCAGTAATGACGGGAGTACCAAGACGAATTTTAACAAGCGACCAGTACTTAGCAAGTACCAAGATGCGAACGAAGCCACATAGCACCACAAACCCTAAAACTTTGAAACGAAGCCTTGGAAAGGCCAACGGCCTGACCACCGGTACTGAAGAGCATACTAGTCGTGAGTGAAGACTTGGTGA